>CAUYUJ010014618.1:0-5000 GCA_963575745.1 Prorocentrum cordatum
CTCGTACTTCTCATCCTCCTCTCTCTCCCCCTCCTCCTTCTCCTCCTCCCCCTTCCTCTCCCTCTCCCCCTTAGCTCTCTCGTCCCCGTGAGGCCCTGCGCGGCGCGCCATCACTGTACTTTCTGGTCCACACGTGCGGCCCTGCGTACAGGGTATTCGTCGACGTCCGTCCGCGCGGCGATGCTCCGATGCACATCTGTCGCGAATCCGATCGGGGCGATCGAATGGGCACGGAGACCGACGGCATTTGTTGTTCACGTAGGACCGGGGTCACAGTCCATGCCGCCTCGGGTGTTGTTCATTTGTGGCAGAAGGCCGCTTGCCCAACACTTGCTGCTGCCGGCTTTGGACAAAACTTGCTGGTGGGCATCGTACCCAGTTTTCCCGTACCCATGCCAGGCGACCAGATCCGACGAAATCTCACAGGAACCTAGCGTGAATCTGGCAAGCATCCGAAAAACCGCGCGGGACCTCTCGGACTTTTCTCGTGAGGTCTCACGTAGGTCCCGGCACTTGTCCGCACCAGTGGTCGTCCGTGCGTTCGTTCCCTGGTCTGCCCCCGGGCGGCGCTGCGCTCCGCCAGGAGGCGCTGAGCGCGGCGTGGGGTTCCTGCCGCACGAAGGACGAGCAGGAGGCCTACAGGCGCGGCGCTCTCCTCCCCAGCGGAAGGAGGAGGAGGAGGAAGGAGGAGGAGGAGGAGGAAAAGGACGATGAGGAGAATTCAGAAGGAGGAGGAAGAGGGGGTACGAGGCGGAGGAAGAGGAGGTGGAGGAGGAGGAAACGGATTACCGAGCTCGTCATGAGAAGTCTTGTTGAGGAGAGGGAGGGGAGGAATGGGGCATTGGGGGGTTGAGGAGGAGGAGGAGGAGTAGGAGGAGGAGTAGGAGGAGGTGGAGGTTCAAAATTAAATGATCGATTTCTTTGGAAGTTTCTTCACCCGGGCGGCTCCTCGACACGGCTGGATTCCTCTCCAGTGGATCTGTTGGTCAACGCGCACCCCTGGAGTGACCGGGGGGGTGGTTGGTAACGTCAGCATCGCCACCATTATTCTATGCCTCCTAGATGGAGTCGGAGCAGATGGCGTCGGATGACCGCGCCGCATCGCCCATACATCGCCAATGCGGATGGATGTGGAGCCCGATTTAATTCACGTCGACGTCGCCGATGCATCGCCGATGTCGGCGATGCATCGCCGGTGCATCCCCGATGCATTTCCGATGCATGAGCGATGCAGCGCGATCCTCCGACCACATCTACCCCGACCCCACCTAGGAGACCTCTAATTTCACCACCCTAGTTGTGGATATGCCCCTCGAAGCTCGAAGGGAACAGCCTGTATCCCCATCCGGGAGGTTACATCGGCCAGTGTGGCCCAGGCCACGCCCGTGGGGACAGGGATCGGTTCAACGATGCTCATAAGGGGAGGAGGACGCGGAACAGGACGACGACCACGACGGCGACGACGAGGACGCGCGCGAAGACGAGAAGGAGGAGGAGGAGGCGCAGGAATTCTTCAGATGCACTTCCTGGGAGGTCAAATGCTAACTTTGCCCTGGCTGAAATCTGGCTTACCCCCGCTTCCTCCGACGGACTCCCGCTGGATCCCCGGCCTAGTCTGGCGTAACAGCCCCCCAATGGGGCTTGATTTTCCTTAGTCTTTCCGACGACCTCCCAGCAGGTGCCTCCCAATAATTAGGCATGTTCTCTTGTTACTGCGCATCTGTCCTCACCCTGACGTCGTGAGCAAAGGGCGATCCAGAACAGGTGCAGGACGCCATCGGCATCCAGGCCTCCCACGACCTGATCAAAACTAGGGCGGAGCCCCTTGGGGGCCTGGCAGGGCCGCCTACGGCCCGATCCGATGCGACTCGCTTCGCCGGTTGGGGCCGCGATTCCGATTCCGATTCGATTCTGCCCGATCCACCAGCATCTCAGGGGAGGAATGGTACTGATACAGCCACCCTTGTCTCGTTCGCCTACATGGGCCTCCTGGGATGCCCTCGTCGCCACGGCTGGGTCGGCCTCGCCCCGAGAGAGGTCCATGTCCTGGGAGTGGCGGTCTGGTACCTGTTGGATTCCCAAGCCGGAGCCGGGTGCGACGACGACGGCGGGCGGTTTCCGGAGATGTGAAGCCTCTCTGGGCGCTCGCCGGGCCCCGTGGCCGTCTCAGCAGTCGAAGATTAAAAGAGCACGGCGCGAACATAAACCTGTTCCGAGTGCCGCGCGGATTTCTTGTATGGGCGAGAAATCGTATGGGCGAGTTCGCAGTGAACGCCCCTCACCTGGAAATCGGTTTCGGTTTCGTGTTCGTGTCATGCGTGCGAGCGAGGCGAAGCTGCGTGTGGGCGAGAGGAAGTCACCCTCCGAATAGGGCGCCGCCGGGCCAAAAGACCGCCCTCCCAGTTGTCCAGCGGTGGCTGGGGGTGTCCCGCCGTGTTGTCCCGATGGTGTCCCGTGGTGTCCCGCGGTGGCCCGTGGTGTATCGTGGGGTCCGTCCTGTGTTGGCCCATGGTGTCTGTCCCGTGGTGTCCCGAGAGGTCGATAGTGAGATCGATCGTGAGATCGATGGTGAGACCGATTGTGAGATCAATAGTCAGATCGATCGAACGAGCTCGATCGAATGAGATCGATAGTGAGATCGATTGAGCGAGACTTCGGTTCCTCCCCCCGAACCTCCTTGTCGCCCGAAGGTTGGTCGCACAGGCACGTTCATGCGTGTTTGGTGCTCCCCTCATAAGAGCGATCTAAGATGGAGAACTGGTCCCCGGGAGCGGGTCCAGATCTCTGGGGGGCGCCGGGTGTGACACAAGATCACGACGTCTGGGGCCTCGGTCCCGGGCTCCAGGCGCGCGCCTCTGGGAGACCGACGGCCGTCGCGGCGCACAGAGGGCTCCTGGGGGGTTGGAACGCCGAGCGCGGGCCAGGACGCCTGACGATTAGGGGGGAACACCCCGGTGGGGAAGAGAGGGGGGGGTGGAGGGGAGAGGGATCGGAAGGTTGAGCAGGCGGGCGCACGGCCATGGGACCTGCGCCGCCGACCCCCGCCGTTGGGCGCGCGCGCTCGCGCCCGCCTGGGGAGGCAAGGAGCGGGGGAAAACAAGAAAAGGAGGAAGGAAGGAGGGCTCCTGGATGCGGCCCAGGCCAGGGCGCGGCCATGGGTGGGGGTGGCCCAGTGGGGGGCCCTAGAGGGAGGCCCGCAGCGGCCCCAGAGGGAGGCCCCAAACTGGCGGCCCCCAGCAGCAGGCCCACAGGTCGAGAAGGGGGTCGACTACAACATTGATTTACCCCAGACTTGATTTTTTCGTCGAATGCACCAACCAATGCGCAGGATGCTCGGATACCTACGAGAACTATACGCCTTCTTCGTAGATTCGAGTACGAATCAATTTGGGGTTAATCAAGTCTGTAGTCGAACCCCTTCTCGATCCCCTACTCGCAAGGGGGGCCCCAGAGAGATGCCTCGAAGGGATGCCCCGAAGGGATGCGCCGAGAGGGGCGTGTCCCAAAGCGGGGGCCGGAGAGGAGGCCCATGGGGGGCTCAAAAAGGCGCCCCCCGCAGCGCCGTGGTTCCCTCCTCCTGCTCATCCTTCTCCTTCTCCTCCTCCTCCTCCTTTTCCTCCGCCTCCTCCTCCTCCTCCTCCTTCTCCCCCTCCTCCTCCTCCTCCTCCTCCTCCTCCTCCTCCTCCTCCTCTTCCGTCCTCCTCCCTCCTCCTCCTCCTCCTCCTCCTCCTTCCTCCTCTGCTCCTCCTCATCCTCCTTCCTCCCTCCTCCTCCTTCCTCTCTCCTCCTCCTCCTCCTCCTCCTCTCCTCCTCCTTCCTCCCTCCCCTCTACTCCTCCTCCCTCCCTCCTCCTCTTATTATATGTTTCTCCTCCTCCTCCTCCTCCTCCTCCTCCCTCCTTCCTCTTCCTCCTCCTCCTCCTCCTCCTCCTCCTCCTCCTCCTCCTCCTCCTCCTCCCTCCTGTTCCTCCTGCTCTTCCTCCTCCTCCTCCTTCCTCCCACCACGACGAGGCACGCGTTACATGAGACCATGGACCTATGGTACTCTTGGCCTCCTAAATGGGGTCGTCGGAGCAAATGGGGTCAAAGGATCGCGCCGCATCGCCGATGCATCGGCGATGCGGCTTGAGGTGGAGCCCGATGTTCTCCACGCTGGCTTTGCCGATGCACCGCCGACGGCGCCGATGCCTCGTTGGTGCATCTTCGATGTATCGGCGATGCGGCGCGCTCCTGCGACCCCATCTACTCGGACCCCATTTGGGAGGCCTCTAGGTACGGGCACGCCGGCGTCACCGTCGTCAGCGTCCACGGGAACCTTGGCCCCGATGGCGAGCAGAAGCTGGATGAGGAGACTGAGCGCGCCAAGAGGAGGGGGATGCGGAAGGCGGGGAGGAAAAACGGGTGGTGGAGGAGGTGGAGGTGGAGGAGGAATGGGAGGGCGAGGAGGTTGGGGAGGAGGCTTAGCAGTGCGTCCCTGAACAAATGCAGAGGGCTGTGCCAGTAACATGGAAATCAAGACGGATGCTGAGCGATTCGCGTTTTCGGTCCGTCCTTGGCTTCTGGAGGCCTCCGTAGGCGTCTTAGGACTTCAGAGGAACAGGGGAGATGGAGCGAGCTGGAAGGGCCGAGGTCGGGAAGAGGGATGCGAAAGTGCAAGGAGGAAAGAGGTAGTCATCAAAGCCGTCCTCTCCCCTCCCCTTCCCGTCTCTCCCCTCCCTCCCTCTCAAGCAGGAAGGAAGTAGTAATGAAAGCCGTCCTCGCCCCACCCCCTCCCTCATCTCCCCTTCCTTCCCGCCATATCCCTCCCTCGCATCGCATCTTCGCCCGTGGATGCCCACCATCCGCCCTGCCCTGCCCCCCCCCCCTGACTCCCTCGGCCCAAACCCCACTCCCCTCCCCTCCCCCTCTGCCCCCTCCTGGCAGCCGTGGGCACGAGACACGCCGCGTGCACGGCAGCTCTCCAAAGCGACCCCTGCAGCCGCTCTTGGCCCCCCCTCCTTC
>CAUYUJ010014618.1:7500-42500 GCA_963575745.1 Prorocentrum cordatum
CTGTAGGAGGACTCGCCCAACCCAAGGCAAGAGGCATGGGGTCATGAGGATGGCAAAGTGTCCAAGGGTTGAGATTTATATTGTGTGAGGCACCTCGCCCTCTGGGCCCCATCCCTCAGAACCCCATCTTCGAGCCACCGATGAATCGAGGAGGGGTAGGAGGAGGAGGAGGAGGAGGAGGAGGACAAGGAGGAGGGGAGGGAGAAGAGGAGAGGGGGAAAGGAGGGGAAAACATCCGTGGCCATTTTTGGCTCAAGCGCCATGGCCTTGTCGAGGCCCCATGTCCCCTGCTTGCTGAAGATCGTTCTCCCCTGCCCTGGCCACTGGAGCAGTTTCTCTTGGGTTGCCCAATCCATAACGAGCTCCTACGCAAGCTCTCGGAGGAGGCAGGCAAACACTTGCTCGGGCTACAGCACGCTGCTCGCTGGCATCGTAGAGAGGGAGGGCAGCCTGGACAGTACCATCATGAAGAAGGTCACCAAGCTGGACGTTGCCTACAACGTCATGCGGCACATCACGCGCCCAGCGTCTGACCAGATCCTCGAGCTCGTCATGGACTCCCCGTGAAGGGGGCCCACGTGGCCCGCCAGACCGCGGTGGAACCGATGCGCCAGGACGGGGGCGTGCTATCCCGTCGTTGGACATCTCTTCGGACAGCGGGGAGCAGCAGGACGACGGGACAGGGAGCAGCGAATCGGAGCAGGACATGCCGCCGATGCTCGATCTCTGAAAGACTGGACGGCTACAAGAGCCTCCCCTTGGAGCTGGGAGCGGACGTCCTCACCTTGACCAGCACAGCCGACGTCAACAACCACGCCAGTAAGAACAAGCAGCTGGCCGACATTCTCAACATTTCGGAGGCCGAGACGTTTGTCATCCGCGCGCGGTCCAAGCAAAGGGTCATAGCTATGCAAAGGGCTGCTAGAGCATTGCAGTTTCAATTCAGAAGTCTTGCGCGAGGAGGAGTCACGGACTCTTCCTCGGACTCCTGTTCGAGCGTTCCTTCAGAGATGGAGGAGGAGGATAACAACGATATCCAGAAGGGATTCAAGGTGGTGCGCAACAGCGTGAAAGAGTCCCCTTCGCAGCCCAAGTGCAGTATCATCAGCTACGATATGCCCGCTGATCCCAATTCTTACGTGGACGGGTTAGCGCACTCTCTGCCAGGGTAGCCAAGCGATGGGGGTGATCACATGCACTACTGCCGACAAGCCGAAGGAGCTCATGGACTTCCAGAACATGCTTGGCTTCAAACTCAAAGCTGATCCAGTACGGGGCAGGACAGAATGCTCGAGCGCCGTGGGCGGGGAGGCTTCGGGGTCCCGATCACCCAGTGACATATCAGCATCGGCGCAGGATACGGCAGAGAGGTGAGTGAGGCAGCAGCCGTGAGCAGTGTGAGTCGCAGTTGTGCGTGCTGCGTGTGGGGGGTGGGCGTGTTTGATCGGAAGGGGGAACAGAGGATCCCCCACTTCCCCTCCGCAGCTGTTGCGCACATTGGTGGAGCATTTAATTACGGCAATTAGTCGTAACGGCGCTTGCTGCTTCAATGCCAACAGTGTTTCCAAGCAGTCCAGAGAGCAAGGCTGTCTCGCTCTGGCTGTCCTACGCGGCGAAGTCTTGGGTCCTCACATCCAGCCTTACACCGTGCTGTTGGGTATCTTCGATGGTCAGGGCCAGCCTCCCTCCAGTCAGGGTACAAACTGAACGGGACCACCACGCTCAGCACTTGCACAACTACCTTAGAGCAGGCTCCCACCCTGGAGGAGGAGGGGGGCGGGGGCCACTGGCGGGGGCGGGAGCTTGGAGGACCCCTTCCCGCCGCTGCGTGGCCCGGGCTGCCGACCGCAACTTAGGCCAGGCAGCCCACTCCGCCCAGGCCTCCCGTCCTCCCCACTCTCTCGGTTGGCGCGAGCTGTCTTAGCCTTTGTTGCCTTGTCTTCGCCCAGGAGGGGGAAAGCGAGAAGGAACTGGGGGGAGAGAGGGGGGCCGACCAGTTTCGAGGAGGAGGAGGAGGACGAGGACGAGGACGACGACGACGACGACGACGACGACGGCGACGACGCCCGAGGAGGAGGCCGAGGGGCGGCACTGGTTCGGCGACTCTGGCTGGGTGGCGTACGAGCTGCGCGCCGCGCGGGTGCTCCCCCGGCGGAGGAGGGAGGCGCGCGGCCCCCGCGGCGCGGGGGGGGGGCCAGCGCTGGAGGCCGAGGGGCAGCGGCGGGGTCAGGGTCGGGGCGCGTCTTCTGCAGGAAGGAGAGTTGCAGGAGGGGGAAACACACACAGACACACAGACACACCATTCATCGTCGATGCCCCAGCAAATATGGGAACATATGGGAAGTGGTGGGGGGGAGGACAAAAGCCCAGAAACGATGGGAAAAGATGGGGGATCCTTTCATTTGTGTCTATTTGCTTGTGTGTCCCAGGGCCCTTTCAGAATTGCCATGACCACAAGCTTTCGGCGCTCCGCGCGGATGTCTTGCATCTGCGCCAGGTCTCCCGATAGGGCGCCTCCGGCGCGGCCTCTGCTGGCGCGCTCCCCGCGCCGGGGAGGGGGGGAGTCCTGCGCAGATCCAAGAAGTCCGCGCGGAGCGCCAGAAGTGTAGGTTTATGGCGCTTCTCTTCTTCTAAAGGAAGAGGACGGTCCCGATGGGGAGCACGACGACGAGGACGATCACGGCAACAATGCCGAGGAGGAACGCGACGACGAGAACGAGGAGCGCGACGAGGAGGAGGAGGAGCGCGACAATGCCGAGAATGCCGGTCCCGACGGGGGAGCACGACGATGAGGACGATCACGTCGACAATGCCGAGGAGCCCGGTCCCGAGGACGGGGGCGACGACGAAGACGATCACGGCAGCGATGCCGAGGAGGAGAGGGGAGGAGCACGACTTGAGGGTCTCGATGGAGGGGGGGACGACTCGGATGATCAGGATATTCTGCGTCCCTCAATAATTCTGGGGGGAACCTGTAGCCCGGGGAGGGTACCTGTAGTGCGGGGAGGGATACCTGTATTCTGGGGTGGTACCCGTCGTCGGGGATTGGGCACCTGTAGTTCTGGAACAAGGGTACAGTACCTGTTGTCCGGGGGGGCGGTACCTGGGAGGGACGCGTGTTCACGCGTCAACGCAAGCGTGGTTCCACGCCCGATGGATCCCGCGCGCGCGTGGATGTAGTCCAGGGGGGGTGAACCTGTAGTCCAGAGGGGGGGTGCCCGTAGTCCAGGGGGGGGGGGGACCTGTAGTCCGGGGAGGGTACCCGTAGTCTGGGGAAGGGGTACCTGCAGTGTGTGGGGACGATACTTATCGTCCTGGGGATGATCACCACTTGTAGCTCGGGGACACAGAAACAGTGAGGGACACGGAGCAAGCCGGACGGGGAGGCAGGGCTCTGTTCGACACCTCGGACTCGCGTCGGTTCGATGTCGGCAGTTTTCGATGCCGATTCGACTCGACCTCGGAGGCCGGTGGGGATTCCAGTGGCGAGCACTTCACGGCCAGAGCGGCCGACCCTACAGAGGCGGGACCGCTTCTGGGACCCTCGCCGGCGACCCCCCCTCGGGACCCGCCGGGACCTTTGGGGGGGCGGTATTCTGACTCGGGCACCCAGCCCCCCCCCCGGCACCCCCGCAGCACCCGCCCCGACCTTCACCACCCACCAAACCACCCCAACCCAACCCGAAGGCCCAAATTTATCCTCGATTTCCAGTGGGGGGGGGGTCGGGGAACGTTGAAAAAACACATGGTATCCGTACCCCCCCCAACCCGAAATTCGGGTCAAATTCGGGTCTTCGGGTTGGGTTGGGGTGGTCTGGTAGGTAGTCACCTCCGGGCCTCCCCCCCGCTAGGGAACGGATGCAGGGGAGGGAATCGGTTCAATCACGACGTGTCACCTCCTTGTTCCTCCATTTCCTTGGGACCACCGACGACGACGACGACGACTCTAACGGAAAAGCGTGTCACACACCCCGATGGTTCCCCGGATTTCTCACTGCAGGCCTCGTTAGCTTTCTTTCCCAAGGTTCTCCGAGAGGTCACAAGTCCATCAGTGCAGTTCCCGGTGATAAATCACCGTCTCAATCGGCCAACTGCTTTGCCAGAAGCTGTAATGGCAAGAGCGGCGGAGAGGGGGCGAGATCGGCCCGCTCGTTGGGCCTCCAGCCTCGCTACAGCATCGAAGGCGTCCAATTCCTCCACGACGTCGCGGGATAATTTCGGACATTCGAAAAGCTTCGAAGTGCAGTTCGTGCGCCTCGGATCCGATAGGTGTGCAATCGCCCGGAGTCTTGAACTGAATACGGTCTTGCAGACCGGGCACATGCCGGACGAGTCGATATAAAATCGAGCATCGCATCTGAAACCATGCTTCGCTCGTCTGTGAGACAGCAGAGCCTTCTGCGAGTGAAAAGCTGGCGGGTCGACGACACCATCATTGGCACAGTCGGGGCAAGCAAATGCGCGGGGAGGAGGGGGAGGAGGAGGGGGAGTAGGGGGAGCGCTCTGTCACCACACTCCATATTGGCTCCTCCTGCAGCTTGGCCACTGTGCACATGACAATGACCTGCGGAATACGGACCGTCGGCGACCGATTCCGAATAGAAGAGCTGCTGCACGAGCGGGCTCCACGAGGCTCCGCAACCTCTGATGAATTTCCCCCACGTTTCTGGGGCCTCCGCAGGTGGAGGGAGAAAGAACTGAGACCTGGCAATTACCCGGTCTTGCAGCACTGCCATGTCAGAGAGGATCAATTTGGTCCACGGCATGGGCTCGCCCTTCGGGCGAGCGTGCAGCAGCGCCAACAATTCCTGTGGGCCTGACGCGAGAACACGATACAAGTACAGCAAACGGGCTCGCTGCAACAGGCAATCCACAGACGGAAGATACATTTTGGCGCGTAGTTGAGCATCAGTGTGGTCAACTTTGCCAAACTGGACCTCGCCAGCAATGCGGCGAATGGGCCTCATCATGACTGCATTGAGCCTACGAATGTACTGACGAGTGGGCACTACAATATGCGCGTTGAAGAATAGCCGCGTGCACAAGAGCGAAGACATGAGGTGAAGCTTGACCCAATCATGGATGACCGGGGAAGCGAAAATCTTCACCGCCAGAGGGGAGTAGGCTGCCAACGTGGATTGCTCCTTATGCTTAGCATCTGCCATGCAAGCTGAATCCAGCGACAAATTCGTGCCAAGATGCTTGTAATGGTCGACAACGAGGAGTCTGGAGGAGCTCCCGGGGACTTCAAAAGACAGCTGGCCGTCGTGACAGTGCGACGCGAAAACCTGCTGAGCCCCAGACCCCCGAAATTGAACCAAGGCTTCAGTCTTCCCCTTGGACCAGTTGATCTCGAGGTCCAGTGCCGAGAATGATTCAACCAAGGCGTTCAGAGCCTTGGGGATGGCGGCCTCGCTCTGCCGCGCACTTTTTCTGACGAGGACAATGCACTCGTCAGCAAAAGTGCGCTCGCCGATGGAGGCCTCGTTAGCTCGCCGATATCCGCCGATCCGATTTATTTCGATCGCCGATCCGACTCACCGATTCGATGCTGGGCTCTGCTGGGGGGGGGGCCGGGAAGGGAGATGCCCAGGCCTCCAGAGGCTCAGGACACATCGGAGGGAGAAAGGGGGGAGGGGGGAGGAGGGTGGGGCAGATCCACGAAAAAACAGAATACCCATAAAGACATAATAGTAGAAACAACAACCAGCATGCATACAAACAGAATAATAATACTCAGAAGGAGAAGAAGGAAGAAGGAGCAGCAGCACCAGCATGACCACAGGCTCTCGAAGGTCCGCGAGGACTCGTCAGTTGGATCGGCGCTGGGAGTCCCCGGCGGCGTCTCCAACGCCACCCCTGGCGTACCCTGCGCGCCTGGAAGGGGGGCACCGCGCCACCCGAGGCATCCGCGCGGACGGGCGAAACCTGTGGATTCAGAACGTAATTCAGAAGGAAAAGCACAGAGACATCACCGTCGCTTCCCAGCTATATATATATATATATATAATATGTGAATAGGGGGAATCTGGGAAGTAGGGAAGGAAACGAAAACTAAGAACATATGGAATCAGAAGGGGGATCCTTGAAATCAACACATGTATATCTAGACACATATATATATATATATATATATATATATATATAGGTGTGTGTTGGTGCGTGCGTGCGTGTGTGTGTGTGTGTGTGTGTGTGCGGGTGTGCGGGTGTGCGTGTGTTTGTGTGTGTGTGTGAGTGCGGGTGTGTGTTGGTGTGTTTGTGTGTGCGTGTGTGTGTGCGTGTGTGTGTGTGTGTGTGTCTGTGCGCGTTCCGGGGCGCCTAGTTTCTCCTTTATCGATGGGGGAGAGGGGGGCTCGGGCCTCCAGAGGCTCGAAACACATCTGAGGTGGGGGCAACGAGGGTGGAGGGAGGGAGGGGAGGAGGGGGCGTCGGAGGGGGCGGAATATTCGCCCGTATCCGCGGCCTCGCGGGCTGGGCCTCTGGGCCGCGACGCCGCGGACACGCGTCGTGTTTGCTCGCGGATGCCCACGCGGGAACTCATCCATTCGGAGGTTGGTAGACCTCCTACCTTGACACGTCGATTTGCGAATTGGCCGTTTTCGCTTCGCGAGAGGGCGTCGCGGCAGTCGTTTTGCGGGTCCATGTCCGGCGGTCTTGGGCCGTTTTCATTAAAGGGTGGTTTGTTGAAGGGTGGTTTGTCCACCGCCGACTATTGGATGTTCGCTGGGATCTCGTGGGAGGCCTCTCGGGAACTCTTGGAGGCAGTTTTGCGGCCTCGTGGGGACCGTGTTGGGGTCTCCTGGGAGCTAGTTTGGGCATTTTGGGGGGCCTCTTGGGGGCCTCTTGGGGCCTCTTGGGCGCCTCTTGAGGCCTCCTTGGGACCTCTTGGGGCGGAAAGCTCGGATCTTCGTTTCGTGTTCCCTCTCATGGACCCCTCGTGGGGCCCTCTTGGGCCGAAGTCGTCGTGGAGTCTCGGGGTGCTTTTAGGCCGTCTTGGGGCCCTCTTGGAGGCCTCTTGAGCCGTCTTGGGGTGGTCTTGGGGGCCTCTTGGGCCGTCTTGGAGCGACGGAAAGCACAGATAAGGCCAGAACGCCAACATCCTCCAAACACCTGGGGGACATCACTGAATTTCGCCTCTTGGGGACCTCTCGGGAGGCCTCCGGGGGCGACTTGAAGATCTCTTGGCCATCTTGATGCCATCTTGGGCTTCTTGGAATGATATTTCGGCGATTCGAGGCCTCTTGAACTGTCTTGGGGGCCTCTTTGGGCCCTCTTGGCCCGCACTCCGTGCCCAAGGGTTAAGTCGGGCCTGTCCCTCCACAGGAGGAATATTCAAAAACAGTAAAAAATAGTCAGGGGACGAATTGTTGACCATCTTTTTACTATCTTTGACATGTTTGATTTCCCTTACTGTTCGTCCAGAATCCGCCTGCAGGGAGACACGCCCGACCTAACCCAAGGGCACTGTGGTGGATTCAGGTGCTTCTGCTTCCAGAGGCCCCGCAGGAGTGATGTCGACCCTCCTCGGTCCTTCGTTCTCCACCCTCCGTCCTGCGCGATCGCAAGCCTCCCTCGATTCTCGGCCCAGGGCCGTGGTCAAGGGGGGCCGAGGAGGAGGAGGAGGAGGAGGAGGACGAGGAGGAGTAGGGCCGAGGTGGGCGCCGACTGGAGAGCGTCCGCAGGGTAACGAACGCCATCAGGCTAGGCAAGGAGTAGGGCCGAGGAGGAGGAGGAGGAGGAGGATCAGGAGGGAGGATGAGGAGGAGGAGGAGGAGGAGGGAGGAGGAGGAGGAGGAGGACGAGGAGGAGGACGAGGAGGAGGGCAGGAGGACGAGGAGGCGTCGAAGGATCCTCGCGCCTCTCCTCCTTCGTCGGTCGTGCGGGGCCGTGGCCCGGGCTGCCTTTGCGGGCCCGCGACCGCCCAGGTGACGTGGCCCGCGTTGCAGGACTCGCGGCCGCCGTCTTCCGTCGTCCGCCGCTCCAGTGGTCACCATCGTCGTTTTCGTCGTCGTCGGGTTCGTCGTCGTCGACGTCGTCGTCGAAGTCGTCGTCGTCGTCTTCGGCTTCGTCGTCGTCGTCGTCGCCGTCGTGCGTCGCCCGCGAGTTTGCCATCGCCGTCTTGGTCTCTCGCCGCTTTTTGAGCGCGTCTTGCTTGGGCCTCGGGGCCCGCGTTTGGTGCCACAGGGCGCATCCGGAGGCTTCGCTGAGAGGGAAGGGAGAGGAGCAGAGGGACGAGAAAAGAAGAGGAGGAGGAGGAAGGATGAGTAGGAGGAGGACGGTGCAATTACGGGGAGGAGGGGGGAAGCAGGAGGAGGGATCTTGAACCAGAGTGATGGCGTGGACAATGGGTAAAGGTATGGAACATCAGAAGGAGCGTTGAAGGGGTTGGAGGGAGCATGAGAAGCAGGAGGAGACAGCAGGCGGACGGTGAGCGAGGAGGGTCCAGATAAAGAGATACCGATTTACTCACGTGCGAGCAGCGATGTGAGTTAGTACCACAAAGGGATCCCTTGAACATGAGGGGAGGAGGTGGAGGAGGACAACATGGCAAGACGAGCAGCAGGAGCGGGGAGAGAGAGGGAGAGGCACGAGGAGGGGGCCACACGAGACGCAGGAGGGGGGAGAGAAGGGCGGGGGCATGCTCCACGAAGGCCTTGGGAACTTCTCGAAAGGGCACATCCAGCCTCGAAGAGGAGGAGGAGGAGGAGGAGGAGGAGGAGGAGGAGGAGGAGGAGGAGGAGGAGGAGGAGGATTTTTGTTAGCGCTCCACAGCTGCTTGACCCCCTCGCAAGGGGACCGTCTGAAGCCCACAGGCGCAAGTCCTGCGGGCCACCCGACGGGGCACGTGCCCCCGTGGCCAGGACCAGGAGGAGCACGTGCTCCGCGAACGGCGCGCGAGACAGGGCACGCAAGGAGGCCGTGCTCCGCGTGCCCTGCTCGGGGTAGGGGGCGCCGGAGGCCGTGCTCCGGCGCCCAGCCTACTCACCACCCATTCCGTGGGTGGCCGCGGCGACGAGGAGCAATTTTCTCTCCCGTTGGCCCCCTACGGGCAAACAAGGGTGACGATCGGGCTGCTACCCGCCACTTTTTCTGGGAAGGGGTCCCAGTGGCACAGGTGCCAGAGGAGGAGGAGGAGGAGGAGGAGGAGGAGGAGGAGGAGGAGGAGGAGGAAAACAGGAGGAAGAGGAGGAGGAGGAGGAGGAGGAGGAGGAGGAGGAGGAGGGGGCGCCGCGGGGGGAGGAGAGCTCCTCTTCGGCCTGCACGCCGCGTGCACGTCGCCCTCCCCCCCCCCCGGAAGCCTCTCGGCAGCGATTCGGGGGGGCGCAGGCCCCAGTGGGAGTCCGGACCTGCCCCCCCCCCCCCCCCGCGGACCCCTTTCGGTGGCATGTGTCAGGGCGTCTCGGGAGGACATCGTTCGAAACGGCCCCAGGAGGGCAGGGCTGGACCTAAGCGGTGTTTTGGCGATTTCGTGAGCCGTTTTCGTTTCGTCTTCGTTTTGCGGCAAGGGCGGAGGAGGAGGAGGAGGAGGAGGAGGAGGAGGAGGAGGAGGAGGGGCAGGGGGGGGGAGGGGGGCGCCGCAGGGGAGGAGAGCTCCTCTTCGGCCTGCACGCCGCGTGTACGTCGCCCTCCCCCCCCACCCCTTGGGCTCGGCAGCGATTCCGGGGGGGCGCAGGCCCCAGTGGGAGTCCGGACCTGCCCCCCTCCCCCCCCCCCGCGGACCCCTTCGGCGGTGGCGTGTGTCAGGGCTGGACCTAAACGGTGTTTTAGCCATTTCGTGGGCCGTTTTCGTGTCGATTTCGTTTTGCGACAACGGCGGATTGAAGACAAAACGAGGGAAAACGAAAACAAAACGAAGACGACAAACACCGTTTAGGTTCAGCCCTGGCATGCGTCGTGGCGCCAGCATCGCAGAGCGGATCTCGTTCAGGGAACAATAGGCTGGGCCTGGAGTGTCCTGGAGGATTGCGATCAGGATGTCGGAGTGCATTCCGTGCGGAGTGCTTTGGCCGGGAAGGAAGACCAAACAAGAAGTTCACGTGGAGTTCGCGTCGCTCGCCGTTTCGGGGTGTTGCGTTGACCGAAATCCACTCCAAAAGTCCACTGCAGCACGTCTGCAAGGTCGATGCAATGATATGTGGCGCTTTTGCACAGCATTCAGTCGGGCCTGTCCCTCTGCAGGAGGAATATTCAAAAATAGTCAAATTCTAGACGCTTCGCGTATCCCCGCCCCCACCAGTGTCCTCCCTGCTTCCTGGGTGGCTGTTTCCCTTCAGACTCCCTGGGCTGCAGCTTGCACCGCCGCCTGATCCGCGGCCCCCGCGCGCGCTCGGCGAATTCGTCACGGCCGCAGCCCGACAGTGACCCGCCGCCGCCGGCGCTTCCGCCTTCGTTTTTTTTGTATTATATATATATATATATATATATATATATATATATAAATATCCCCACAAGCCCACATGTCGCTTGCTTTGCTCTCTTCTTCCCCCCCCCCCGCCTCCTTCGCTCTCCCCCACCTGTGGTGTCCCCACCGCCGGGACGTCTACGCCGGCCTTTGGCGTTTAATTTGGGTCATTTTGTCCCTCGCATGTGCATATGCCACTGCGGCCAATTAGCTTCGTTCGCGCCCCGTTCGTTGTTGACCCGCTTCTTGACCTTCGCCAGGGAGCCGCCGACCCAAAAAGTATCCCCACCAGCCGCCACCGGGTTGGGAGTTTCGTTTTTGGCTCTTCTTCTGAGTGGCTGCCCGCGCGTTCGCTTCGCTTGCCTCCCTTCTCTTGCTCCCTCGTCGCGGCCCGACTAGTGTTCGGACGGCTTTCGACCTGCTTCGCGAGCCCGCAAACCAAAAAGTATCCCCACCAGCCCATGCAGGAACGACGCCCAGGCGAGTAGAGGACCGTCCTGAGGGACTCTTGGGCGTTGTGGGTGCCTCGGGGAGGCCTCTTGGGGCCGCTTGGGGTCCTCTTGGGGGCCTCCTGGGGGCCTCTTGGGGCCATCATGGGGCCCTCTTGGGGCCATCTTGGGGCACTCTTGGGGCCTCCTGGGCGCCTTTTGGGGCCATCTTGGAGGAGATCGATCACAGGAGGGGGGGGTACAACATGGGGCCACAACCTTAGTAAAACCAGCGATTCGGGCTTCCTCGCCGGGGCCGTTTTGGACGCTCCGACGACTCGCGAAACCCCTTTGTCCAGGTCCACGGGGAGGGGGTAGGGGGAGGGGTAAACCCGTCCCCGAAGGGGAAGAAGGAGGGGTGGAAGAGGAAACGCCCCAAACCACCGACGCCCATGGGGCTGGTGGGACTATTATCCGTAGGCGATTATTGACTATGTTTGACTACTTGCGAGTATGTTTGACTAATTGTCATCGTTCGTCCAACATCCCGCCTGTAGGGGGACACGCCCGACCGTAGCAAAGCAAAGGCGTGCGCCTTCTTTGCGGTACTCTTGTGTTTTTGTCTTTGTGGCCCGTCCTTTACCCATCCCGTTGGCCAGCCTCTCAGGGTACCCCTGGGGTTTTCCCTCCGCCCAAACAAGTCCTAACGTCTCCCGTCTTAGGGTCTCGCGTCCTTACTTCCTGTCTGTGTTATACGTCTTCAGTGCATGCGGACAACCACAGCAAGAGAGAAGAAGAGGATCTGGGATGCACATACAGCTGTAATGCCGACAAACACGCGTCTGGAAGCCAAGCAACCCAGACGCAAACCCCTCCAGCTGCAGCTCAGGCGTTTGAGTAACAATCGCCTCTCCTCTGATTGCGTCTGGCCCTTTTCTAGCTTGAGATTAGGCTCCCGCGTGTGAGATAGAAGTGGTTCGACGAGTGTATCTCCCTTTTGGTCCGAACCAGATTCCAACACGTGTTCAGATGTCCTCGGAATTCGCAGTTCCTACCCCTTTGGAGTTGCTGCTTTCAACTGCAGTTGTTTTTATTTTCCGTTCCCAGGTCGCGTCGTTCTTTCGGGGGAATAGGGGTCCATGCGCCAGCATTGTTTTTCTCAAGTTGATCGGACCCCGACGGAACCAGACCCCCATTCGAAAGGGCGCGCGGAACATCATTGGTTGTGCGCCCCCGGGGGCGCCGTGGGCGCCGCTAAAAACCTCCCGCGGGAAACAGACCACGCGTTACTCCCAAGGGTCCATGCAGGGATCCCACGCGCAATCATGTGTCATGCGCACCGGATGGCCGGTCACGTGGGTGCATGAATTCCAGTCTCTTTCGACAGGGCGATTCTATGCAACGATGCGGTTTGAGGGCGTTCTGTGGACAGGGCGACGGGGCTATCCGGGTCTGACGGATCTGACTGGCTGACTGACTCCCCCTCCGCCGCGTGCGTGTGGGTACGAAGCAAGGTTCATGGCCGCCCTACGGATTCTGGTTTTGGTTCTGACGGAACTGCCTGGCGCGTTGGAACTCCTTGCGACCACGTCGCTGGATGATCAGTGCTATTCCGCCGAGTCCTGTGTTTTCAATGTTCGGTTCGGTCTCTGTCACGCCGGACCATTTGCCGATCGGTGCCCCCGGTTCGCCCGACGCTGGTGCGGAGCGGATCGCCTCCGCCTCGTCGCCGACGAGAACGTTGTCGCTGTTCCTGGAGCTGCCGCGTTCGATTTCCATCCGAGAGTGTCCCGCCCTGGCCGCTTGGAGAGAAAATCGAAGTCCCAGGTTCTGTATCGTTGAACCGATCCCTATCCCCATCGCCATCCCGACCCCCACCACCCCACCCCACCACCCCAGGTGGGGAGATGCACCTCTCGAGACCCGAAGGGAGCAGCCCGGATCCCCATCTGGGGGGGCAACTGGGCCAGTGGGGCCCGGGCCACGCCCGTGGGGACCGGGATCGCTGAAACGATACTCGAAGGTGGACGTTGAGTTGTTGAGTTCCCCTGGCCTGCCGATGCACCCCGCGGCGGTGATCCGCAGGAGCTCGGCAGGCAGACGGCGGTCGGCGCCAAGGCCTCCACCGTGGCGATCGAGGACCGACCGCGCCGTTGTCGCTGTCGCCGCGACGCGGCGTCGACGTCGTTGTCGCGACGACGGACTCCTCCTCCTCCTCCTCCTCCTCCTCCTCCTCCTCCTCCCTCTCCTCTTCCTCCTCCTCCTCCTTTCAGCGAACCCTTTCAGTGAGGGCTCTATGCCGCGGCGGCGGACGCCGCGGCGCAGCCCTTCAGTCCAGCGCCTTCATGTGGGCGTCGAACTGGTCCACCACGAATTCCTTTGCGACGGACGCCCCTCCTTTGCTCGCAAGCTGAGGGGCGTCCGACCTTCTCTAGCCGCCCTCGAGCTCGGCTGAGCTGGCGGCAACCGTATGTTACACGGGGGGCGGGCCGTTCCCCCCTTCGGCCCGAAGGCTGGGGAAGGCCTCGCCGCGGCGCACGGTGCGCCGCCTCCCTCGCTTTGCGTGGGCTCCTCTGAGATGTCGGGCGTGCTGAGCACAGCTTCAGATGTGGTGGGCTCATCACGCCACGCTGCTGAGGACCCTGCTCCTGTCCTCCTTTCAGCGGGCTGGTCTGGTCGAGGTGGTGAATGTTGTTGATGGTGTAGAGGTTCTGGGGTTGATTGTCTTTGTAGTACCTCGCAGCTGACGACCCTGCTCCTGTCCTCCTTTCTGCGGGCGTGCCATCTGGAGATTGGTTTTGGGGACCCTGCACCTGTCCTCCTTTTCAGTGTCTCCGTTGAGTACTGATCAAGCCATACTGTTGAGGACCCTGCTCCTGTCCTCCTTTCAGCAGGCACTGTCATGGTTGAGCCGCGCCGCACTGCTGAGGACCCTGCTCCTCTCCTCGTTTCAGTGGGCTGGTAGAATCGAGATGGTGATGGTGGTTGGATGGGTGGTGGTTGCGGGGTGGGTGATCGATCGGTGGCGAGTCCCATAGGTTGTAGATGGTCGTCTTGAATGTCTATGGTCAGGTCGTGGGGAGAGCGTATTGTTGCTTGGGTTGTGGTGTGGGTTATGGGCGCACATAAGAGGCCTCCATGCACCGACTTCAAGTGGGGTTCGTGGCGGCCCCACCTCGTCCCGCTATGGCTAGGGGTCACGGTGCCCTCGGTGGGGGCGAACCCCAGGCCTGGTGCTTGCTGTTGTCGTCGGTGGGGAATGTCTCTGTTGCCATCAGCTTCGCCGTGTCGGCGATCGGGTGAGCTCCTCCTTCGCCATGGGGATGGTGGGGGTGGCGAGCTACGGCGGACCGCGGGGGCGCGGGTAGTGGCCGTCCTACCCCCCCCCCCCCATGCCCCTCACCATCCCCCCTGGTAGGCGCGGGCAGTACTCGTCCTGCCCCCCCACCCTTCGAGTCCGTCTCGAAGTTTGATCCTTGCTTCGCCATGGCAGCGTTGACCTGTGGCGTGGTGTGGGAGGTCGTACCTTTGGTCGTGAGGTGTATCTGGTCGGTGGTACTTGGCGAGAGTGGAGTGGGTGCATGATGCGGCTCGCAAGTACCCGCTGACCTCTTGCACGGGCTGACGCTGCCTGCTGAGATGCTACAAAACGTGGCGACTTGTGCCTGGCGTGTTCCCTCGCATTCGGGGCTTCCCCAGGACTTGCGTCCTAACGCCTCTTGCAAAACTTGGCGACGCTGCTTGAGGTTTTCCCACGCGCTCGGGGCTTCCTCAGGACTTGCGTCCTGACGCCGTTGAACTTGTCGTCGGTGACATTGTTCATGGCATTCGTTTTCGGCATGAGGCGGCAATTCGTCTTCTCGTTCGATGTAGTAGGCGTCGTTGGTGTTCATGTTCTGGCTGGTAGGAGCAGCGGTAGCCGTTCTGAGGCCCCATATAGCCACCATGTTGCCGTCGAGCAGGTCGGCGATGGTGAAAGCGATATCCTCTTCGTTTGCCATGTGCATTATGTTGCGGAGGTCGTCGCGGGTGCCGTTGTCGAGGATTTGTATGGTACCGAGGTCGTAGTTGTTCGTAAGGGTCTCGTAGACGGTTGTCAGGTTGGCGATGTGCCGATATTCTGGAGTCTGTCTGGTGATCGACTCGGCAGAGATGGCTGCTACGAATGGTACTCTGGTAGTGTTTGCCGTGAAGATTATACGCAAGACCTCTCGTGTGACTTTGTTGGCGGCGAATAGCTCATCGGCGATGGTTCCGGAGACTTGAGGCATGCCCCAGGGTGCCTCTGGGGTGCGCCGCTTGCTTGCTCTGCTGCCTAGAACGTCGGTGGGATCGTGCAAGTACCAGGTACGTCGTGGGAACTCTACGTAGATGGCAGCAACCTCGCCATGTAGGATCCTGCGTTGTGCTCGCCGAAGTATTGTAGGGAGTTCTGAGATGTGGCCATCGCTGGGGATGGCGATCTGCGTGTAGTCCAGTCTGCTGATGCTCGTGATCCCGTAGCTGGCCATGATCTGTTGGAGGTCGGCGGCCTGTCGAGGGCGGTCCGTGATGAAGACGGTTTCTTGGCGCTCGGCTGATTCTGCGGGCGAGCACGCGGGTGGTCTGCTTGGTGATGACTCGAGTCTTGCAAATGTTTTGGGTAGGGCGGGCGACGTCTCAAGGAGAGGCAGCGGCGTGATGTCGTACGGGTAGGCTGGCTTGTCGCTAAATGTTGGGTGTCTTCCATGCTTCTGGTTGGCCTTTGTGGCCTCGGCGATGGCGGCAATGTTGTCTGCTATTTGCTGCTCCGTCAGAGGCCCCATCGTCTGGGCGCGCCAGGCGTGCCAGGATTTGCGGCAGCGGTGAGCCACCGATAAGTGCTTGATGAGCTTGGGAAGAGAGTGGTGCTCGGTCTGGCAGCATCGGCACGCTGTCCCTGTCGCCCAGAAGCGCGGGTCTTCATGGTCTGGATGGTCCCTGCCCATATGGATTAGCATGCCTTGCCTGGAGGCAACTCGGCCGCAGGCGTAGCAGACATACTTCATGTTGTTCGCGTCGTCGCTGAGGTCCATCACTTCGGTTGCGTTACCTGCCGGGGTCATCAAGATGTCCTGATGGAGCTTGGCGCCTTGAGCTTGGTCGCGAGTGTGGGGGATGTATGCCTTTAAAGCCGCCTTGACCGCGTAGGTGAATAGCTTCGGCTTCTGTCGGGCCCAGTTGATGATGCCGCGGTCGTGCTGGGTTTGGCTGGGCCACTTTTCTTTTGGTAAGTACTTGCGTGGGAAGCCGAAGTCTTTCTTGAGCTGGCGGCTCCATTTGCCTTTTCGTTGGCGCTGGCCGTCGAGTGGATGAAGTAGAACTGCTGGAGCGTGACCCAAGAGTCTGGGCAAGTATCGTAGCCTCGCAATCGAGTGGTGAGTGGTGAAGTCGGGTAAGCCTGTCTTGGCGATCGCCTCGGCCTCGGAGATGCGCTGGTCGGGTGAGTTGGTCTTGGGTAGTGAAGCGGCCGCGCGGTATGGGCCCATGTATTTGGCGGAAATGTGCTTCACGTCTTTCTGGGTCAGGTCGTTCCAGACATGGTGGTTGTAGGTAAGCGAGGATGTCGAAAAAAAGTGGACGTACTTGACCTTGGCTTTCTTCGAGAGCTTCTTGCGGCGGGGGATCTGCTTCTCTAGAGGCCGAGCTGCGCCAATTGTACGATTGGCCCTTAGGCAGATCTCTGGCCCCATGACCCCGCCCGCCGAGACGATGGTCCCGAGGGCCTTCTGTTGCGTTACCAGCTGCGCCTTGACCACGAGTCCGTCCAGCTCTAGGTATGTGATTCCCTCCTTGGCTATCCGCTGTTTCTCCTTCTTGGCCCCCGCGCCGTAGTGCATGAGGATGGCCTTGGTCTTTTCAGGGCGCGGCTTCAGTCCATGCCCGAATGCTGCTGTGCAGGGCCTGGCTGCTGCCAGGGCTGCCGTGTTGATCAGGTCGCCGGCGATGGCGGTCGAGTTGTAGTCGGTGAGGTCGTCGACGAAGGACATGTTTGTGAGCGTGCTACCTTCGTGAGGGGTTGGTGGAACACGAGGCTCACTGCACGCCTTTATTTCGTGTCCACCTGTCTGCTGGCCGTGGGCCTCCCTCTCGAACTGCCTGGTCAATTGCCCTCAGCATGATGGCGAAGTGTATGTTGAAGGCGACATCCGAGTATGGCACCCCAGGTCGCGTGCTGGTCCGAGGCAGCTGGTAATGCCTAGCGCTCTTGGCTGTCATCCAGTTGGAGGTGTGGTGATCTGCGATCATGTGGCATGGGTGCTCGTCGTCGATGTGCTGGTTGTTGTATGCGGGTTGCTGGAGTCGTTCCTTTAGGGCTGGTCTGATGAAGTCGGGAATGTCGACCCGTTCGGTGAGCTCGTTGGGCTCGCCAGCGGTGGTCGGCAATGGCATGCATAATTCCCTGATGACGGAGTGGAAGGCCTCCCTGAGGTTCAGGAAGGTGATGCTGCATGATCTTGATCTCTGGCAGTCGCAGATGAAGGCGAGACTGGTGTGAGTAATGAAATCCGTGGCCACCTTGGGTCGGGCGCCGCATTGGGCTGCTTCAAGTAGCTCAGGTAGCAGGTAGCAAGCCCTTAACGCGGGATCGGAGGAAGGTGCTGTGCATCTTGCCGATGGTGTTGTTGAGGAGGATGCCGCGGTATGATTTCTGGAGCTCCATGGCGCCCTGTCCTTTGTGGAAATAGGTAGAGTACCCTCCTTTGGCGGCGATGGGCTCGGTGCTCTCGAATTGGGCCTTGACTAGGGCGGGGTGGAGCAGGCG
Source organism: Prorocentrum cordatum (assembly GCA_963575745.1). Taxonomy (NCBI): domain Eukaryota; class Dinophyceae; order Prorocentrales; family Prorocentraceae; genus Prorocentrum; species Prorocentrum cordatum. Next base: position 25,115 of record CAUYUJ010014618.1, read on the forward strand.
ATCCATCCCTTCAGGACTGGCTCTGGACATGTCGTCGGTGAGCTGGTGAGGGCCTCCTCGGCGGCCTCGCTTGGCGGCGGCGAGCTGGCTGGTCAGCTGGTGCTTGGGTATTATGTTTTGGATATTTGGTTCTGGCCCTGCATGGCGGGTCCTCCTGTTGTAGTCGGCTGCTACCCCATCTGCATTCGTGGCAATAGCTTGCTCAACTTTGCCATATAATGCTAGTGCGTGGTCGGCGATCTCACTCTTGTTGGCGATGGGCTCCCCGTCGTCGTTGGTGCGGATGATGGGCGTCGGCGGCTTCTTTGACTGTCGTCCTCCAAGGGCCAGTCGTCGCTTGGCGTACAGGGCCTCTAGACGGGGGGCGTGGCCGTCGATCGCTGCGCCCATCTCATCGGCGCATCTCTCGAGGAGGTCGTCGCGGTCTGTCGTGATCCACTTCTGTAGTATCGACTTAGGCGTCCTGAGGAATAGGAGAAGGGCGTCGAAACAGTGCTGGGCGCTGTGCGCAGTGTTGGCGTTGTCGGGTTCCACGACGTGGGAAGCTAGACTGGGAGTGCTGAATATGATGGAGGCCACCACGAGTTTGACATAGTCGCTGAGAGCAGCCAGGGCACTCGCATCTGAGGGGTCGGGCGGGGGGGTCGCCCTCGCGATGATCTTTGCAGTGTAGCGTAGTCTCTTGTCACCGAAGTGGTGGGCAATCCCGTTCTTCTTGGCGGCCCGCGTCGTCTTGAGTACCGATCGGCGAACTCGCAGAAGAGCAAAGGATTGCCTGGTAAGGTAGGGCTTGTGCGGGGTGCGGCTGTTGGAGCGGAAGCACTCGTAAGCGGCCCCCGTGATCTTCTCTGTGACTGTGGCGAGGTGCTCGTTGAGATTGGTGTCCCAGGGCGGGCGTTTGACCTCGTCAAGTTTCTCGCAGAACTTCTTGCGGCACCCTTCGTCGGCTAGCTTGCTCTCGTCGAACTTGGGGATACCTTTGATGACGGACGAGACGATCTGGCAGGCAAGCTGCATCTTGACGGGGTAGTGGTCGTCCTTGGTCTCTGGGTCTTGGCCGCTGTCTATGCCGTAGAGCACGGCGCACTCCTCGATGGAGTCTATGTAGCCCTTCGGGATGATGACGTAGTCGATGCGATGAGGGTCCTTGCCCGAGTGCCAGGTATGATGCTCTGGTCCATGACTTACGAAGGTGTTGGCGGCCGCCAGGTGGTTGGTCAGGAGCAGCTCATGTAGACTGTGTCCGGTTGGGTCCTCGTTTTGCTTGAAGCCCTTATCGCCGATGGCCGTGCTGGCGTTGCTTCCTGTCCTGGCGTTGGCATCGAAGAGAATGGTGCTGACTTGGTGCTTTTCCGTGGTACCCGCGAGCATCTTCCAGTAGCTATCCTTCTCGGTCGCGAGGGCTTTCGAGCGCGGGGCGCGAGCGACGGCAGGCGCGCGTTTGAAGCCTGGGGCGGCAACGCGCACGATGGGGAGCCTGGGGTCCTTGACAATGACTGTGAACTGGTCAGGTTTGAAGAAGAGCTCCTTTTTGTCGTTCTTGCCGTAGGGTTTGCTGAGGAGGACATGGGGCTCGCAGCCGTAGTTGAACCCTGTGTGGCCGCTGGAAATGATGTGGTAGCAGTTGGCGTTGGCGCACCTGGCGCCGTCATCTTGACCTGCGTCGCGGACGCCCCAGGGAGTCCTTGCCTCCTGGATACCTATGATGTGGAGATCCTCATCGTGGTCTTTAGCTTGTTGACCTTCTATTTGCGACGCTTCGATCCTTCCTTTGGCGCTCTCCCCGACTGGATGTTGAAGGTGGCGATGTTTATTTCTACGATGATATTCTTGTCGTTGGGCTCGGAGGGGTTGTGGAAGTGACGGGCCTCGGCGGTCGTCTCGACCCTTTGATCTGTGAGATTGCCGAGGGCGAAGACACGGTAGGCCTCCTTGGCGTTGGGGTCCGCATCAATGAGGAACTCCCAGTCCCGCTGGGATGCGCCGTCCATGACGCTTGCCCACTCTGGTTGAGGAGGTGTGACTTCTTGCAGGCGTCCGTGGTTGGCGGCGGCGTCGGCAACCTCGTTCCATGGGTTATAGTCGCGGGCGTGGACGTGCTGCAGGTCGATCTTGTTGCAGACCATGTCGTAGAGGATGCAGAGTGTCCTGACGAGCTTGGGGTCGCGGTCGGTGAAGGCTAGCCTCTTCGCGAGCTGCAGCGCGCCGAGCGAGTCCGTGGAAATCGCGGTGATGTAGAGGGGGTTGTGGTGTACCACCCAGGCGAAGGCCCATATCAGGGCTGTGATCTCGACTGTCGTGGAGGTGGTCTCGTGCTCGACGTTGTCCTTGAGGGCGATGTCGGCACCGCTCTTGTGCTTCCCTATGATGGCCCCTTGGAAGCTGAAGCCGAGGCTGTCGTCACCTACGATCACCACGGGCCAGGCGTCGTCGCTCGGCTTCTTCGGGTTTTTGGAGCCGTCCGTGTAGAGATGGGTCCTCGCACCTTCTTGAAGTGGTCGTTGGGGGTGGTGGCGAAGCATGTAGTCAGCTGTCTCGTTGAGGGACTCGTCGCAAAGGACAAATGTGACGCGGGGAGAGGGTGATCGCTGGATCGTTTGTCGGATGGTCGGACGCCCGTCGACTTGTACACTGCGCTGCTCTGTCGTCGGAGGTGGCATTTCGGGTGGTGTCGTTGGCTGGTATGGCGGTGCTGGGGGCTTGATGTTGGTGGCTCTGAATGGTTGTGTGACCTTCCCTCTTGCTCGATGTAGGTGCTGGTCAGTAGCGTGTGTCTGCGCTTGGGCGTCGAACAGTCGTGTCGATGTTGGGGGAAGGGGGGTAGCAGTGGCACGAGGGCGGAAGGGTTGCATGGCGCGTCCCCTGTCGGTATGCCTGGCGTCGAGGTATGTGGCTTCGATGTCGTAGATCTCTCGTGGCTCTATGCTGTTGGCTGTCTTTGGGATGGTTGGTGCTGCGTCGGTTCCTCTGGTCGTCTGCGCCGCTTGGCTGCGCATCCAAGGCGTCCGGCAGCGGCGCAGCAGTTGGCCCCGTAGCATAGTCTGGGTTGGCCTCAGGTGGGCCATGGAACCGTGCTATAGTGCTCTGTATGGGAAGAGTCTGGCGATTCAGAAAGACCGGCCTCGGGGAGTCTCCGAGGTCCAGCGGGTGGTGGCCTGTGGGGAGAGTCTTGGTGCTGCTCCTCGGGTTGTTGCAGTCTTTGCTGCTGCGGCAGCCGCAGTCCTTGCTGCTGCTGGCGTCGGTTGGCCTCTTGGTGGGGCTCTTCGTTAGGCTCTTCGTGAGAAAATTGATGCGGCGCCTTTGGGCCAAAGGCTGGTCGCCTGATTTGCCTCCTGCTGAGTGCGTCTCTTGGGAGCGGGTCGGTCGGGTCGATGGGGGCTAGCCCCGTCTGGCCTCGCTGGCCGCCTGGGTGGGGTGGTTGGTGCACTGCGGTTGTCGGCCGAGGGGATGGTCCTCGGTCCGACGGTTGGTGCAGTCGTGGTTGCTAGTGCCTGCGCGCTGCCATGGTCGTTGTGCTGGTCCCAAGGCGCGGCGGCCGAGTAGATTACCCACTCGCAAATGGCGTTGAAGCTAATATTTTTATTGGTTTTTGATTTTTTTTGTGTCGCAGTCGCTGGTTGTGGAGTGCTAGGTTGCGCGGCCGTTGGCGTCAGGCGGTGTGCTTACCCACAAGCTAACGCCGCTGCGGCGGTCGGCGGCCTCCCGAGCGGGGCCTGTGGCTGTGAAAGCGTCTGGGCCTGTCGCGGAGTGACTGGCACCGCATGGGTCGCACAGCACATCTGCTGAGGCACAGTGGTTGCTCCGTCGAGCTGGTAGTTACGTATAGCCACTCTGAGCGGGCTAGGTGCTCGGTCTTCTGGCAGGGTTGTGGTGGGACCCCCCCGCTGGGCCAGTTGCCCCCCAGCGGGGGGAGTCCTGCTCAGTTTTTTTTGTCGTGTCCGAGCTTGAACCCGAGCTGCCCTCTTGACTCTCGGGGTTAAAGCGCCTGCGGTCCATAGGGTTGTCGAATCCATCGCCGTTGCCAGGATCCGCACCTTGCGCGCGGGCCTGCTGTGAGTGCTTGCCCTTCGGAGTGCCGATGGTGGTGCGGATCTGGCACGGTCAGGAGTTGCGATGTGGAACCGCGCTGGAAGTGGCTTCGGGGAGCATGGTTGGGTGGGTGCGACGGGGGGGCCGACTTCGAGCGTGATGGGGGAGCGTGGGGGGAGTCAGGGTTCCCCAGTAGGGTGGTCTGTGCTTGGGACGGTCGGACACGTCGTGGGGAAGTGGGGTCGTCGGGGAGGGGCAGGGAATGAGCCCTCTGTAGGGGGGCAGCCATGGGTGCCGGGGGGGGGCAGGAAGGGGCCTGCACCCCAGGGGGCGATTGGTGTCGGTTGCTCGTCAGGGGGGGCCGGCGATGCTCGGACTGTCGGAGTGTGTGTTGAGTCGCCCAGGTCGTGGTCGTTGGGATCGTCGAAGCTCTGGTTCTCGGCGTGTCGCGTGGGATGTGGCGTGGAATTCTCGGCCAAGAACCCTTCGTGAGCCTTAGGGTTCTCCTGGGGCGTTCCGTATCCCGCAGCTGGCGTAGGAGCAACTCCCGCCGGGGATGCGAGGTCGACGAGGGGGCCGAGTGGTTGCGGAGACGTCCCTTGTGGTGTGGGTGGTGATGGGCGGTGCGCTGGTGCGCGTGTCTGCCGGTTGTGGTGCAGGTGGGTGGCCTGGTGGGGCTTTGCAGACACTGAGCGCGTGCAGTTGTCGCCGATGTCGGAGGAGCGGTCCTCGATGTGCTCGCTCCCACAGCGCCTGCGCCTGGTGATATCCGTCTTGGCGCTGGTGCAGTTGCCGCGCGACTTGTTGAGACTGCGGTAGAAGGGCCGCGTTGAGCCATTCGAAGATCCTGAAGATGAGGGAGCGCCTCGATGCCCTGCAGCGTTCGGGGTCTCCATCTGGATTAGCTCGGCGTAGTGCGATTCGCGAGTCACATCGTAGTCGAACTCGTGCGACGGAGCGATGGCGTGGAGGGCGGAGCGTATGTTGTTCCCGTGGTAGGCCTCCTCGTCGTCGGCTTGGGCTTGCATCTTCTGTTCCTCGTTTTCCTTGGTGAGCGCGCTGGCGACGCCATCGAGCATGTCAGTGTCGATCCTGGGTGCGATGCTGTCGAGCTGCTCCCGCAGGGTCTTCTCGAGAAGTGCTTGGTGTACTCGATGCTCTTCCAGTTGTCGGGCCAGCTGTTCACGATGCTGTTTTTCCTGTGATTGTCTTTGTGCTTGCGCTGCTTGTAGCTCGGAGTTGGCGAGCTGCTGCTGCTGGTGCATCTCTGCCTCGTATTGGCCGTGCCTCTCCAGGAACTGCTCGCGTTGATGCTGGTCGGAGCTAGTCCTGTGGTGCATCTGCTGCTGGAGAGCCTGGGCCTCGTTGAAGAAGAGCTGGCGCTGTTGGGTGGCGCGTAGGTGCTCCTCCTCTTTGGCTTCGAGCTTGTCGCATTTGTTCTGGATGTGTCGCTGCGCCTCCAGTTGGAGCTCCGCTTGCTGGTAGACCACTTCTCGCCCCCTCTGGACTGTGTAATGTTCCTCCAGGAGCTTGTTGGCTGCAATGGCGGTCTGCTGCTGGATCACGTGCTCCTGTTTGATCTCCTCTCGCTTGAGGTCTGCAAAGGCTCCAGCGATCTGCTCGGCTATGTCGTTCTTTCTTTGCATCTCCTGGGCTGCCATGACTTGCACGGCCTGCCCCTCGAGACGGAGGTCCTGGTTCATCTGCTCGATCCTCTGGCCCTCACGCTGAAGACGCTCGTACTCGCGATGAAGTTGTTCGCTCATCTCCTGCTGGCAGGTTGCGACCTCAGAGGTTGGTGCATTGCGCGCCTTGGAGGCGTTCTCAGCTCGTAAGGCGTCCAGCATGTGGTAAGCCTCCTGGCGCTGCTGCTCGTGGGTAAGCTTCTGACGTTCGAGGTCGTGTCTCAGCGCGCGCTCGTGGTTCTCGGTCCTCTGCGCGCCCTGCTGCATCGTCTCCGCGTAGAACTTATGGAACATATCTTCTCGATGTTGGGCTGCTCGTTCTTGCTGAGCTTCTTGTCTGCGGAGTGATTGTTCGGTGGCGTTCATGGCCGTCTTGGGTAGCTCCTGCTTGTGATGCACGAGCTTGTCTCTGTTCTGCATCTTCATTTCGGCAAAGCACTGCCGCGCGGCCTCCACCTCCTCATATTCTTCAGACTTATTTCGGAGCTCGGCGTTGGAGATGCTGGCTAGGTTCTTTCCTTCTCGGCGTGCTTCCTCGTCTTTCCTCCTGAGCTGTTCTGCAATGGTGCTTGATGGGGAGGCCGGCCTGCTCGAGCATGAGGATGGGGGCTCTCTGCTGGCACGACTGCGAAATGGGGTGCTGGCCCTTTTGTTTCTTTGCTTCTTCAAATCGCCCTCGGAATCAGCCTCGCAATCGGTGTCGGCCCCGGCTGCGATCTCCAGCTCGACGTCTATGATGAGGCGGCGCAGGTCGGAGATGCGCTGGGTGTTGGCGTCCGCCTTTGTCTGCAGGGCTTCTTTCTTCTCGTGGATGTATTTCTGCTCCTTGGCCAGCACCTCAATCTGAGACCGATATCGTTGTAGCCGTACTCGTGGATCTGTGGCCATGGCGAGCATGCGTTTGATTACGGAGGCCTCTGTGAGCAGCTTGCTGGCATCGACCTTGGCGGACTGAGCTCCGCTGATCTGATCTGCAACTCGGCCAAGCCGCTGCTGGAGGTTTCTCGTCCAAAGCTGCCTCATGTCCGGGTCATCTGGAGGGAGGCCGAAGGACTCGTGGTCGCGAGACATGGTGAAGGGAAGCTCCATCACTGAGTCAGCGATGGCCTGCTGCTTCTTGCTGAGATGGTATTCCTGGATGTGGACAGCTGCCTTTGACCTCGAGGCGGGGCGGCTCCATGACCGCCTGCTGGGATACTTGGAGCTTCTCCACGGCCATGGCTGCTCTCCCACTGAGGGCCCAGGGTTTGTGGCCCCTGCTCCTGACCAACTTTCCCCTGGGCCCCGCGCGGGCGCACGGGCTGTGGACCCTGCTCCTGTCCACCTTTTCCCTGCGCCGCGCTGCGGCGCCTCGAGGTATGTGGTCCCTGCTCCTGACCACCTTTCCCTCGAGGCGCCGCGCTGCTGCTGCTTCCAGCTCTGCGTCATGGTGTGCTGCTGGTGGCGCTTGGGCTGCTGCGAGCTGTGGTGCTGCTCGAGCCTGCTGGCTGCCGCTGCCAGCCTGATGAGCAGTCTGTCTTGTCCTCTTTGAGTCCTGGCGCGGCGGTTCCAGGCCTCCTCCTTGGTCCTGGGCGTGGCGGTCAGATGACCGCCGCGGCTGCGGCGCCTCTTTACTTTTCTTTGATGGCTCCGCGGCGCGCGAGCCACGACCGAAGGGGCGACCGACGATGGCGAAGCCGCGACGGTCCCGGCCCCTCCTCGGCCGAATGGCTTTCCTCCTCCTCCTGCTCCTCCTCCTCCTCCTGCTCCTCTTCCTCCTTCTCCTCCTCCTCCTTTTCCTCCTGGCCTCCACCGGCGCCGCCGCCGTCGCCCTCGCCCTCGCCCTCGCCCGGGGCGGCGACGGAGGGTTGGTGATCCGCTTTGGGCGACCGCGGCCCAGCTGCTGCAGGGGGTGGCTGTCGAGATGGCGGCATGCCTCGGATTGGCGTCGCTGGCGGCAGGCATGCGTGGCCTTCGCGCTCGCGGGATGCTGGCAGCAGGGCTTGCGCGCCCCTGGCTGTACCTGGACGCTGCGGGCGGCCTGCTTCACCATCCAAGCGAGGTGGAAGCCACACTCACCAGTATCAGGTCCCGGCGGGCGAGGCGAAGGCCACGGTCGGAGTGGGCACGCTCGCGCTGGAGAGAGGTCGCAGAGCTCGAGGAGCATGGCCTCGGCTCGGATTCCAGCGCGGTGGACGAGCACTGGGAGCGCGTCGTCGCCCTCTTCGACCACGCGGCGACGGCTCAGGAGGCGCATTCCCCCCCCCCTCCCCCTCGGCGCTTCGGGCGCCGGCCCTGGCGGCGCTCCGCGCGCCGGGGGGAAATATGGGAAAATACGGTCCAAGAAGTCCGCGCGGGCCGTCGGAAGTTTATGTTTATCAGGATGCAAAAAAACACACAGACACAATTAATCGTCGATTTCCGTAGACAATATGGGAAAATATGGGAAGTGGGGGGGAAGACAAAAACCCAGAAAATATTTGAAAATTTGGGGAACATTTTTATTTGTGTGTATTTATTTGTGTGTTCTGGGGCCCCTTCAGTTTATGGTTTTTTTTCTCCGTCCAGGCCAAGATCATTCCCTCCCGCCCTCGTCGGGCCCGGGGGGGCCGCTTCGCGGTCGGTGCCCCCGCCCGCCCACGTCGGGCGCGCGCCCGGGCAGTCGACGGGCTGGGCGGTGCCGAAGCGGAGCGGAAACCCAAGATTCGGGCACGATTTTGTGAAGCGACCTGAGGATTTTACAGACGAACGCGACGCAACCCACTCCACGTTACAAAAATACTGGTTCCCGAAACGAATTTTCGAATCTCTCACAATCTTCGAAAAACCGACGCCAGGTTGTCACATTTGGTAGCGTCCAAAACCCGGAGAGCAAAGAGAACACACACCGGCCCCGCATTGATTTCCCCCACCGAGTTCATGAGCCGTCTTCGTGCAGTGCAGTCGGTAAGCGCCGATGAAGGAACCCTTCGCGTGGGGGAGGGGCTCCGTGCTCCTTGATGATTTCGCAGTATGCCTTCGGTTTCCCTTGGGCTTTCGATGGGAAGTCGAAGTTTAACCCCTCTGAAAAAAGGTCTCTCGTTTCTTAATTCGGGTTCCTTGGGTCAACGCCCCCACTGTGCCTCGAGGGGGAGCTGGAGAAGGCCGGGCAGGCGTCCGCCTGGGTCGGGGCGTGCGCCGTCGCAGGAGGAGGCTCGGGGTGCCCCCCCCGCCCGCGGTGGTGGCGCCTCGGCCCCGCACTCGCCGCTAGCGAACCGAGGAGACAGAAACTACGCGCGGGCGTGGCCTTCAGTCGGACCCGTCCCTCAACAGGAGGAGCGTTCAAAGATAGCAAAAGGATCGTCGGGAGACGAGTTGTTTGACTATGTTTCATTATTTGGGGGGGTACGTATGTTTTGAATCTCTGCTGTCCGGAATCCGCTTGTATCAGAACAGAAAAAAAACATAAACACAAAGGGTTTTATGGGTTTTACGCCGGAAAGGAGCGTCGTTGAGAGGGTGCCTGGCACGGATACGGGGATCGGGGTGGCGACGGTGTTTTTGGAGCTGGCGGTTTGCGTGGCAAGTGCGTTTGGCTGGTCGCATGTGTTTGGAACGCGTGACGGGTGGAAACGCCGCTCACCAGCAACTTGCAGTCCTCTGCCCGCAGGCCAGGACAAATCGTCGCGCGCTCGCAACGGGGTGTGGGAGAGGGGTTTGGGAAGAGAGCGCGAGTCTCAGTCCCAAGAAGTCCCTTCGATAGGCAGCAATTAATTATTTTTCTATTCATCTGCCGCACGGCCAATCGAACGAACGAACAACTGTCTCGGCGCGCAGTGTTATTAGTTTCGCTTGCGCGCATTCAGGTTTCCTTCCATTGCTTCCTTCACTTTTTTCTCGCCCTTCTCTTCTGTTTCCTCTTCCCCTGCTTTGCCTTGTCCCGCCCCCCCCCCCCACCCTTTCCAGCTCGGAGCTGTCACCGCGCGCGAAGAGCGCAACCCAAAGGGCGTTGCTTTAATTCCTTTGTGTGCCGCGAAGTCTCGTGTAATTCCTTTGTGTGCGGTCTGGTTACACTGCCAACGCGGGGGGCGCAGAAAAGGAATTCCCTTTATGTACGATCGTTTTCGCCGCCCCCACAAGAGCACGCGCGATTCCTTTGTGTAGAGCTTGCATTCCCGCCTCGAGGAACACGCGGGGCCTGGCGCTACAATCGCAAGGCCGCGGCGCCTGGCAGTGCGATGCAGCTACGCCGGATACCACGCCCAAAACGATCCTACGTGGATTTCGGCTCTTCTGCCGAAATCGCGCTGGCAGCTGGCCAGCCAAATCGCCGGCCCTGCATGCCCGCGCACTACTGCGTTTAGCTGCCGCGACGCGTGCTGCTGTCAACGGATGAAGAAACTGACGTTGCACGGTGTTTTGGCTGTGCCAAACCACGATGAAATGTCTGTTGGTAGCGGATATTGGGATCTCGTCGCCGCCGACAGCCTTGCCACACCATACGTGTCAACTGCATCATGGAGCACGGCCGTGCATCAACCCTGGTTCGGACCGCTGGGGATCCAGTGGCATGTGGGCACATGCGTTGCACAGTTGGCGGTGCCAAAACCGTTTGTGTTAAATTCCTTTGCGTGGTTCTTTTTGGCTCCTACTGCAGGGAGACGTGCCCGACCTGAGCGTAGTGGAATTGGGCGGCCGCGGCGCGTGCGCCGCCGAGCGCCGGCCGAGCCGTGGCCCTGCCAGGCTGTAAGGAAAGACAAACATCCCCCTCCCCCTCCTCCTCCTCCTCCTCCTCCTCCTCCTCTCCTCCTCCTCCTCCTCCTCCTCCTCCTCCTCCTCCTCCTCCTCCTCCTGCTGCTCCCTCCTTTTTCTCCTCCTGCTTTTCCTCTTCCTCCTCCTCTTCCTCCTCCTCCTGTTCCTCCTCCCCGCCTCTTCCTCCTCCTCATCCTCCCCCTCCCCCTCCTCCTCCTTTTCCTTCTTTTCGTCGTCCTCCTCCTCCAGGCTTTTGGCGCCCCGCGCGGATTTCCTGGATCTGCGTCCCCGTCCCCTTCCCCCCCCCCCGTCAGGGTAACCCAACCTTGGCTCCTGTGCAGGTCCGGGGTGGTGGGGCGCCGGCGTATGCAGGGCTGCCCACAACGCGAAGGTTACGTTATCGGCCGGCCCCTTTTTCTTCCTCCTCCCCGGATAACCCGGGCTACCGCCGCCGATAAAAAAATGGTCTCTAGGGCGCCTCCGTGGGCCCAGCGCGGATCCGAGAAACCCCCGCGGAACGCCAAACTGTTATGTTTTCGGCGTTTTGTATTCTTCTGCTTTCGGCCCCGCCCAAGCAGTGGCGAAGCGTCCTGGCTTGCCTACAGGCCTGCCAAAGAATGTTTGATAACCTCCTGTGGTTTGCACGAAATGCTCTTAGAACAGTTTTGGCTGGGACTGTGTTGTTTTATCACATAGAGTTTATGTTATGAGAATACTGCTTTTGTTATTAGAACGCTTCTTGGTTCTAGGACCATTTCGTGGTAGGACTATAGGAATGCTGGGACGGTCGGTCCTTGCTCAACCTTCTGCATGGTGTGCGCCGTCCCAGGCCATTTGTCCACCCCCCATCGCCCATCGCTCCCCGGCGACCCCTTTTGAGGCCCCAGGGCTGCCAGGGATGGGGCCCAGGACGATGGCCAAGCTGGCTAGTGCAGGCCTGGGAAGGGTCAGGAGGGAAAAAACCACGCAGACACAATGAATCGTCGATCCCCCAGAAAATATAAGAAAATGTGGGGAAGTTGGGGGGAAGAGAAGAGCCCAGAACATATGGGAACATATGGGGAACCTGCTTATTTGCATATATTTATTTGTGTGTTCCGGGGCCCCTTCAGAAATCTGTGATGTTGGCGGAATCGCTCTCCGCGGCGCCTGGGGCGCCATGGAAGTGGCGGATCGGACACCGCTCGTAGGGTGACAGGGCAGTGCAGGTGTCCTCCGCCACTCTCCCCCCTGGATTTCGGACCTCTGCGGAAGTGATCGCGCACGGACAAATCCATCCTGGGAAGCCATGGCGGAAACGGATGCGCCCGTAGCATGTAGACAGCGGCGTGCAAGCCGTACCGCTCCTATGTCGAGCCGGCTCGGAGCCTAGGCAGGCATGCGACCCCCCATGCGTGGAAGAGAAGCACGACAATCCTGGCGCCCTGTTCCCGCGGGCGCCATCCACGAGAGCAGGCACCAGAGCCCGCTGGCCACAATGCAAGTCCTAGCGCAACACACAGATCCGAACCACACCCACGGGATTCCGCTCATGGTGGGCTTGCGTTCCACCGCCACCACCACAAGTAGGAGGGGGAAGGGGTCCTCCTCCTCCTCCTCCTCCCTCTACTCCTGCTCCCCTTCCTCCTCCTCCTCCTCCTCCTCCTCCTCCTCCTCCTCCTCCTCCTCCTCCTCCTCCTCCTCCTCTTCCTCCTCCTCCTCCTCCTCCTCCACCTCCTTCCCCCCTCCAACTTCTGGTGGTGGTGGTGGTGTTGGAAAACAGGCCCATCAGCGCAGCCCCTCTTCTCAGATAGCGGCGCCGCTTCTGTGTGCCGCCCCAGGGAGACGCCCGCCGCTCGGAGGCCGGCGAGCCTGGAGCCCGGAGCGCCCGCTGCCACCGCGTGGGGAAAGCGGGCCCCCCTCCGCATGCCCGTAGGCTCAAGTCGGGCACGTCCTCCTGCAGGAGTTATGTTCAGAAATGGTCGAAAAGGTCATGCGGGACGATGTTTCGACTAGTTCTGGCTACGTTTGGTAATTCTGTGACTGTTTTATATTCTTCGTCCAGGATCCGCCTGTAGGAGGGCATGCCCGACCTAGCCGTAGTCAGGAGGCACGTACTTGGGAGCCTCTCCCGCCGACTGACTCGTTCGGGGTGGCCCAGCCCCACGCCCCCTTTTTACAACCCACCACCAGGGCGGCGCCAGCAGTGGGACCGTGCGGCAGAACATCGTGTTGTTGAAGCCGGATCGGGCTTCAAAAACACGCAGTTTTCAAGCTGGATGCGGCTTGAAAAACACACAGGTCTCTCAGGCCCTTTTGCAACCCACGGGGCACACCAGGGCGGCGCCAACAGGGACCGTGCGGCGGAAAATCACCACCCACCGAACCACCCCCAGCTCAACCCAATGACCAAAGTCTACTCTGCATTTCCAGTGGGGGGGCGTCGGGGAACACTGCAACAGCACACGTGGAACCCGTACCCCCCCCAACCGAAACTTGGGTCTTCGGGTTATGTTTGTGTTGTCTGGGAATGAGGCAGAAAAGAACCAGGCCCGAGGTCTTCACTGCACCACTCAGGAGACCAGCCCCAGGAGTGCAGCTCAGCGACCCTGTGGCACAGGCCATTCCTACCGCAGCGCAGCCCCCGCACAAGCCACGGCTTGGCGAGGTTCCAGCGCCGGGCCCCAGCGCCAGGGTACTTCCTCCACCATTTCACTTGTCTCTGCTCCCTGTTCCTCGTCCTTGTCGTGCTCGACATTGCTCAGCCTCATCTCTCCGTCCTCCCCTACTCTTTCCTCTCTCTTCCCTCCTCCCTCCTCATCCGATGTCTTGACGTCGAGGTCTCCTGGAGGCTCCTGACGCCCCCCACCTCTCTGGGAGCCCTCTGGGAACTCCGCAACTCTCCTCCTTGACGTCGGCTCGGAGATTTGTCTTGGAGCGTGATCTCGGTGGAATTTTTGAGGCGGATCCAGCCGTGCCGACGATGGCGCCCCAGGCGGCCCCAAATTGCTCAACAGCAACAGCAACGAATAGGAGAGGTTCGAAATCTCATCCTCAACGTCTATTCCGCTTCCTCCCTTCTCCTTTGACTCGGCGGTGTTCCGAGGGGGTAGTCAGAGGGGGCAGGCCTTCTCAGAGGCCCTGCCGGTGGCTTCGGGAAAGGCTTTGATTCTCAGAAGGCCGGAGGCCTTCTGACCATTATGATTAAGTCGGGCCTGTCCCTCTACATGAGGGAAATTCAAAAATAGTCAAAGAATCGTATGTGGACTATTTTTTGAGTATTTGTTGACCATTTGGGAGTATTCTTGATTTTTTCGCATCAGATTCCCCTGTAGGGGGACAGGCCCGACTGAACATTATGAGAAGTCCCACGTCCTTTGCCTTCCTCCCTGGGCGCGCCGCCGACTTACGCCTCCTCAGTGCTGATTCTTGCGGCGTTAGTCTGTGTGGGCCTTGGCAGTCATCCACAAAGCGCAGGAGGAGCCCATGTGGCATGGGTAGGCAAAGCGCCAGGCGAAGCAGACGAAACGCACGTAGGGCCCTTGGACATCGCCGGTTACGATGCCGTGCCGCGCTGCCGAGGGCTTCTCTCTTCCTGCAGCCAGCGCTCAGCTCAGGTCGTGCCCCGGCACTGCTTCCCCAGCGCCATGCTTCGCTGCGACCCGCCTGAGCTCGACTTGCCAGATGTCTGACGGCCCGATGCTCTGTTTCGAGGCACGGACGCCCAGGTTAGTATGCACCTCATGGGAGCCTGAAGTCAGCATCGGCGCTGATATGCGCTGAGACATCCGCGGTCTGGCCAAGTTCCGCATACTCCCGGCTACATCTGTGTGGATCTCGCTCAATCTGGCTCAAGTGTGGGCCGAATCTGGTTACATGATTAATAACGCCATTTACTCGTCGGTCGTTGAAAACATGAGTTTCTGGATTCTCAGATCCCAATTCATTTTAGGCGCCTTCCTCCTTCAATCATTGATCATTTTGCAATGGCCAGTTATTCTCTCGGAGGGTCTGGACCCGATCTACTTGATCCGCCTTTCCACTTCATGTTCTCGCAGAAGGTGCTCCAAAGACACACTTTTCTAAACCTTCCCCAGATGGGTTCCGAGCGACGGGGTCGGAGGATCGCGCCGGATCGCCGATGCATCGACGATGCGGCTCGATGTGGAGCTCGTTCTTTCTCCACGTCGACGTCCCCGATGCATCGCCGAAGTCGCGGATGCATCGCCGATGCATCAGCAATACATCGCCGATGCATTGCCGATGCATCGGCGATGCGGTGCAATGCTCCGACCCCTTCTACTCGGACCCCACCTCGGAGGCCTCGAATGTTCGCCTCGATATGAGGGATCGTAGATTCCCGCGGCGGATCGAGGCCACCCGCGTGCAACTGCATTGCGAGGTGAGTCGCGGAACGCGCTTGCCTCGGGCAGCGGGCGGCGTTGGCCTAAGTCGTCGGACAAGAACCCGTGAGGGTCTGTAGTTCTGCCCCTCATTCTCGCGGTGGGGAAGAAAGTCTCGTCCCTCCTCTTCCTTCTGCTCCTCTTCCGCCGCATCGTGGTCGTAGCCGTCATCGCAGTCGTAGTTGTCGTCGTCGACTTCGTCGTCGTCGTTGTCGTCGTCGTCGTTGTCCTCGTCGTCGTTGTTGTGCGGCGTGTGCCGCGGGGAAACGACTGGGGGGGCACGCGCGACCTACGCCCTCAGGGGATGCGCATCGACGCCACATCGCCCAGGTGCTTTACGACAGAGACCCCCTGGTGCCTCACCCCGTCCAGAGGCTTGCGGACTTGCCGTCGGGGGCGCGCGCCCGCAGATCTGTCGGCCGTGCATCTCTTCCTCCTCCTCCTCCTCCTCCTCCTCCTCCTCCTCCTCCTCCTCCTCCTCCCTCCTCCTCCCCCCCCTTCCTCTTCCTCCCTCCTCCTCCTCCTCCCTTCTCCTCCTCCTCATCCTCCCCCTTCCTCCTCCTCCTCCGTCTCCTCTCCTCCTCCTCCTCCTCCTCCTCCCTCCTCCCCCCCCTCCTCCCTCCTCCCTCCTCCCTCCTCCCTCCTTCCTCCCTCCTCCCTCCTCCCTCCTCCTTACTCCCTCCTCACTCCTCCCTCCTCCTCCTCCGCCTCCTCCTCCTCCTCCTCCTGATCGAGGATTCCCCCAGCGAGTTGGTCCTCCCCCCCTAAGGTTCCCCCTCGGGAGGAGGAGGAGGAGGAGGAGGAGGTGGAGGAGGAGGAGGAGGAGAAGGAGTCTGCTCCTGCGAGTGATCCTCCGCCTCGTCGTCGTCGTTGTCCTCCTCAGGCGCGGAGGGCTCTGGAGAGGAGGAGGAGGACGAGGAGGAGGAGGAGCAGGAGGATTTGGAAGAGGTGGAGGAGGAGGACGAGAAGGAGAAGGAGGAGGAGGATCCAGAGGCCCAGCCCGCGAATCCCAGGACGGCGGCGAGCCCGGCCGCGCGAGCGCGGACAGCGATGCCGCGGCGACCAACGAGAGGCGCCCGCTCCCCTCGAACGGTCTGAGGATGAGGCTTGCGTCTGTGGTCCTCTGGCGCGTGTTGGTCGCTACCTGGGCTACTCCCTCCTCCCCTTTCTCCTCCTCCACCTCCTCCTCCTCCTCTTTACCTCCTCCTCCTCTTTACCTCCTCCTCCTCCTCCTCATGCTTCTCCTCCTCCCCCGCCTCCTCCTCCTTCTCCTCCTCCTCCTCCTCCTCCTCCTCCTCCTCCTCCTCCCTTCCAAGGAACGGGTGCTTGGACCATTTTCCCACATGCTGGTGCTTGCGCGCATGCCACGGCGCTCGCGCCCGCGCCCCGACTTGCCCAACCCCGCCCAAGCGTCACCGTTGTTTTCACTCCCCTCCGATGGGGTAGCGCCTCTGACCGTAAATACGGACAGGCAGTCTCGATAGAGACTCGAGGATCGAGGACCGCAAGGAGGAGGAAGAAGGGTCGCAGGGATCGGCGATCGAAGTTCCAAGAATGAATAGGTGTGGCAGCACCCAGGCAGGAACGCGAGGCGGAATCCCCAGGGAGCACCGACATTTGTTGGGCCTGGCGGTCGCAGCATGCAGTCGTTACTCGTCGAAGGCACGGGTCGCTGCACACGGAGCACCGGCATACTGGGCCTGGCGACCGCTGTATGCGGGGTGTACCGAGGTGAGCCAGGAGCTCCTCTCTTTGAGCCTAACAGTGCCATCCGGTCGGGCTGCGAAAAGAGGGGAAGAGGAGGCGGGGGATCGACCATCGAGTCTCCAGAAGCAAGTGAGAGTGAGGGGATCGAAGGATGAGGTTCGAGAGCCCCGAGGTTCGAGCCTCGCGATTCGAGGAATGGGGAGGAGGACGAGTACGGTGCAGGTTCGATGGCAATGGTTGCTGAGCGTCCTCAGGCCCCTCGATCGAGCCTCCCAGGGCCTCGGCCGAGGTCTGGGTAGTGGGAGCAAGTCGTATGAGCCCGTTTCTCTATTGCTTGGTGCATGACTGGCGTCATGGCCCACGCCCACCCCCACCCCCCTATGACGTAACGCTCCCCCACCAGTGCACTCCGGGCACTGCCGCCGTGCGTTTTGGGATCCGCGTAGGTGTCCGCGTAGGAATCCGCATGGGAGTCTGGTCCGCAGTCGTCGTCGTCGTCGCTCGTGGCCTGTTCGCTCGTCGCTCAGAGTCGTCGTGCGCGCGGACGCGGCTGAAGCCTGTTTTTGATCCCGGGCCGATGACGGCAATCATCTATGGGGGGTGGAGGGGGTCGATGTCGTCACGTTTCGCGCTGGCGGCGTCCGGGAATGCTTAGGAATGACGGAGGACGGGTAGCGCCAGCATGTAGGTGGCGATTTGCACCACAATGCGTGTGAACACCACAGTGCCTGCGCGCACCACTGCGCTTGTGCACATCTTACCGCCGATGTACACCACAGCAGCCGCGTGCAACACAGCGTCAGTTTGTGCCACCGTGCCTGCGGGCACAACAGCTCTTGTGCACAACACAGCGCTTGCGTACACCACATCAGC
>CAUYUJ010014618.1:45000-65000 GCA_963575745.1 Prorocentrum cordatum
TGACCTGAGTCTGGACTGACCAGGGTCAGCAGATCCCCGATATCCCCGTCCAGATCCCCACCATCCCACCACCCCAGTTGGGGAGATGCCCCTCGAAGCTCGAAGGGAACGACCTATATCCCCATCAAGGGGGTGGCTGAGAGGCGGCTATCTGCCCCTCGAAACTCGAAGGGATGCCCCTTGAAAGTCTCGGGGGCGGCTAAGAAGGGGGTGATGACTGGGGGGATGGATATCATGGCGGGGGTCATGATATTTCCCCAGGTTTCAGGACGCCCCTTCTGATTTCATTACGTCCCTGCCCCCCCCTCCCTGGGCCGCGCACATGCCGCCCGCCATGATCTGCGCCCCCCCCTCTTGGCCGCTCCCGATTCTCCATGTGGGCAAGACTTGCATCGAAGAAGAAGAACCGCTACAAACAGAAACTTCTGGCGCTCCGCGCGGATCTCTTGGATCCGGGCGCCAAAAGTTCACGCTTATGGCGGTGGACATGCCAGGCTCGAAGAAGAAATAATGGCATAAACCTAAAACCTTTTGGCGCTCCGCGAAGATTTCTCGGATTTGCGCTGGAACCCCCGGCCGTGCCTCCGGAGCGCGCCAGGGATGGGGGGTCCAGCGCAGACCCAAGAAATCAGCGCGGAGCGCCAAAAGCTTAGATTTATGCTGTTTTGTTCTTCTTCGAGCCTGGCAGGTCCACCGCCGTAAACATGAACTTTTGGCGCCCCGCGCGGATCCAAGAGATCCGCGCGGAGCGCCAGAAGTTTCTGTTTGTGTCGTTTTTTCTTCTGCTAGCCAGGGGGGGGGTCCCGGGGGGTGTGAGTTCGGTTGTCTTTTGCACCGGACCGTCCGAAAACAGATGCCCCCCTGCCGCCGGCAGCTCCCGACAGTTGCCGACAGGTGGGGCATGCGGCGGGCATCTGTTTGCGGCAGTTCGGTGCACCAGCGGATCGAACACATGCCCCCCCCCAGGGTCGCCCCCCCTTTGATGAACCCCGATTCTCCCTGTGGGCAAGACTTGTAGCCATGTTCCATGCGTCTTGGGGTTTCGGGCTCCCATCCCCGGATGCCAGATGCGCAAGGAGCCAGGGGCGCAGTGGATGTGGATGCGAGCCTGACCCCCAGGGGCTAGATGTTACGGTAGGTTCACGCGGCGTTGGCGCGCTGGCTCTTCTGGCGCAGGCGCTCAAGGTTGAATTCCGCGACGCGGAAGCACTGAGGGACACGGTCACGCCACTGGACCCGACAGAATTCATCTTTGAACCATCGGGGCCACAATCGATTCAAGTTTGAACCATCGATGCGGTGTCAAGAAACTCTGCGCGCGCCGGCGCCGCGCGAACTTACCGTATCCATGTCCACTGTGCCTCGGCCTTTTGGTGCACCTCCCAAGAAGTCCACGACGCGGTGGGTATTGATAGAAGTTTGGCCCACGCCTCCCGTCCCAGACATGCTCGCGCCGTAACAACAATGACGGCGGGAGGCTCCTTCCAACGAGAGGTATCGCCAGAAGCGTACGCTCTGGGAGCTCCGTGCGGATCTCTCGGAGGGGCGCTGGAGCCCCCGAGCCGACGC
The DNA here is from genome assembly GCA_963575745.1 of Prorocentrum cordatum. Classification (NCBI taxonomy): domain Eukaryota; class Dinophyceae; order Prorocentrales; family Prorocentraceae; genus Prorocentrum; species Prorocentrum cordatum. Next base: position 46,570 of record CAUYUJ010014618.1, read on the forward strand.
CTCCGGCGACGCCACTGGCGCGCTTCGCGCGCCGAGGTGGGACCAGCGCCGATCCGACAGCAAATCCGCGCTGACCTCTGTGTGGTGTGTCGTTCCTCCACGTTTTTTCGGTAGCAGCTCCTGGGAGTCTCTGTGTATCTCCGTAGATCTGTCTCCAGCGTCGACTAGCGTCGATTGGCGTCTGGGATTCGCTGGGATAGCGCCGATCTAGCGTCGGCTAGCGTCGATTAGCGTCGACTTAGCAACGATTAGCGTCGATGTAGTTCAGGGAACGAAGAATGGCATGAACATAAAAACACGGAGGTCCGCGCGTATTTCTCCGAGCGGCGCTGGCGGAGCGCGCCAGAGGCGGCGCCGGAGGCGCCGCCAGGGGGACCCAGCGAGGATCCGAAAAATCAGCGCGGACCTCCGATTGTTTTCCCCACTCAGTGCTCGCACTGAAGGGGTCCTAGCGGAAGTTGAAGTATTTGGCGAACGTTTCCCGCCGATTTTGGTAGCAGGCTGGGTTCCCAGGTTCCCGGTTCCTGGTTCCCAGGTTCCCAGGTTCCCAGGTTGTGGTTCCAGGTCGATTTTGGTGGGTTTGGGGTTCCCGGGCTCCTGGGTTTCCGGTCGATCTCCTCAGCGAAAACCACTCATTGATTGCGTTTTTTCTCTCGTGTAGTTATGTCTATGTCACTGTTCGCCCCCTTGTGGCACGGGAGGCTCCCAGGAGTTGCCACCCACACGTGTGGCCGATTTCGGCCTCCGGGTGCTGGCCCTCCGCCAGGCCCTGGGGCCGTGGTGAGGCGGCTTCGACAGGCGAGCGTCGGGGACCAGGCAGTGAGGCATGCCTCGGGAGGGGAAGTAGCCACAGACACAGATTCGCGAGCTCCCCCGGGAGAAGATGGAACCATGCGGGAGAAGGAGGGGCAGGCAGAAGTCCCGAGCACATGGGAACAGACGGGTTAGTCGTTTGATGGGCGCGCGCGTGTGTGTGTGTGTGTGTGTGTGTGTGTGTGTGCGTCTGTGCTTGTCTACATCTGCTCGTTCCGCCAGCGCAGTCACTCTGGCTATCCGCCAACGCAAATAGTGTGTGTGTGTGTGTGCTCACTGCCATCCACGCTCGGATGTGGTGTATGACGGTAGGTGCTGCGGAGTCCAAAGCGATTTTTGTGGGCCCAGCCGCGACCCCGCGCCAAGTATTTCTACTGACTCTGCCTCGTCGCTGCGCATGAGGCCGATGCCGCCAAACTGCGTCTGTGTGTGGTTGTCTCCATGGGTGCTTTCACTTCAGGGCATCGCATGTCTGGGATCCCTGATCCCGCTTGTCCTTTCGGATGCAACTCCTGGGAACACAAATTCTGGCTTGGCCCTGGTCCGAAATCGGGCTTAACCCCGCCTATTCCCGCTTAGTCCCGCTCAATCCGCGGACCCCTACGTGGCACGGTAGGGGTATACATATTGCAGCCGGGACAGGCGTCCCCGACGGCGGATACATTTATGTTGTATCCGTCCTTGCTGCCTAGAAACTCGGCCAGGCTGAGCTCGGTCAAGCTGCATTCGGCCCAGGCCGAGTTCAGCCTGGCCGAGTGCAGCTTAGCCGAGTGTAGCCTGGCGGAATTTCGCCTGGTTGAGCCTTTCCCTTGTCGTAAGGGGTCTCAGGATTGTCGGGGCTGGTCAAGAGGGGAATGATGATCAGGGGGACAGGGTTATCATAGCCATGATATCTCCCAGATGCCGTGGCCCCCTCTCTTTACTTTAACACTTCACCCTGTCCCCCATGGTTTGCGCCCCCCACTTGGACGCCCGCCTTTGGACGCCCCCGAGATTGTCTGGTGGCAGTGCCATTTTGTCTGATGCAGTTGATCATTTCGAATCCGCAAGGCATTCAGTATCATTTATCCGACCCCCATCACCATCCTCGTCCTCTTCGAGACCCCCACCAAATTGCCACCCCAATTGGGGGTACGCCCCTCGAAACCCGAAGGGGACGGCCTATATCCCCATCTAGGGGGGTTAATCGGTCAGTGGGGCCCAGGCCACGCCGCTGGGGATGGAGATCGGATAAACGATACTCAGACATCAGCGGACGGCCTGTCAGCGGACGTTTTCGAGGCCTGGGAGGCTGAGGGCATTCGCGACATCATTGGAGATCCATCGAGGTCACAAAACATGCACCCCCGAATCACGTCCGACTCACCATAACGTGTAGTCACCACAATGTTCTGGAACCTCCGAGGTTGGGGCACTGAGACCACACTGGATCGCTCTGGGGACATTCCGAGGCCAGGTGGTATTATCCCAGCAGGCTGTCCGTGAGCAAGCAAACGATCCGCCATCTCACAGGTCGAGGCAATTCTTCGAGTCATTTTTTCAGCGCGTTGCTCCGTCATCGGCGGCACCCCAGCATGTTAATACGATGTGTGCGTCGCCCCGCCAGGGGCGACGTATATGCGTCGTGGCGGGCGCTTTCTGGCCGTACCGCGCGGGAGACGATGCACTACAAGTTCTGTCTGCTATCTGTTCAGGTCGGGCGCGCGCCTCCAAGGAGGACATAAAGTACCAGTATGCCTCTGTGCATGTTGTGCAGTACTCGCAGATGACGCCAGGCTCGGCTCTGTCTGCTGCGACTGCCGCCTCGCCTCGCACTGGCTGGCCCCAGGGCTGCAGCCCACGACGGCCAGGCCCCACGGCACTGGCTGCCACTGCCGGCTCCTTTCGCGCGGGCGACACCAGCAGGCTGCAGCCGATGGCGTCTGGGCTCTGCACCACGCGGGGTGATCGAACTGGGCACGCAGAGAAGGAGTGCGATGCCCAACAGCAGTGCTTGTTCCTTTTGAATAGGGCTCGCTGCCCGCGCACCCGCGGACGTTGTCCTTTGAAGGCAAGAACGCCGCCTGCCCATCATCGGCCGCTGCGGGTGTCGCACAACCCTTGTTGTTGGGCATTGTACCCATTTCTTCCGCACCTACTTCGGGCGTCCAAAATCCAGCAGGGTGTAGCCGATGGCGTCCGGGCTCCTCACCATGTGTCGCATCTGCCGCCCTCTCCTGCATTGGCTCTGGTAAGGCCTCGGAGCGCGCGAAGACCTGGGATGCGCAGCGCCCTGGGCCGCAGACTCGGCCTACACCCCGGCACGGCGGCCCAGGAGTCATGGTGCCAGCATCGCACCCACGAGTTTGGTGTTTGGTATTTGGTGTTTGTGCTTGGTGATCGGGTGTTGGAGGTTTGGGTTGGCGCTGCTGGCGAGAGCGGGTTGGCGGGGTGGGGTAGTTGTCTTAGTTTTTTTTGTTTCCCGTAGGCCCCTGGAGAAAGAGCCCCTCTTCCCCGAGAGGCACTTTCTTGGGGCGACGGAGGTTTTCCCTCCTCCTCCTCCTCCTCCTTCTCCCCCTCCCCCTCCTCCTCCCTTTCCGCCTCCTCCTCCTCCTCCTCCTCTCCTCCTCCTCCCTCTTCTCCCTCTCCTCCGCTCCGCCTGCGCCCCCCCTGCTCCCGCCGCCTCCCTCCGCTCCAGCTGGCGGCGCCGCGGCCGCTGGCGTGGCCTCTCCTGGGGCTTGGCTCTCTGACGCAGGACTTCTGCGGATGCAACTCCTGGGAGGTCAAATTCTGGTTCGGCCATGGTCCGAAATCCCGCTTAATCCCGCTTAATCCGGCTTAATCCCGCCTAATGCCGCTTGATCCGGTTTAATCCCGCTTGATCCCGCTTGATCCGGTTTAATCCCGCTTGATCCGAGGCCCATCCTGGCTGGACTGCCCCCCAATGGGGCTTAATCCTCCTTCATCTTTCCGACGTGAACCTCCCAGTAGTTGCCTCCTAAGACTTCGAGGCGCATGCAGCCATGGCGACGGGGGCCTGGGCCCCCAGGGCGCCCCAGAAGGGTGCGAGACCTGGTCCGTCGACGCTCGATGGCGCGCGAGTGCGGCGACGACGACGAGCTCGATCTCCCAGCGTGCGCGCGGGTGCGCCGAAGGCTGCGGATGGCCTCCAGAGGGCTCCCGTCCCGCCCAAAATGCAGTCGCAGGGGCCAGCTTGGGGATCGTTGTTCTTGCCTCCCTTTCCTCCCTGCTCCTCCCCCTCCACCCTCCACCCTCCTTCATCCCTGCTCCTCCCCATCCCTCTTCCCTCCTCCCCTTCTCCTCTGGGAGTGATGTAGAAGGTTGCCTGACTGCAGTGGAGCTGCCGCCGACTGTAATGATGTGCGGTCAGAACCAGCCCGTGGACTCCTCCGGGGTGCCTTCTGGCTGCTTTCCGCGAGCCGGGCCCAGCCGTGTGGAGGCCAAGAGGTTGACACCAACACCGGCATCGGCGGTGTGCCTACACCGAGGGAAGATGCTCCCGATCTCGGCGATGGCGAGTGGCCGAGGATTGCCACCAGCACCCAGATCTAGGATCCTCTTCCCCCTGGTGGAGGCAGCCCCGTGTGCAGGTGTGGTTGCCCGCTTCCAGGCCTCCAAGAATGTCCAGAAGCGCCCGGTAAACCTCGAGGCGACGGCGACGTCGGCGACGCCGTCGTCGCGAGCGACCCCGAGGCGGGGCAGCTACGCCAGCACCGCGTCCCTGAGCAGCGTGGGCCAGTCGGACATCGGCTGGACCGCGCCCGCCTCCCGCCCCTCTGGCGGCGTCGTCGCCGTCCTCGCGCCGTCGCTGTGGTTGTTCTCCCCGCCGCCGCCGCGGCCGCGGTCGCCGCCGCGCCCTCGTCGTTGTCGTCCTGGGCGTCGTTTCTGGTGCGTCGTCGTGGTCGTGGCCCTCCAGGGCCAGAATCGCCTCGAGGTCCGTGGCGACGTACGTCCTTGGCGCGGCCCAGGGTTAGATCTGAGAAGGCGTACGTGGGGGGAGTCAGGAGGAGCAGAGAGTCGACGAACAAAAAAAACGGCAGAAACATAAACTGTCGACGCCGCGCGCGGAGTTCTTGGATCTGCGCTGGGGCCCTGGCGGCGCCTCCGGCGCCGCCCCTGGCGCGCTCCGCGCGCCAGTGAGGGGGCCCCAGCGGCCGATCCGAGAAATCCGCGCGGAGCGTCAAGAGTGTATGTTTATGCAGTTTTTTCCTTTTTCGAGAGAAGAAAGACGGAAACTGGAACGTACACATCGCCAGTGGCGGGATGTTCTTGAATCCCAAAACTTTTTCGAGGGTCGGGGAGGACGTCGGGGTAGTGTGGTGTATACTTGTCCCACGTTTTCCCGGGGAAGCAGCGACGCGTGTATACACCAGGGTCCCGTATACACCAGGACTCGCTTTCCCGTGCGGGTGCCAGTTCGGGGCCGGATAAGAACGTTGGTGTATAGAGTTCGGTTCCTTAGAAAGGGGCATGACGAAGGGGAGAGGGACGGGGCGCGAGGGGAAGCGAGGGGGGAGGAGTCGGCCTCGGATGTCGGAGGAGGGAGATGTCCGCGGAGCTGTCTGCGAGGGTCTGCGCGTGCCTCGCGGGGCAGCGGCCACCCCGCGCAGTGCGCCAGCACCCCGCGGGGCCTGCGGGCCATCGGCGCAAGGGTGTCCCTCTACAAGGGCTCCCCCGAGGGCGCGAAGTTATTCGCGCTTCGCGCTTCGCGGTCCTCGTTCCTTCTCCTCCTCCTCCTCGTCCTCCTCTTCTCCCTCTGGGGGGGCGGCGCGAGAGCGCGAAGTTATTCGCGCTTCGCGCTTCGCGGAGCGCGAAGCGCGAAGTTGGGAGCCCTAGCAAGGGTGTCCGTCTACGGGGAGACGATTCAAACATGAGTCCAAACACGGTCTTGGGACGATTTTCCATTTGTTTCGGACTATTTCTGGCATGTTGCAACTCTGTCTGCTTTGTCCTTCAAGACCTGCCTGCAGGAGGACATGCCCTCCCTAAAGCTTGGCCCTCTGGGGCAGGCCTCAGCCCGCAGATCAGGAAGAGGCATGACCGGGTGAGTGGCCCGCGGGGTCGGGGCAAACCCGCGGCGGGCCCGCAGGCGATGTAGTGGATGGCTGTTGTGCGATCCCGCTCTGCCGCGGTCATGCCTTCTCGTCCCGCGCCCCCGCGCTCGAGGACGAGGGCAGCGGTGAGAAGCCCCAGGTCGCTGGCCTTCGCGGCGAGTTCGTCGAGGGCGTCCGCGCCGCGCAGCACCCGCGCTGCCACGGTGCCCGAGCTCGAGGGGCCAGCGCTCGCAGATCGGGTGAGGGATGCCTCGGCCAGCGGGGCTTTCAGCATGCAGGTGTTCGAGGTTGCTCTGCGAGCCAGCGCACAGGGAGCATACATTGGGGAGCCTCGCCCGGGCCAGCCCCCACACAGTTGCAGGAATATTCGAGGTACCCCGTGCCACGCACAGGCCGTATGAAATCTCCACGACGATGTCACCCACCCCGACCATCGAAGGTCGACCGCGTGCCTTCGCAACGGCAGCGCCTTGGCGATGGGCACCAGCCCGCGGTCGCCAGGCTTGCCCAGCTGTTCGCAGCACCGCGCGCTCTCCGCCGCGCGGAACTCCGGCACCGCCGCCGCGTGGGCCCACTGATGGCGGCCCTCGGCCCCGCCTCCGTTGCGGCGGCCAGCTGGGGCGGGGGCGCGGACACGCCGCACGCCTGCGGCACCTCCACGGCGCCCCGCAGCCGGGAACCCCCCCCCGGCCTTCGGCGCCGCCCGGGGATCGCGGGTCCCGCTGGCGGCCCCTGTGGGGAGGCGGCGGCAGCCCTGTGGAGCCGCTCCGGGGTCGCGGTTGCAGTACGGCCCGGCCCCCCGAGAGGGAACTCTTGAGGGGCCGAGATCTGAGGCCAATGGAGGAGAGGAGACGAGACGAGATGAGAGGGGAGGATGGCGGAGGAGCGGGAGGAGGGAGGGAGGAGGAAAAGGGATGACAACGGCGAGGAGGATGTCGAGGAGGAAGATCCAGGAGGAAGTAGAGGGTCGTGGATGAAGGTTGTTTGACCTGTTTGGCCTGCAGAGTCAAAGAAGGACGGGAGAGGGAGGTCACTGGGGGAATGGTGGGAGCGGGGGAATAGCCATGGGTTTGTAAGATGAGGACGGTGGATGAGGGGTAGGGGAAGTGAAGGATGGGGGAGGAATTCTGTGGAGATTTCCAGCGGTCTTCTGAGACATCTGGAGGCTTTCAAAAGCCTATGACGTTCAGAGCGCCACAGACGACCAATACTTTCGAGCCTCGAACCTTGATGCTCCCCGCGAAACTATCCGCGGGTCCCTCCCGTAGTCCATCCTGCCTAGTTGTTCGAGCTGCGCCAAGTCGTGGCGACGCATGAAGGAAGGGAGGCCACAGGACAAGGCAGTCTCGATCCTCGAGCCCCGATACCCCCGAGGGGTGCCGAGCAGATGCGAGCGTCTTTTAGCCATCCTTTCCTTCCCCCCCACTCTTAGACTTGGACTTGGACTGCGGCTCAAAAGTCCAGCAAGACGGGCTATGAGACTGATCGTGCACCCCGAATCTACCCACAAGTTGTCGTACAGCCGTCGAGACTCCTGCCAGCGTGTCCTCATGTAAAATACGTACACTCCTCATGTTGCCCATAGCTCTACCACCGCTCACGCTCGTCATCGTCCCCTCCAACCTCGGTGGCCTTTGGAGGCCGAGGAGCTCCAGTGAACCTCGATCCACGACCCTCTCATTCTTCCTCCTGGATCCTCCTCCTCCTCCTCCTCCTCCTCCTCCTCCTCTCCTCCTCCTCTCCTCCTCCTCCTCCTCCTCCTCCTCCTCCTCCTCCTCCTCCTCCTCCTCCTCCTCCTGATCCTCCTCCTCCTCCTCCTCCTCCTCCTGATCCTCCTCCTCCTCCTCCTCCTTCTCCTCCTCCTCCTCCTCCTCCCCCTCCTCCCGCTCCTCTGCTCACCTCCCATCGCCCCTCCTCTCTCCCAACACCTCGGCCTCGAGCCCCGAGCCCCCCAAGGCGCGGCGAGTGGCTGTTGAGCTCCTCGCCGTCGCCATCGCCGTCGTCATCTTCGTCCTCCTCGCGGTCGTCGGTCGCTGCCTCCGCCGCTGCCGCTGCTGCTGTCGCCGTCGTCGCCGCCGCCACCGTCGTCTTCGTCGTCGTCGTCGTCGCCTTCGTTGGCTGTGTCGTCGCGGCCGCCGGTCTTCGGTCGCCCTGGCCGAGGGATGGCGAGCAGCTGCTGAGTTCCTACCCCTGGATCTTCCCTCCCTCGCCATCCTCCTCCCCTGTCCTCCTATCCTATCCTATCGTTCCCTCCTATCGCTCCCTTCCCCATCGCCTCTCCCTCCTCCTATCCCTCCTATCGCTCCTCGCCTCCTATCCCTCCATCGCCTCTCCCTCCTCCTATCCTATCCTATCCTATCCTATCCCTCCCTCGCCTCTCCCTCCTGTCGCTCCCTTCCCCATCCTCCCGCCCCGGCGGCCGTCTCCAGAGAGCGGCGAGACCGGGCGCGCCGCAGGGTGCCTGGCGCAGCTTGGTGCCCCAAGCTCAGGAGGGGAAAAACACACAGACACAATTAATCGTCGATTCCCAGGAAAATATGGGAAAATATGGGAAGTGGGGGGGAAGACAAGAACCCAGAAAATATTGGAAAATATGGGGAATTGTTTGATGTGTGTGTGCCCTGGGGCCCCTGGACAAGCCACATGCACCGTGGCGCGCGGGACGCTCCGTGGCACTTCCCCTCCTCCCTCTCCGCGGCCCTCGAGCCCCGATGCCCCCGAGGGATGACAATCAGCTGCTGACGTCCCCATGGCCCGTCTCCGCGGACGCCTTCGACGAGCTCACCGCCGAGAAGCGCTTCGCGCACGCGCCCGACCGGGCCACGGCGGGGGCGCTATACGGCTGCGCGCGCCGCAACCGCCGCCGCCGACGACGCCCACGGTGTTGGCTTTGGGCTTGCGGGCGCCCGCGACGACGACGACGACGACGACGATGACGACGACGATGACGACGATTGGAACGTCAGTATTCAGCATGAGAGGGGGGAGATCTTCGCTTAGGGTATATTCGATCTTTCTAAGAGCTTCTATGCGAAAGCCAACGGTTTGGGGCTGCCGTGCAGCAGGGTACACGATCCCTCGGCGGCGCTCGCGACGACCCCCTGGCGCGCGGAGTAAAACATGTTTCGCACCCCACGGGTTGCATTCATCAGCCGGGGGGGGCAATCATTTGGTAATCACAATCTGACATTCGAGAAACGGGTATAAAGGGGAAGTGAGAGGGGGGACCAGGAGGGACAAGGGGAGGGGGAGAGGGACTACGGCCTGCTAAGGGGAGGGAAGGGCATCGGGATGGCGACTAGCTAGTATTTTCCTGACGCCCCCTAGGACGGGGTCGGTGGCGGCGGCGACGACGACGGCGAACCGTGGGCGAAAAACCTATCCGCATCCTCGGCCTCGCGGGCCAGGCACCGTGGCCGCGACCCCGCGGACACGGGGCGCTTTTTCGAGGATGCCCCGCGCGGATCGCTACCAAGCGTCTCCTCCTCCGCCTCCTGCTCCTCCTCCTCCTCCACCTCCTCCTCCTCCTCCTCCTCCTCCTCCTCCTCCTCCCCTACCCCTCCTCCTCCGCATCCTCCTCCCCCTCCTTCTCGTCCTCGTCTCGTCCTCCTCCTCCTCCTCCTCCTCCTCCTCCTCCTCCTCCTCCTCCTCCTCCTCCTCCTCCCTCCTCCTCCTCCTCCTCCTCCTCCTCACTCCTTCTCACTCCTCCTCCTCCCCCCCCTCCTCCTCCTCCTCCTCCTCCTCCTCCTCCTCCTCCTCCTCCTCCTCCTCCTCCTCCTCCTCTTCCTCCTCCTCACTCATCACTCCTCCTCCTCCTCCTCCTCCTCCTCCACCCCCTCCTTCTCCTTCTTCTCCTCCCATCGGAAGAAATGGAAATCTCGGGCGATCTCTTCTGGATTTTCAGAGACGCTTACGTGTATTATGATGAACCAGTATGGGGGTCCCAGGGCTGTTGTGGCTACCTACGCGGGGTGTGCTACCAAAGGCTTTCCTGCTGGGTGCTCGCTTGCGACCCACAACGTCCAAATGTATACGGTTCCCCCCATGGACTCCTGGGTTCCGAAGTTCCCCACCGTGGACCCCTCAATCTTCATAGATGATTTCATGCTGACTAGCAACAACACAAGTGTTCGCCTGTTGGTGTCGGACCTGGCGCAGGCCTCCGACAGCATGCTAGATTTAATCGAGGAGGACCTCGATTGTTCGGTCGCCTTGCACAAGGCTGCAGTGTTGGGCTCGTCCGCTGCAGTACAGCACCGCCCGGCCAAAGCTCTAGGTAAGTACAGTGGACCAGAGGGAGTCAAACAAGCACAGTCTGCGCCAAACCTCGGAGTCGATTTCACCATGGGCAACAGGGTCTCGAAGAAGGCCCGAAATACTCTGGCGAAACGAACCTCCAAAATGAAACGGCGACTCCACCGTCTGATTCGGCGAGCAGGTGCGAATATGCGGAAGATTTATCAGACAGGTTTGAAGGCGGCCGCCTACTATGGCGCGGAGGTCGTCGGCTTCACCAACCCCGAGTTGCATGAAGCCCAGTCCCTCTACCTCAAGATTGTAGGGCCCCGCTATGCTACAAGATCCAGGTCCCTGGCATTATCGAAATTGGGGCACCCGGCTTGGAGTGCTGCCTTGGGGCCGGCCTGTTATTGGGCCAACCTGATCTGGAGAGTTGCTTAGAATCCTGGTAAGATTGGCTTTTCTCTGGTTGGACTCCGGGAACAAGCCCTGCAGGTCCTCCACAAGCCCCCTACGAAGTGGTACCAAATCCGCGGGCCCTTAGGGGCCACGATGTTCAGCCTGAGCCGTCTGGGGTGGTCCATGCCCGACCCGCTCGTCTTCAGAGACTCGCAAGGCCAGGACTACCCACTCATTACTACCTCCCCTGCCCTCATCAAGAAGCTGTTTCAATCCCGGTGGCAGTTGCAGTTAGACGCGGAGGCGGGGCAGAAGCTCGGTTTCGACGAGCCCCTCGACCCATCGGTCATGCAGCGCGCGCTGCAGGACAGTACAGTGCAGGCCTACAAAAGGAAGACGCTGCTTTCGCATGGCTGCCAGTGCATTTGGACCAAAGAAAAGATGGCCGAGGCAGGCTATCATAACGAAGTCGAATGCGAGCTGTGCAACGGCCCCGTGGACTCCATACCCTACAGGCTCCTTGAGCGCCCGCAGACCCGCAACCTGAGAGAGGAAATGTTAAGTGAAGCTGATATCGAGGAGTTCAAGGCCCGAGGAGAGGATTTCCACATGTGCTAGGATTTCAACTTCGACCTGAACCCATTGCTCTGAGGCCCCCTGGTTTAGGACTAGATCAGGCTGTATATTGGTCTAGAGATGGGCTGCCCAAGGAGGTGGCCATGCAAGGTGAAGTTTTCCATGATGGCAGCGTTTTGAAACCAGGGCCCGCGGTGTATGATGCCCCCGCCTGGTCCGTGGTCAAAATCGACCAGGACGGCGACCTGGTTGCCAGTCTCTCAGGCCCTGTGGGGGCCAGCCTTCCTCCCACGTCGCCCGCTGCCGAACACCTGGGGTTTCTAGTTGCTACGTCCTGCCCCAGAGTCACCAAAGCGTGGACGGATTTCAAGGGTATCCCCTCGGTGCACCAGAGCGCCGAAGTCTCACGTAAGGAAATGTACTCAGCAGTTTAAGTACTGGCCACGACCCAGAGCTGGTTTGCGTCCCTCGAGATAGGGAAAGCCAAGGCCCACCAGAACCTTTCTTCCCTGGTAGTCGGCTCGAGGAACTGGTTTGTTGCCAAAGGTAATGACTGGGCGGACAAGGTGGCCAAACAAGCAGCCGCCAGAATCCCCGCCCCGTCCCAGAGAGAAATCGAGCATTATAAAGAATGTCGCAGCCGAGTTCAGAGGCTGGTGAAGTATGCTGCAGAGGCTCTCTCCTTGTGGGCCCCACTCGCTCCGAAATCGGGCAAGAAGGCCTGCGAGAAGCCCGCCCAGAGCTTCAATCCCCTAGTTGGGGCAGCGGGAGCAGTCAACCAGTGGACTGCGCCACCCCCGCCCCCTGGGGGTCGTCCTCGGCGCGCTCGAGCGTGCCGTGACCCCCAGGGAGTGGCGAGACATCAGTGGGCATGGCTTAATAATCATTGGCTGTGCCTCGCCTGTCACACCCGCGCCCGCACGGACAGCACTCGCAAGACCCGCTTGCGAGAAGCGTGCCCAGGCAATTCAGTCATGTTGCAAATGTTAATTAGGGACCCCCAGAAGCACCAATTAATGATTTGTGATTACCTTGATGTTGAGTCCTTCCTAGTCGTTTGCAAGAGGTGCGGCCGCTACAGCGAAAGCAACCTCAAAGGACTCAAAGGTGAGTGTAAGGAGCGCTTCCAAAGCAAGTTCTCCCAAGGTGCGTGGTCCCTCCTGGCAAGCGGCCGTCATCCCAAGAGCAGCATGCAGGCCCGTCCCCGACTTTCCCTGCCCATCCCTGCGGCCCAGCTCTTCAAGGAAGAAGGGGCGACGTAGGGAAGAAAGCCAGCGTAAGAGGAGGGCGGATGTCACCCCTAGGTTTCGGTTAGGGTCGGGTCGGCCTAACCCTAGCCTCCCTCATTAGCATGTGATGGTCATCCTTCTCTTCCCCCTCCTCCTCCTCCTCCTCCTCCTCCTCCTCCTCCTCCTCCCCCTCCTCACTCCTCCTCCTCCTCCTCCTCCTCTCCTCCTCCTCCTCCTCCTCCTCCTCCTCCTCCTCCTCCTCCTCCTCCTTCCTCCTCCTCCTCCTCCTCCTCCTCCTCCTCCTCCTCCTCCTCCTCCCTCCTCCTCTCCTCCTCCTCCTCCTCCTCCTCCTCCTCCTCCTCCTCCCTCCTCCTCCTCCTCCCCTCCTTCTTCTCCCCCTCCCCCTCCCTCTCCTCCTCCTCTCCTCCTCCTCCCCCTCCTCCTCCTCCTTCTCCTCCTCCTCCCCCTCCGCCTCCTCCGCCTCCGCTTCGGCGCGCCTGCGCAGCGGCGTGCCGAGGTCCAGCGGCTCTATTGCAGGCTCGCCGCGGCCACGCTCGACGCCGCCGAGGCGCGCGGGCGCCGCTCGGGCGGCGGCATGCCGCGCCGCGGCACTCCGCGGCTCGGCGGCGGCCTTCGGCGGCCCCCGGGAGGCCCTCGGCGGCCCTCCACGGCCCTCCGCGGCCCCTCATAGGAGGAAACTATGCAAGGGCTCCCTCGAGGGCGCGAAGTTATTCGCGCTTCGCGGTCCTCGTTCCTTCTCCCCCTCCTCCTCGTCCTCCTATTCTCCCTTTGGGAGAGCGGCGCGAGAGCGCGAAGTTATTCGCGCTTCGCGCAGCGCGAAGCGCGAAGTTGGGAGCCCTAGGAAAAGATACCCATGCCGCTACCTCTCGCCCGTTATCCCCTTTTTGGGCCTCCTAAGAGGCCCTCGTCGCCATCGGTGGATTCGCCGCGAAATTCTGGTCAGAACGCACCCTGGGAAAGGTCCGGGGAGTAGCGGTTTCGGTGCCTTTTGGTTTTCCCGGGTTGCTGGAGGCATTCGGCGGCCGCCGGGCTTCTGGAGGCCAGAGGAGGCCTTCCCAGACATGGTCGCGGGCAGTTTTTCGGAGGCCTCGGTCAGGAGGGGAGGCTCCGGAGGAGGTTATTGGACAAACTCGCCCTCGGGGGCCAGGCCTCGGGGCCGTCCGAACAGGACTCGGGACGAAAAGCTGGCCCCGGGGAGGGGGTCGGGACTTCCATGGGCCCCGTGCACCGAAAGAGTCAGGACGTCGCCTGTCGGGGTTCGGAGACCTGCCGATCTCTGGAGGCCTTCGCAGGAGGCCCTCGGCAGTCCCGCGGGGGCCTCGGGCGGCCGCCGCCGTGGCCGCCGCCAGTCGTCGCCGTCGCGGGGTCGGCGTCGCTGCGGTCGCGGGTCGGCGTCGGTGGGCCGTGGTGCCAGCGCCGCCGCGGTGGTCTCGCGTGCGGGCGCTGTCGTCGTCATCGTCGTCGCCGTCGTCGTCGTCGTCGTCGTCGTCGTCGTCGTCGTCGTCGTTGTCGTCGTTGTCGTTGTCGTCGTCTTGCCTGTCCCAAAGGTGCCCTCAGCGCCGCGAGGGAGGGCAGGGGCAGCAGCGGCACCACAGGGGGGGGCGAGGACGAGTAGTTCTGTGTGGTTGTTGCTGCTCTTCCTCTCCCCCTCGTTGCAACCATCCCACTCTTCCTCCCTCGTGCTGCCCCTCCTCTTGCGTCCCTCCTCGTTTCCCAGACGTTTCTCCTCTTCCTCCTCCCCCTCCTCCTCCTCCTCCTCCTCCTCCTCCTCCTCCTCTTCCTCCTCGTCCTCCTCCTCCCCCTGATCGTCCTCCCCTTTCTTCTCGGTGCTCTCTCCCATGTTCTCCCCCTCCGTTTTTTCTCCAGTCTCTTCGGGTTTCGCACCTTCCTTGCGATCCTTCCTGCCATGGTCGTTGTCGTCCCCCCTTCCTCATGGGCATCCTCGTCCTCCTTGCCTCCCCTTTGCGCCCCTCTTCTCCCCATGGGACCCCCTGCCCGCCCACCTCTCCCTCACTCCTCCTCGTGCGCATCCTCGTCCTCCTCGTGTCCTCCCCTTTGTGTTCCTCTCCTCCCCTGGGGACCTTTCTGCCCGCCCACCTCGTCCTCACTCCCTCTCGTGCGCATCCTCGTCCTCCTCCTCCTCCTCCTCCTGTCCTCCCCTCTGTGCCCCTCTTCCCCCCATGGAACCGCACGGTGCCCTCTGTGCCCCCCTCCTCGCGGCCCTCCTTTCGGATGCAACGCCTGGGAGGCCTAATGTTTACGAGGCCCTGGTCCGAAGTCTGGATGAATCCGGCTCAATCCCGCTAGCTTCGGGCAAATCCCGCTTAATCCAGTTAAAGCCCGCTAAATCGGCGGCCTACTCCAGCGTAGCAGCCCCCCAGAGTGGCTTAAGATTCCTTAGTCCTTCCGACGAAGACCTCCCAGTAGTTGCCTGCCTACCCCCCCCCCCCCTCCAGGTCTTGGACTTCTCCTCGATGCCGGCGCCTAGCCAGAGCGCTGCGAGGCGCCGGCCTTGGGAGCGTCCGCAGGGCAGCGGCGGCGCGATTGGCGCGAGCTCCCTTGTCGTTAGAGGCGGAAAGCAGGGCCACCGCGGGGACGGGGGGACAGTGACAGCAGGAGGAGTAGGAGGAGGAGGAGGCGGAGGAGGAGGAAGAGGAGGAGGAGGGGAAGAGAAGGAGACGAAGCGGGGGAGAAGATGGAGGAGGAGAGGACGCGGACGAGGAGGAGGAGGAGGAGGAGGAGGAGAAGGAGGAGGACGGGGTTCGGGTCCCGTCCTGGCTCGAGACGCTGCACAAGAGCATCTCCGCAGATGCAGAGCTGTGCCCAGACTTGGCTTTTGGGTCGCTGGATCTCAAGAGTGCGTTCACCCGCTTGCATCGGAGGCCGGTGCTGCGCCGGGTGCGGGAGCGCTGCTTGGAGCTGGAGGGCCTGGTGGTGCAGTGGCACGGTCGTGCGACAGTACGCTCAGCTGCGGGGGCCGGCGGGGTGTCCCACCTGGTGGGACAGCAGGAGGGCCTCGACCAAGGGTGTCCCCTCAGCCCAGTTGTCTTGAGCGCTCCGGAGCTCCGCGCCCTGCGGGACTTCCTGCGCAGCCTGAACCTTCGCTGCAAGATGTGGGCTTACCTGGACGACGCCTGCCTGACAGTGCCGAAAGCCCACCTGCACCGGGCGTTCTCTCTGCCGATTTAGGCCTCGAGCTGAACACGAGCAAGACGCAAGACGAATATCTGGTGCCCAGACGGCCAGGTCACTGCGCTGCTTGACGGGACAGGGGCGTGGGTCGTGGACGCACTGCCTTGCTTGGGTAGTACTGTGGCCTTCGTCAGGGCCCGGCACGACGCGGACGACGAGGAGCGGAGGGACACGCTCGCAGAGGTCTTCGACTAGACCTCCTAACCACCTTGGCCGTGCGGCTTGCCGACTACGGAGAGGCGCTCGCCAAGCTGGACGCGGCGGGGCTCGAGAAACACGACTGTTTCAAATTTTTCCGCACCTACGTGAACGGCGCGGTGACGCACTTGCAGCGCGCCCGCCTTGCGCCGAAGGGGGCCTGGCGTTCCTTCGACGACGCGGTGGTGACGCAGGTCGAGCGCCTGGCCGGCCCGAGCCTCGCTGAAGACGGCCGCGCGGTCCTCTTCCTACCCGTGAAAGCAGGGGGGGCCGGCTTCGGGCCCGCGGAGCGCAGCGCCGACGCGGCCTGGCTGAGGCCGCGACGCCGATGCTGACGGCCGCTGTGGCAGAGGCGCAGGTCCGCCTCCGGGCAGGGGGGGCCTTCGCCCCGCTGGACCCGCGGCGCCAGGTCAAGCAGCGCGCCTACACGAAGCAGGTGGCGGCCCGCGCGCACGCCGAACTCTGCGCGCGCCTCGCCGAGCCCGCGGCGGAGTTTCTTTTGTCCCATGGCGGGACCAGCGCAGTGGCGCTGCAGCCGCCGAGCTTGCCGCGACACCTTCAGGAAGACGACGAGTTCGCGGTCACGCTGCCGCCGAGCCTGCTGCACCTCGACCCAGCAGGCCAGGGCGGCGCACCGTGCCAGAACATGGCCGCGTCTACGGGCGCGCAGTGCGGGGCCAGCACGGCAGAACCCCATGCAGGGCACGCGGCCGTCTGCAACGCCGGGCTCAGTTTCGTGAGCCAGCACGACGGCGTCCGCGACCAGTTGGGCGATTAGTTGTCGGAGCGTCATGGGTCTCAGTCCGCGACGATTGAGCAGCGCATCACATCCTGGGACGCCGCAGTGACCGCGGAGGGCGCCCGAGCAGCCGTCCTCGACGTGGTCCTGGCGCATCCGGGCGGGCGCGCGTGCGTCGACACGAGCATGACCGAGGCCATCGTCGCCGAGGGCCGGCGCAACGGCCCGGGAGCGGGAGCAGGAGAATAATTCCCGCTACCCCGTCCCTGGCCTGATGGCCGCGGTGGCTGAGAGCGGCGGCTGCCTGGGGCGCGAGTTCGATTTCTTCCTGCGCGAGCGCGCCCCAGTGGACCTCGAGACCAGGGCCGATGCCCTGGCCGACGCGAGGCAGCGCATGGTCGCGGCCGTCGCGGCGACGCTGCTCAGCAGCGCGGGGGCGCGTGCAGTCGTCCCCCGCCCAAGGGCTGGGCCGCGGCCGGGCCCGCCCGCGGGCATTGCCTCGCCCGCCCCCCCCTTCCGCTCCTCTTCCCTTTTTTTCTCCGTTCCCCAGGCAGTGATAATAGATTAGCTCCTCCCCCCGCGCCCCCCCTATGCTATCTGCGCTGCTCGCCTGCTTCCCATCCTCCTCGCCCTGCGTCCCTCGTCTCTCCCTCCTCGTGCTCTCTTGTTTCGCCTGGCGCCGTGGCCTCCTTCGCTCCTCTCGCCCGTCCCCGTCCTGGGAGCCTCCGTCGAGTCCGCCACTCGTCCCCGTCTGCTCGCTGGAGGGCGCGGTGTTTGATTAACTGGGGGTGCCAGATGTAGACTCCGCGCAGGGCGTCGCGGACATTATCTGGAGTGGCGCCAGGCCGCGCTGGCCCGCTTGCCTGGCAGGGCCGGCGGGTCAATCGACAACGCCAGACGGCCTGCATCCGCCCCCCCCCCATCCTGCTCCTGATCCTCCTCTTCTCCGCTTGTCATCGCCCCTTCCTCAGCAACCAGGCGCGGGCAGTGTCGGTCATGGGGCAGAATAGTGTGGATCGGACATGCAATCTCGCCCCCTGCTTTTGCCGTCTGGCCCGCCTCTGCCCGTTCCTTTCTTGGGATTAAGTGGTGGTGGTGGTGGGGGGAGGAAGATGAGGAGGAGGAGGAGGAGGAGGTGGAGGAGGAGGACAAGGAGGAGGAGGAGGATAAATGACAAGAGAACAAAAACAAACGAAGAGGGGGATGAGGAGGAGCAGAAGGAAAAAGAGGAGGAGGGGGAGGGGAAGGAGGAGCAGAAGGAGGATGAAAAGAGGAAAAGAAGAGAGAAAAAGAGGGACGACGGCGAGGGGCGAGGGGTGATTCGGAGGCCTGGGAGGCCGGCGCCCGCCCCCACGCCAGAGCCCCACGCTTGTCGGGGGCGCCTTGCTACACTGACGTCCGACGTCGTGGTTTTCCGCCGCGGGTTTGTCGCAGTGTTGGGCACAGCGCTGGCTGACCGCCCCGGCCGCTCAAAAACGACGCACCTCGCCATGTGAGTGCCCGTCCCTCCCTCCCCTCCCCCCTCCCCTCCCTCGCGGCCGCTTTCGCTCGTTTACCCCCTTCCTGCCGCCGGTTAACTTGCGCTTGCCGTTGCCTGGGCCGCTTGTGAGCACGCGTGCGGACTGCCTCGGCCGCGCTGCGACGTCAAACGTTTGTTCATGCCTGCCGCGCGCACAGGGGTATGGGGGAGGGGGGGGGTCTGAGAAGGCGCCTGCGCCTTAGAAGCGCTGGCCTCATCTACAATCAGCAGCCTCCTTCTAAGAGGTTTTTTCGTCTCCCCCCCTCTTCGCACCTCCAAGTTTGGGCAGCAACCGTGGAACCAGCGTTGGGCCGCATTCGGATTGCATTACGGCCGTTCCGCCTGCTTTTCCTTGTACTTCTTGTTTATCGTCCCCCATGTGTTGTATTCGCTTTCTTCGTGGAACGGCGGATCCGGTCCAAGATCTGGTCCCAGTCCGGTCCCACATGTGT
>CAUYUJ010014618.1:66160-146541 GCA_963575745.1 Prorocentrum cordatum
GAGGAGGAGGAGGAGGAGGAGGAAGAGGTGGAGGAGGAGGAACGTGATGCGCAGGATGATGAAGAAGGCAGGGGGACTCGGCCCCCCTGCTGTCTGAGTCTTCCTGCTCCTCCTTTTTGCCCTCTCCCCCCTCCCTCTGCAGGACCGCCGCGGCGCTCTATACATCCGTAAGCATCTCCGGATCTCAGAGACCCCCGATGTGGGCCCGTCCGATGTTGGTTTGGTCGTGGCTTCGTCTTGCGGATCCTGAGCAGATCCGTGTACTTGGTCATGGTCGTTGACGGCGTATTCGGAGCATGCGCCGCCGTGCCGGGTGGCTCGGCTAAAAAGGGAGGGGGGATCCGAAGTCCTAGAGGCGAGGCAGAAAGAGGAGCGGGTGGCACGAAGAGGGCCAAGACAATTCCACGAGCGGGGCAGCCTTGCCTCGGAGATGCGAGTGAAATGCGAGCGCGCCTAGGAAGCCGTGCCGGGGAGCTGCCTGGGCGTTGCCCACGAGCCTTCAGAAGCGTTGCCTGCCCCGTCGCCCCCGCCTCCGCCTCCTTGCCTCTCTGCCGCTCGCTCCTGCTGCACGTGTGCGGAAGGCTTCGCGCAGCACCCAGGCAGCGCCTCCCAGGCTCGCGCGGAGCAGCTCCAGCAGGCAGGCAGCAGGGGAGGGAGCACAGAGGAAAGGGAGGATGAGCCCCGGGCGGAGGGGACAGAGGCAGTGCAGCTCGATGGGGGGCGGGGGCTTTGTGGGCCCCGGAAACGGCAGGGCCGTTTTTTCACCGTTTCCAAAAAATGTCCCTAAACAATAAAAACGGCAAAAAACGGCGACCGGAAACAGCAAAAAAAAAAACGGCTCCAGGATTGGAACCGGAGCCGGAACCAGTCAAAAAACGGCGACGGAACCGGTAAAAAAACTGCGTCGAAACGGGCAAAAAACGGCAGAACGGAACCCGTAAAAAAGAACGGCCCTGTCGTTTCCAGGGCCCATTAAGGGCGGGGGGGGCTTCCAAGCCACTGGCCGTGGTGCCGTATAGTTGTCTGTAGTCAGCTGTCGCGGGGTATTTATTCTGGCGCCGGTACCATGGTGAAGCAGTACGGCTCCTCTCGAGACCGATGTTCCTGTCAAGGAGTTGGATACGAGGGCCGATGTGTACCAAAGGAGTTGTCTCCCCTGTCCCATAGATACTCCTCCTTGTCCTCCGCGGCGGTTTGGTTCCAACCAGTGCGAGCATACACGATGTTAGTATCGCAGTGCCGTGCCAGATGCCTTCGCACAGCAGGGGGCTGTAAGACAAGGCGCTGCCAAGTCCCGCCCCTCGGGAACCAGCATTCCGGTCTGCAGTGGGGAGCCTTCGAGGGCACCGCGCCCGCCCCACACCATGTCGCAGTGCCTCTTGCGCAGATGATGGTGGCAAGTTGTTGGAAGCTGGGACATATACATTACTAGTGGCGGGTTGTTGTTCCAATCACTCGATTTTTGGTTAGGGTCGGGGACGATGTCGGGGTGGTGTGGTGTATACTTTCCTCCTGCTTGCCGGGGGAAGCAACGAAAAATGTATACATCAGGATCCCGTGTACACCAAACTCCGCGTTCTTGTGGGAATTGCAGCGCAGGATCAGAAAACACGTCGGTGTGTAGAGCTCGTTCCCCTAATTTGTTCTTACCCTCCTGGCTCTGCCACTCTCGTGGTCGTGCACGTCCAGGGCTTCACCCTCGACGATGGCATCCGCCCCCGGTCTCTCCTCTCCTGCCAGGCGCTCTCCTGAGGGCCCGACGCCCCCTCGACGCCCCTGCCTCCGCTCGCCCCCGCCAGAGGAGGAGGAGGAGGAGGAGGAGGAGGAGGAGGAGGAGGAGGAGGAGGAGGAGGTTGAGCAGGAGCAGGAGCAGGAGGAGGAGGAGGAGGAGGAGAAGGAGGGGGAGGACGGGGGGGAGGGAGGGAGGGGGAGGGAGGGAGGGAGGGAGGGGGGGGAGAGCGGAGGAGGAGGAGGAGCAGGAGCAGGAGCAGGAGGAGGAGGAGGAGGAGGAGGAGGAGGAGGAGGAGGAGGATGGAGGAGGAGTGCCTCCGCTCGCTCGCCGCTGCTGCCGCCTCAGGGGCCTCGGCCAGTACCTCCGCGGCAGCAGCGCCCTCCGGGAGCTGCGCCTCGAGCGCGCGGGGCTGTCGGGCGCCCCTGGCCGCTCGCGTCATCGTCGCCGTCGTCTTCGTCGTTGTCGTTGCCGCGACGCGTCGCCGACAGCGACCACGGCTACCTCGCAGCTGCCGTCAACAGCGGTTCCGCCCCTCTGCTGCTCCTCGTCTCACGCCTCCGCTTCTGTCCTCCTCTCTCCCCCCCTTGTTTCGGAGGCAGCTCCTGGGAGGTCAGATTCTGACCTTGCCCTGATCCGAAGTCTGGCCTAAACCAGCGTAATACCGTTGAATCCACCTTAATTCCGTTTAATTTGGTTCGATTCCGCCAGATTGCGGCCGAATCCGGCGTACCAGCCCCCAAATGGGGTTTGATCCCCAATTCTTCCGACGAAGACCTCTCAGTAGTTGCCTCCTAACCTTGTCGTGCCACCCTTCCCCCCCCATACGCTCTCTCCCCCTCCCCGTCCCCTCTCTCCCCTGCCTGGCCCGCCCCACCCCCCTCCGCACCTCCCTGGGTCGTCCTCCCCAGCTCCCCGATGGTTCTCGTTCTGCCCCCCTTCCAGCCTCCCCCTCCCGCGAGAGGCGCAAGACCGCGCCGTCCGGGCCTGTTCGTTCGGAGTCGCAGGTTGGGCCTCTGAGCCGCTGAGGCCCGCTGCTCCCTCCCCTTCATTCGATCCAGGAAGAGGGTCCAGCATTGAGGGCGCCAAGAGTCTCGGACATGCTGTGGGTTGCTAGGCTGTTGCATGCCTTCTTGTGGGCCTCAGGAAGGCCCTCCCCTCCTCCTCCTTCTCCTCCTCCTCCTCCCCTCATCCTCCTCCTCGTCCTCCTCTCCTCCCCCTCCCTCCTCCTCCTCCTCCTCCTCCTCCTCCTCCTCCTCCTCCTCCTCCTCCTTCTCCTCCCCCACCTCCTCCTCCTTCTCCTCCTCCTTCTCCTCCTTCTCCTCCTGCCTCTATGGCATGTTCATGCTGCCAAGGAGGTCGTGCTGCATCATGTCAGCATGTCCATGCTTTTGCACGTTCGTGCTGCTCCCCCCATCCCTCCCGCATCGTGCCTGTGCTGCTGCCCCTCCTCCCAGCCGGCCCGACGGCCGCCGCCAGATGGGGTCTCCTTCTCTGCGCTCGACGCCAGTCGGGAGGAGGAGCCCAGGATTGGGGGAAGTGGGGAGGGAGGGAGGGGGGAGGGAGGGAGGGGGGAGGGAGGTACTACTTGTATTGTGGGGCCCCCCCCCCCCCCCCCCGGCACTGTTTCCACTTACGGAGTGCATTGCGACGGCATGCGTTTTCTATATCGATTGTGCGCGCAATACAAACGCATTTCCAGCATGGCCATTGTAAAGTTCACGAGCTATGATAAAGCTTGAAGGGAGTGCCGTATCATAATGTTACGGCTCAAGTCTGTTCTCATGGTCGGTTGGCCCGCCCAGCTGCTCGCTACCAAGGCTGCCGACCTAGCGATAGTCTGGGGTCTTGGCTCGCGCCAGTGCCCACCGTGCCCCGACTGCACTGTCAACTGCCCGACGGTCACTTGCTCGACGCCGTCGATCAATATCACCTGCCCGACCTTCTCTTGCCCGTCGTTTGCCCCGCAGGCGGCCGAGGGAGCGGGCCGGTCAGGCGTCTTCTTCTTTGTCGCAGGCCTGCTCGTGGGCTTCGGAGTTTTGACTTGCACTGGTCTCATAGGCCGCAGTGTTGGCTGGCTGTCTTCGTTCTGTACCAGACGCCCGGAGGTGGAGGTTGTCGCGGACGACTCGTCCACTCGCGACCTGGCGCTGAGGCAGCTCGCCATCATCCGTCAGCGCAATGGTGGCACCAGGTGACGTGGTGCTGGTCAGGTACGACCTGCCTGGCCCGCCGCTCTGGCACGAGCGTCTCATCCTCGCGGTGGGCGCGCAGCCAGGGCACTACGCGGTGTTGACGCCTGACGGCGACATTTTTGTTGAAGAGCTTCGACCAGATAATGTTGATATTGCAGAGTTTCGCGCTGCACCAGGACTGGGAGTACCGCCGCAGGATATCCCACTGGCCAGCGTGTATCGGTTCCGTGCAGTGCCGACCGCAGCCGAGATGTTCCAGCACGTGCGAGACGGAGCGCTTCAGGCAGGCGTACCTGTTCCAGCGGCGCCGGTGGTGCCTGTCGTGGGCGCGCCTGGTGCAGCGCCTGGCGCCTGGCATCCGCCGCTGGGGCCAGCAGCTCCGCCCGCAGGGGCGTTGGTGGCCGTGGCTCCTCCGATGGGGGCTCACCTCGGCCCAGCCGCGCCGCCGCCCGTGGCTGCAGGCGGCGCGGCCGCTCCAGGCGCGGCTGCTGCGGCCGCTGCGGCGCCAGGGCCCGCTGGCGCAGCGGCAGTGGCGGGTTCGCCGCTCGTGTGGGTTGCGGCCGAGGACACTCAGGACATCGCGAAGGGGACTCAGATTCCGACACTTCCTGACGCCGTTGTGACATGTGGCGACAGAGGCATCATCCCCTACGGCAACGGTCACTTGTTCGTGCAGCGCATGGCAGAGGCCGACATCTATAGGTTCGTGCATGACGATCTCAGGGTGCTGCCCGTGGTCGTCGACGCGTCGGGCGAGCGTAAGGTCGGCTTCGCGGAGGCGGTGTCGGCCATGGATCCAACGCCCCCGAGAGGCGGTCTAGGCCTAGACGGGCCGCCCACCACGTTCTGGTTGTTGAAGCAGATTCGAGATGATGATGCGAGCCCGAACGCTCACCATGAGAGGTGGGTGCGATCGTCACGCATTCCCGAGGGAGATCGCTCGGTATACGAGCATCAGGTTCTCTGCAGGATCCTGGACGCTGCCGCCACCTACGACCAACTGAACCTGCCAGCTATGAAGTGGGCCGAATTGGTATGCCGCCGCATGGCACTGATCAAAGAGGCCCACCGGGCCGCACCATCCAATCCAGATTATTCTGCTGGCGACGTCTTCATGGGCTGGGGACCTCAGTCGGCGGGAGGCGGCGCGAATCCAGCGCTGGCGCAGTACGTGGCAAACCAGCTGAAGGACCAGGCGGCCATCGCGAAAGAGAGCAGAAAAGCCCGCGAGGAGCAGCAAGCCCGAGGACGTGGACGCGGCAGAGGCCGTGGCCGCGGCGGAGGTGGACTCGCTCCCGCGGGCGAGGAGGGATGAGCCCCCTCCCTCCTGGGCAGAGTGGCCGCCTCCCAGGAGATCTTCCAGGCCTGCGCGGCGGTGGCGTCTTACAGCAGCGACTCCACCAGGCCCGCGCTCCACAAGAGCTCGGACCCTTCCATGCCCATCGACACGGCCAGGCGGTCGCGGGGGATCGACCTCGCGATCTTTTCCCCTTGCCTCCAGTTGATGCTAGGCGTGATGTGCCTGAGCAAGTTTTGGCTTCTGATCGAGCCCTCCAGCGCCGAGAGCGGCGTGCACATGAAGCGACGACGGCGTGCAGTGCCCTCAATGAGTTGTACGGGGTCGGCTCCACGGACCTCGCTCCCAACCTGGCGCAGGAGGAGGCTCACCATCAGGTACTGAGCAAGCTAGCTTCTGTGCCTGGCAGCGGTAAACCTGTACCTTTTCCGCATGACGCCTTCCGTGAGGTCATGCGCACAGACCTCTCCTACGCTTCGGAGGAGGTTGCGAGTCGCGTCCGACCCTTTCGCACTGCCCCCGTGTCTCTTCCTCAGTCGGGCGCAAGGGCGCCCAGGCTCGAGGATGTCCTTGACCAGGAGGGGCGTCAGGTTTTAATCGAGGGGGTCGACCGCATGCTTAAGTCCCCACAGGAGTGGGGGAAGTGATCGAGACCTCTCCTCACGTCACCCCCTACTTCGATGAGGTCTTGCGAGCTGATCAGATTGCATACGAAGGTTTTGTGAAAGACTTGTATCACGCGGGTATCGTTGAGTTTTCATCTGAGGTCGAAGATCACATCACTCCATTCTTTGTCGACAAGAAGGGCGTTGCTCTGCGCATGGTCTTGGATTGCAGAAGTCCGAACCGTAGGTTCAGAGCGCCACCTCGGATGAGGATCGCAACGGGAGCTGTCCTCTCTCGTCTGCAGGTTCCACAAGGCCAAGTTTTGTACGGTGCTCTGTCGGATGTCAGCAATTTTTTCTACTGGCTCGTGCTGCCGCACTGGCTCCGCAAGTACTTTGGCCTGCCAACAGTTAGTACTGCCAACGTCATATCTTGGGGCGCTCTTCCGGGACATGAGTCTCTTCGGGATGGCCTTCCTGGTCGTGTTTATCCTGTCATGCGGGTCTGTCCTCAGGGCTGGTCCTGGGCTTTCTGGTTCGCACAGCGGGCTCACTCACATCAGGTTCTACTGGGTACCCGACTCGGCTCGGACCGACTCCTCGAAGAAGATGCCCCAACTCCGGACTTGTCCTGTAAGGTCCCCGTGGTCCCCCCCTACTGCGACAACTTGATAGTCATGGGCACAGACAAGGACTCCGTCAGTAATGTTAAGATGTTGGCAGTCGAGCAGCTCAGACGTGTGGGCTTCCAGGTACATGAGGAGGTGGAGGTTGCAACCTTTTTCGAGTCCCTGGGCTACCTGGTTGATGGAAAACGGGGAGGGGTCTTTCCGATCCCTCATCGGCTTGAGAAGGCCGTCGCAGCGTTCACCCATCTCAGGAGGAGGCCGCACGTCACGGGCTGGCAAATTAGTAAGGCTCTCGGTTACGTCACGCCGATCTTCCTCCTCACCCGCTCCATGTTCTCGTTGCCTAATGCCCTGTATCAGTTCATGCACGAGAACTGGAGCCGCAAGAGGCGCCTCTGGCATTCAGCCGCGCTGGAGTGTAAGTGGATATCTGTGTTGCTGCCGCTCGCTTGGGCGGACCTCAGGATGCCGTGGACTTCGCAGGTAAAAGCTACAGATGCCTCGCTGTCCGGGTACGCCGTGGGCAAGTCTCTCTGGAATGTCTCAGATGTGGTGGAGGCAGGGGGTGCTCGAGAAAGGTTTCGATATCGCTGTGCCGTGCCGTCAGCCGCGCCGCGCCGCGCCGCTCTGGGGGCCCTCGACCCGTTCCAGGACCTCGAGACGGTGAAGCCCATCGTCGACCGCTTCGAGCCCTCCCCCTACGAGCCCAACTACCTCTTCAAAGAGATCCCCGAGGGCCTCCTGCAGGACTCCATGTGGAAGACTAGCTACGCGGCGCCCTTTGTGTTCAAGGAAGGTATTGGGGATCTGGAGTCTCGTGCTACGGTCTCTGGCGTTAAGCATACTCTGAGGTCCTCTGGAGGCTTCCGCTCTCATCACCTGCATCTTGGAGACAATCTTGGCAATGTCTTGGGACAAGAAAAGGGCCGCATGAAGAACTTCACGCGTCTGGTCTGCTGTAGGAGACTCTGTGCTTTGGAGCTTGCCACTTCCGCTCGCATACACCATCGCTGGATACCCTCGGAGCGGAACCCTGTGGACAAGGGGTCTCGTTTGTGGGAGCACCTTAGGCTCAAACATGGTCAGGGGCCTTCTCCCTCAGGGAACACTGCCTCTGCCGCGGCCTCAGGTGCGGCTGAGCGGCCAGCCGCCTTTCGCCCTCCTCCAGGACTGCCCCACCCCGTCCCATGTGCGAGCCCCTCGCCCCCGGGGCCGAGGCCTGCGGGCCGCGCAGGTAAGGCCGCCCGCTCGGGCTACGACGGCCTCAGCCGCGCGGCGAGCTCGCACGCTGGGGACGCAGGAGAAGCAGCGGCTCGCTCGGGGTGCGCCCAACAAGCACGCTCGGGCGCAACTCAGGCGCGAGATGGTCGGCTCGATCGGCATCCGTGCGTCACGCTCGCCAGAGACGCAGGTCGAGACGTTCCTGGAGGCGAACGCCGTCACGGAGCGGACACATGCCATGTACGTCAAGAGGGTCGCGGACTTCGAGAGCTGGGTCTCGGCCAGGGGCCTCAAGCTCACCTCCGCCAAGCTGGTGGACTGCGCGCTGGTGGACTACCTGAACCAGCTGTGGATCGACGGCGCGGACATCGGCGAGGCGACGGGCACCTACGCGGCCTGGGTCAAGCTTCGCCCCTCCTTCTCCAAGAAGGGCCCCGACAAGCTCGTGAGGACCATGAAGGCGCTGCAGGGCTTCAACAGGCTGGACCCCGGCAGGACCAGGCCGCCGCTGCCGCTGGCGTTTGCAGCACTCATAGCGGTGGAGCTCGTCGGCATGGGCCTCGGCGGCATGGCGCTGGCGGTGATGCTCATGTTCTCGGCATACTTGAGGCCGATCGAGCTCCTCTCGCTTCAGGTGTCGGACGTGCTCGTGCCGACCCAGGGCAGCCCGTGCTACGCGATCCACCTTCACCGTGCGGAGCGAGGTCAGCCCAGCAAAGTTGGCCTGTACGACGAGACGCTGCTGTTGGACTCGTCGGCGCTGCCGCTCCTCGGATACCTTCTGGACGCGCACCGGGCCGCGGCTGCAGGGCCAGCACTGTTCGACTTCGATTACCGGAGCTTCAACGAGAGTTTCAGGACAGCTGCGAGGACCGCAGGTCTGGCGGCCATCAAGCCCGACTTGTATCAACTTCGTCACGGCGGCCCCTCGCACGACATCCTGAACCGTCTTCGCTCGAAGGCAGAGGTGAAGGACAGAGGCCGCTGGAGGGACGATCGCTCAGTTCGACGATACGAGGCGCACGGCAGGCTGCAGCTCCAGGAGAAGCTGGTCTCAGAGGCGACACAGAGCCGCGCGGCAGCATGCCTGGTCGACCTCGAGGCTCAGCTCCAATCAAGTATGCCGCAGTTCGCCCGTGCCGTGCCATCTTCCAAGGTCAGAAGATCGTCGAGCTCTTCTCTGGTGAAGCTGGCTTCTCGAGGGCTGTCGCAGCCGAGGGGGTCGAAGCGGGAGCTTGGGATGTGATTGACGGTCCCGGCGCGGACATCCTGACGACCGCCAACAGACGCAGGCTTGTCCGGGATTTCAAGACAGGCAGAGCTGTGGCCCTGCTAGCTGCTCTCCCTTGTCAGACCTGGACCAGGGCCCGAAAAAATGACGGTCAGGGACCTGGACCCCTTCGGGACGATCAAGACCACCTCTGGGGCCTCCCAAATCTTTCCCAAAAGGATCACGACAGGGTCCAGCTAGGCAACAGGCTATGGGTCGTCACCTTCCGCATTATCTGTCAGCTGGCCTCCCTCGGGGTCCCCGCGGTGCTCGAGAACCCGTTCTCGTCCAGGATCTGGATTACCAAGCATGTCAGTTATCTCATACGCAAGTTTGGGGCTCGTTTGCTCGAGGCGCATTATTGTCAGTACGGAACCCAGTGGAAAAAACCTACAGGCTTCCTGGTCATCAATTGCAACTCGCTCTTTGATTTCAAAAGATGTTCTGGGACAGGGGGACGCTGCTCTGCTAGTGGACATAGGCATATACAGCTCATGGGTAAGGACGCCAATGGTAACTTCCGCACTAGAAGGGCTCAGGCCTATCCCGCCCCCCTGTGTAACTTTTTAGCCCGCTCCCTGGTCGCTCATTTAACAAGTCAATATACGCTTAGCCTCGAACCTCATTTTTTCGCGCTAGATAAAGATAATTAGCACTTCGTAGGGCACACGTGCATGTGGGTATGGGAGCGATTGATGGCTCGAGTATTTCTCACGATCCCGTAACTCGTCGCCACTGGACTGCTGATGTGTACTGTCTGCCTCGTAGCGTGCCCAGGCGGAGAGCTCAGTAACATTGTGCACTGTGCTGCCAAAAGATTTCTCTTGTATATCTTGTGGCTTCGCCTATGCACGTCCTGGCACGGCATGTTGCGGGATCATTGTAAAGTTCACGAGCTATGATAAAGCTTGAAGGGAGTGCCGTATCATAATGTTACGGCTCAAGTCTCCCGCCCACTAACCACCCTCAACCCTGTAGAGCAGGGTTGCTTCTCAGTTGTTTCACAACTCTCGCTAAAGCGGAACTAACCTCTCCGGCTGGGAGCGATTGATTGCTCGAGTATTTCTCACGATCCCGTAACTCGTCGCCACTGGACTGCTGATGTGTACTGTCTGCCTCGTAGCGTGCCCAGGCGGAGAGCTCAGTAACATTGTGCACTGTGCTGCCAAAAGATTTCTCTTGTATATCTTGTGGCTTCGCCTATGCACGTCCTGGCACGGCATGTTGCGGGATCATTTTCATTTCGAAAATTGACGGATGGGAAAATCAAAGGTTTTGTTTTCTTTCTGATGTATACACACATGTCTATATATATGTACACATACGTACACACAGACCCCATACGAGATGGTGCGCGGCGCGCGATCTTACCATTGTTCGCGCGTGCCCGCGCGACGAAAACAAATCAGGGATTGGCCATCCAAACCTCGAGAACAGAAGGGCGAAAATCATGACATGACGCATCGTGCAACAATGGACCCTCGTTCATTGCTCACACCTGCGTGCGCAATGAGCAATGCACAACTAGGAATGGAAACTAAATTTGTTCCAGTTGCATTTTGACGGCGTCCACATGCAATTATGCATTGTGCCACGGAACGTTTTCCGCATTGTTCGCAAAAGTACAAACAGCAAGCGGGAACGGGACATTTAGCTTCGTATTCTGAGTTGTCCAAGCCCACTGCAACTTTCGTAACATGAGGGTCACCGCGTGATATCAAGCAGTGTAACGCCATGCGTTTTCTGCATTGCTCATGCACCCGCGTTTTCGCGCGCGCAACAGCAAACCTCACGGGCGCATGCCAATTTTCATTTCGACACTGCATGAGAGAGAGAAGCCGTGCACGTCAGATGTGCGTTGGCAAAAGAGGGTGACACGACAGTGTCTACAAATCGGCCGCTCGCAGTGCGCCGAGGCGATGCGCAGCAAACCTGTGAGATATCCCGCATGGAGTGACATAACAATGATAATGCGACCGGCAATGCGAAACCTCCGGCGTCGCCGGCTCCAAGCACAGGTAACATGTCACAAGTCTTGTCATCCGCCACACACCAATTTATACAAGCGGATAACTGAACGAGATTCCCCTTCGAATTCAGGCCGAGCGAGCTCGGCGCTGAGACGAAACAAGAGGAGAGGAGGGCCGAGGGCGAGAAGGCGCGTTCCTGCAGAGCGTCGCGCAGTCCTTCGCAGACCAGCCATTTCTGGGGGAGCACGGGTCTGGCGGAGCTGGGGGCGCCCTCCTACATGATATTCCTCATGGATGTAATTTCAAGCAGTTGCACCTGAGACTTTGTACTGCTGTGATGCTGTAGGGTAGCAGCGACGGCCTTGGAGTCAGCCCTGAAGGTGGCGCGACACCCCTCGCTGGACAGGGCCAGAAATCCCACTCGACCTAGCACTGGGATGGCCGTCTCAAGCTAACGCCACAACTACGACAGCTATGCCAAACAAACATGAGCGCGAAGCCCATAGCACCCCGATGTCAGGACACCTGCACAACATGCGTCCTGCACCTTTGGCTGAGCCGGCCAAGCGCTTCCATGAGGACGGCGCGCAGGCATGGGTGCAATCGGGTGCGAAACAACGCAATCGCTTGACATGCGACAGTTTGATGCGTCACGATAAACGGCGCTGCATCGACAAACTAAGAAAAATATCCCACATTACCCGCGCCTCGCAACAACGATCGAAACAATCCAAGCCCACCGCGCAGCGCGCAGCAGGGAGACTGCGCCACTGCGTGTCCGAAGGGGCGCCACCCCGACAGCATTTGAACGTCATTCGATATGATTTGAAACGGAATGCGGGGAGCCTCGAACATCAAAGGGCAAGGATGGCCGCCAGCAGCCGGCCGTGCCGTCGGCGCGAAACCGTTGCAAGGATTCGGAACGAGCGTGCGCGGCGCTGCGAACCTTCCCCTTCCAACCCTGACCGCGCGGGAGACGATGACAGTGAGAGTGCAGAGCAGGGGTGGAGGAGGGGCACGAGGAACGGACATCGACGTAGGTGGTGGGGATGATAGAGGCGACGTGGAGAGGGGGGGGGGGGGGGGCGGGGCGATAGAAATATAAAGGAGGAGCGGGAGGACAGGGAGGAGGAGGAGGAGGAATGGGCATGCCAGAGACGTCCTCGCGGGACCGCAGGGTGCGCCGGTCCTCCGCAGTGACGGCGCGCGAGGATGGGGGAGCCAGGGGGTGGCGCTCGGCCACCCAAATTTTCCCGTGCAGCCCTTGCGCGTCGATTTTTTCGCTCCGCCAAAATTGCTTGCGCCTCCCCCAGGGGGCTTCCAAAGTGGCAGTTGTTTTCTCCACATGCGGAACACTACTAGGTCAGCTTTCTTCGTCCGCTAGAGGAACAGCATTAGGTGTGCTTTTTCGCCCCCCAGAGGAACACTTCCGGGCATGTCACGAGGAGGCCAGGCTGATTTCGCCTCTGCGGCCACGTCGCGAAGACTGGGGGTGGCTTTGTTCAAGGGGAACACTACTAGGTGAGACTACCGCGGCGGTGCCTGCAACAGGCTTGCACTGATATTTTCGGAGTCCTCTGGAACCTGCACCCGCCCCCGAATTATTGCCCCCCCCCCAGGCGGCGCCGTGTCCTGCGGGGGCCCGGAAGCCCCGACGCCGCTGACCGGGCCGCATCCTATGCCAATGCCCGCCGTCCGGCGGCAATGGGCCGGGGCGCCCCGATGTCCCGCGCCGTTTGACGGCTTACACGTCCCCGACTTCTGGCCGTCATGCACGGGGGCCCCTGGCCGACGGGAGACGCTGCCCCGAGGCGGAGAAACAGGCAGAACGATCACCCCTCACCTCCCGCTTCAACACCAGCTACCGCGCCAAGTTCCTACGCCCACAGCGCGTTCAACGCTCTCCCTGATCGCGCCCGCGCAGCCCAGCGAGCGCGCCTCCACGCAGCACAGAGGCACATATTCATCTGGCATTGCTTCGGCAGCGCGCGAGGCGCCGATCGGGAATCCCCGCGCGCGAACTTCGCAAGCATATCATGCGCCGAGAAAGATGTCCGACGAGTTGCCTACTCCTGTAACCAAGTTCCCGCGACACGCGTTTCTAACTTCGCGGCTGCAGGCCCTGGCGGACTTAGCGGCAGCGCTCCGCATCCAGGCGCTACGAGTCGGGGCGGCTTCGCACGGACTGGAGCGCATGCTGAACCGAGCGTGCGAATCTGATGGCAACTAAGTTCAGGCGATCGCACGCGCTTGTCGGAAACGCGAGCGGACTGCCGTCTGACACTGGCACGTGTGCGCCGATGACATGCAATCGCGCTTGCGCTGTGGGGGGCGCTCGTTTGGCGCGGCGTGCGCGACGCAGCTGAGCAGGCAACGTCCGTCAGGTTGCGCGAGCCGCGCCCAGCGCCAGGAAAGCAAATATTGGATCTGATGGGCGCCCCAGGGGGGTAAGGGCCACAGCTCCCCCAGTCACCGCTGGTCGGCTTCGCCCCCGAGGCGGCCCTCTCCCAGGACCGAGCCGGATGAGACGACGTGCGCGGGTGGAGCGAGAAAGAGGCAGGCAGAGGAGGCGAAGTGCCGGCCCGCCCTGGAAGGGTTAGCCGGAGCTCCGCCTCCGGGAGCCGAGCGCGGGAGGAGGAGAAATCGGGGGGGGTGCAGGAAAGTGGGCGAGGGCCCGCGAATGCGCGCGTGCGCAATGTAGAATCACATTAAGAGTGGCCGTAGTATTTACGTCCATGGAATGGTGATTACGGACCCTTTTCGATTCTTATTCGCGAAGCCCCAACGCGGAAATTTGCATTGCGACACGGTGCTATTTCATGGTTGTTCGCACGCGCCCGTGAGCGCGCCCCCGCGCGTGCAATGCAAAATGCATATTCATGTCAATTCCGAAAGTTGAATGCGAACAACCACGGTCCCATTTATAATTCAAGGGCTTCAACATGGAAAAACGCATTGTGGCACAACTCGCGCTCCGCATTGCTTCGAGCGCGTGCGCGCCCGTGCGCGAGCGAGATAAATGACCAAACCATATTGTGTCACTGTGCGTTGTTACATGTTCAAGCCTTCGAAGCACGGGCGGGACAGGTGGTTTTCACGATTCCGCTGTCGAACTCGAGGTGGCCATTGTTGATATGTTCTCGCGTTGCGCACGCGGGAGTGGCCACGCGCGCCCGCGAGAGCATTGACGAACGTATTACGTCAGTCAGTCAGTCAAGCCTGGCGCGCAGACGGCGCATTGGCAATATAAAAAACTGTTGCGTGTGACCAGAAACATCAACAATAGCCCTGGGCTCGGACCGTGCAGAGAAATGCGGGCAGTGAGAGCGCTACGAATTCACCTGCAAACGTATGGGCGCCACGCGGGGGGGAGGGCAGAGGAGGGGAGGGGGCGGAGGAGGAAGGAGCGGGGGGACAGATATGCTAGAGCCGATGGTCGCCACATTGTTTGCGAAAGCATGCGGACCATTGTTGCTTAGCCCTCCCTCGCGTCCGGCGGAGATCCCAGCGCCGTGGCTCGTTCGAATGCGGATCGCACGTAAGCATTCTCAAAAAGTTGTCATCTGGGAGGGCCGCAATTTTGCAATATAGTGCAGTTTGCCTCTCACTGGGTTTGGTGCTCAGAGCCGCTTCGCCACTTCTTTCCAATAGTGTAGAAAGAGGATATCGAGATTCAAAAGAGGATGGAAAAAACAATATTTTCCTGAGACGCCGCGATTGGAACCCATCCAGCTTCCGCGTGTATGCTTGAAGTAACCAAGTTGGTTCCAGATTGTACATTAGTTTTGGTACCACAAATGTTTTGAACAAGTATATGTTTCTCCTTCGCGTAATATCCGCATGTGACCAACACGTGCGTATAGATGTGAAAACAGCCTTTGGTTCACCAATTCTGCGCGTTAGTTATGGTTTGGCTGTCATGTCTGATGTCAATAGACCCCCCGAATACACAACTTTGTTAACCATTCGTATTGGTGTCCCCGACGGGATTGACATCACACCAATGCGACTTATCCTAATGGCGACTGTTTTGCCCCAGTTCAATTCCAGGCCGTAGCGTGCACCTTCTTTGATGACGTAGTCGAGTGAAACTTGCAATTTGTCAATATTGCTGCTGACGAGCATCGTGTCGTCGGCGTACAACAGATCAGAGCATACCGCATACGGTGGTCCTTCTACAGCGTCGTCTCTGTCACGCATTTTGCTGTCAATGTCGAAGAACATGACCGACTGCACAATGATGAACACATTGGGAGAGAGCGGGCACTGTTGAGCGATGCCGGCGCGCTGTCGCAGTCGAGTTGGATCCCCCCCACCCTCCTTTAGTACAAAATGCCGTTCATCATATATGCTTGCTATGAACTGTACTATTCGCTCGGGGATTTCAAACATTTCCAGCGCTTCAATGAGAATATCATGCTTTATTATGTCAAACGTTTTGGCCCAGTCCAAAAATACAGCCAGCTATCCAGGTGACGCCAACGCGTACGCAGCGTCGAATATCCAGCGCCAAATAGAAATAGTTTGCACGGTGTTTCGTCGATGTCGGAACCCAATTTGTGTTTGACGTATGCGCCCTTCTGTTCCTCCAGTTTGCAACCATTGCTGTACCATCGATGCTACAAGTTGGTATCCTACAGGCAGTAACGCTATTGGTCTGTAGTTCCCTGGTAGACTCGCATCCCCCTTTTGGAACAGTAGTAATGCATATGTTATTTTCCATTAGTGCGGTATGTCGCACTTCTCCCAACATTTTTGACACAATGTAAGTGGAGGATCGATCCAACGCGTGCGTGCGACCCAAAAGAAACTTCCAAAACTCAGGTGGTACTTCATCTTTCCCAGCTGCTTTCCCAACGGACAGACGCTCGACAGCACCGTGCAGTTCTTGCATTTTGAACGTGTTGGCTATTGTTCTTTATTAGTTGTTCTCCATTATTTTTATTATTTGTTGGGGCCGGCGCGATGTGAGTGGATTGCTCGCTTGCACCATTCATTTTTTCGGAGCTCGAAGTGGCCATTGTTGATTGGCGTTCGTATTGCGCACGGGGGAGTGCTCGCGCGCACCCGTGCGAGCATTGACGAATATATTTCGTCACGCGAATACGAGTGGAACGCTGGTGTTCACTATTCAGCTTTCGAACTGAATCTGATAATGTTTGGTTTGTTGTTGCATTGCACACGAGAGAGCGCACACGCGCTTGCACGAGCGAGCGCGGGCAGTGAGGAACGCGCATTGTGTCATAATGTATTATTTGATGGCCTTCGGTCCATCCCGCCACCATGTTGTTTGAGGCCTCTTGGGGGGCGTTTTCGAGCCTCGTGGGTTTTTTTGGGGGGCCTCTTGAGGCCTCTTGGGGGCCTCTTCGGAGCCTCTTGGGCGCTTCTTGGGGCCTCATGGGCGCCTCTTGAAGGGGAAGGCTCGTTGGGCGCCTTTGGGGGCAGTTATGGTCGCCTTCTTGGCTGTCGTGGGGCGCTTTTAGGCCGTCTTGGGGCCCTCTGGGGGGCCTCTTCGGCCGTCGTGAGTTGGTTTTGGAGGCCTCTGCTGCCGTTCTGGAGCTACAGAATGCCGAACACGCGAAAACTCAAACTTTTGCTTAAACACTTTAGGACAATGAAAGATGCGTGCATCTTTAGACACTCTCGAGAGGCCTCTCGGAGGCATCTTGTGGCGTCTTGGAGGCCTCTTGGGCCATCTTCAGGCCATCGTGGGCGTTTTGGAGCGACGTTGGGGCAGCTGTAGGCTCTCTTTAAGAATTTGTGGGGCTTCTTTGAGACATCTGGGTTCGTTTTGGGACCGTCCGTGGCGGGGTCGGCCGACGCGAGCGATTCCTGCAGCCCCAGGGGCTAGCAAGGTTTACATTTCTTGCTGCAGCAGCAGCAGCAGCAAAGCCCCCTCAGTGCGACATGAGCCTTAGGGCATTATAAACATTGGCTCGAGCGTCAGCCCCCCTCGGTACGCAACAGCGCTGTAAGCAAAATGCCATCAGACGAGAAATGTTATTATTCGTTTTTCCCACTACTATTACTACTACTACTACTACTACTACTGCTACTACTACTACTACTACTACTACTACTACTACGACTACTACTACTACTACTACTACTACTACTACTACTACTAGTACTACTGCTACTGCTACTGCTACTGCTACTACTACTACTACTACTACTACTACTACTAGTACTACTACTACTACTACTTTTACTTTTACTACTACTATTACTACTACTACTACTACGACTACTACTACTACTCATGCTACTGCTACTGCTACTGCTATCACTACGACTGCTGCTGCTAATACTGCGACTACTACGACTATTACTACTACTACTATTGCTACTACTACCACTGCTGCTGCTACTACTGCTGCTACTATAACACGTACTGCTATCATTCTTACTACTACTACTACTACTACTACTACTACTACTACTCCGACTCCGACTCTTACCACAATTACGACTACGATTTCTACTACTACGACTACTACTACTACTACTACTACTACTATTAGTATCTCTAGTGCAGCTACATCTCTTACGACTATAGTACTACCGCTACTACAACTACGGCTACTACTACCATGGTTACTACTGTTTCAATTACTACTACAACTACTGCTACGACTACTACCACTACTTCTACTACTACTACTACTACTACTATTAAGACTACGACTACGATTTCTACTACTTCAGCTACGACTGCTACTACTACTTCTTTACTTAGTTTCTTACTTACTTACTTACTACTACTACTGCTACTACTACCACTAATACTACCATTACTACGACTACGACTACGACTGCGACTACTACGCACACCTACTATCACCGACTACTACTACTACTACTACTACTACTACTACTACTACTACTAGTACTACGACTGCAATTATAATTTGTTATATGGTTCATTTGTAGTACGACTGCGACGGCTACTACTACTACTACTACTACTACTACCACCACCACGACGACTACTACCACGACTACTACTACTACTTCTACTACTACTTCTACTACGCTTACTACTACTATTATTACTACTATTACTATTACCACCAAAAATGCTACGACTACTACTGCGCATCGTAATTCTGTTCGTATGACTATTGTCACTGTTGTCGTCGCCACTACTATTACTACTACTACTACTGCTACTACTACTACGACGTACTTCTTGTACTACTACG
Organism: Prorocentrum cordatum; assembly: GCA_963575745.1. Taxonomy (NCBI): domain Eukaryota; class Dinophyceae; order Prorocentrales; family Prorocentraceae; genus Prorocentrum; species Prorocentrum cordatum. The sequence goes on from CAUYUJ010014618.1 coordinate 84,282, forward strand.
ATTGCGATTAGCACTACCATTGCTACTACTATTACTACGATGATTAAGTATTACGGCTACTGCTACTACTACTACTACTACTATTATTATTAATATTGCTACTACTACTGCTACTTCTTCTGCGACTCCTACTGTTATCACGACTACCACTACTACTACTACTACTACTACTACTACTACTACTACTACTATTAGTACTACTACTACTGCTACGACTTTTACTACTACTGCGACTACGACTACAGGAGCGATCACCACCACTATCCACGATACAGCAGCATCGTCTACCAATTATTCTTTTACTTCTGCTACTACTCCTACTACTACTCCTACTACTACTACTACTACTACTACGAATTCGGCAACTACGATCATTACGCCTACTACACCAACTGCCCCCGACTACAGCCTTTAGTGTTACAACAAGTGCTACGACTGCTGAAACTACTACTACTACTACTACTACTACTACTACTACTACTATTACTACGACTACTACTACGACTGCGGCTGCGACTACTACTACTCCTACGACTACCAGTAGTACTACTTCTATCACACTGATTACCACTACTACTACTATCATGTCTTTAACTAATATTACCACCATTATCACTACTACTACGACGTCGACTACCACTATTACTACTCGGCTATTACGGCGGCGATTGCTACTCTCATTTTTACTGCTACGACTACTACTACGACGACTACTACTACTACGACTACTACTACTACGACTACTATTACTACGACCACTAATTCTGCCACTACAACAACGATCGCTGCTTCTACTACTATTACTACTTCGACTACTACTACTACTACGAATACTACTACTACTACTACTACTACTACTACTACTACTACTACTACTACTACTACTATTACTGCTACTATTACTAGTACCACTACTACTACCACTACTACGTTTACAATTACTACTACTACTACTACTACCACTACTACTGCTGCTGCTACCTTTACTTCTACCACGACTGCTACGATTTGCAAGGCGACGACTCTTATTTAATCGCTTCGCTCATTCCGCCGGCCCATGTTGTCGCACCGTTGCGGGCTAGCCGAGTTTTGCGGCCTCTTGGGGACCTTTTTGGGGCCTCTTGGGGCCTCTGCCGGGCCTCTTGGGCGCCTCTTGGGGCGTCTTGGGGGCCTCTTGGGGGCCTCTTGGGGCCTTTTTGGGGCCTCCTGGGCGCCTTCTGGGGCGGAGGGCTCGATTTTTCAGTTCTCTGTATCCCTCTTGAGCCCCTCTTGGGCCCGTCTTGGGGCCTCTTGGTCCGTCTTGGGCGGCACTTGGGCCGTCTTGGGGGCCCTCTTGGGCCGTTTCGGGGCCGTCTTGGGAGCTTCGTGGGCCGTCTTGGAGCGATCTTGGGCGCCTCTTGGGTCGTCTTGGAGCGTCCGGAAGCCGAAAAAGCCAGAACGCAAAAAACATCGGAAAAACCAATGAAAATCAACGATTTTGGCCTCTTGGGGCTCTCTTCGGAGGCCTCTTGGAAGGCTCTTGGGGCGTCTTGAAGGCCTCTTCGGCTGTCTTGGGGGTCTCTTGGGCCGTCTTGGGGTCATCTTCGGCGCCTTGGAGCGCTCTTTGAACGTCTCGGGGGCCTCTTGAGCAATCTTGGGGGCCTCTTGGGGCACTCTTGGCGCGCTCAGGGCGGCCTGAGAGGCCGCACCCAGAAGGAAAACCATCTCTGAGTTGAACCGGGCGGGACCTTGCCAGGCGGCGGGCGGGGTATTTTTCGCCGGGGGACCCCCAGGGGCCGCCCCGCGCGCGCGAACTAGTACAATACAATTGTTAACCAGTTACCGGAGATCTTAGCACGCCTCTGGCCCGTTGGGCCGGCGAATTTCTACGATCATGGTCTACTACTGGTGTTTCTTATTCCATTACTAGTACTACTACCAGTACTACCACTTCGACTACGTCTGCGACTACGACTTCTACGGCGACGACGACGAGGACCACTACTTTTACTACTACTACTACTACTACTACTACTACTACTACTACTGCTACTACTACTACTAGCATTACCACTACCACTACTTCACTATTGCTACTACTTCGTTGTATTATTGGTACGATTGCTTCAGATACTACTAAGTTTTACGACTGCATGATTTCGGCTACTACTAGTACTATTCTTCTACGGTTACGGCGACTACTATTATAATTTCTAGAACGACGACGACGACTACGACGACGACTACTATTTTTACTACTACGACTACTACTACTACTACTACTACTACGAGGACTACTACTACTATTATTATTCTTCCTGCTACTACGACTCCTACTACTACTAGTACTACTACTACTACTACTACTACTACTACTACTACTACTAGTACTACTACTACTACTACTACTACTACTAACATTACTAGTACTGCTACCACTACTAACCACTACTACTACTACTACTACTACTACGACTACTACTACTACTACCACTACTACTACTACTGCTACTACGACTACTACTACTACTACTACTACGACTACTACTACCATTACTACTACTACGTACGTACGTACTACTACGTACGTACGTACGTACGTACGTACGTACGTACGTACGTACGTACGTACGTACTACTACTACTACTACTACTACTACTACCACGACTACTACTACTACTACTACTACTACTACTACTACTACTACTACTACTACTCTTACTACTACTACTACTACTACTACTACTACTACTACTACTGCTACTATTACTCCTGCTATTTCTACTATTGCCGTTCGTCCCCCCAACCAGCCCATACAGTCGAACACGATCGTGGGAACGGGCAACCTTCCCAAGAGCATCCGTGCATCCTCAGTCCGTTCCGGAGGCCAGCCACGCTCGGAACAACTTTCGGAAGGGGCGTCCACGGGGGAGATCGCAGCCTCACCGTTGCGCATCCATGCTGTCAGTTCCGAGTGAGCTGCGAGCCTCTCACTCACGCCTTTGCTCCGAGGCCCTCGACAGGGCTGGACCTAAAAGGTGTTTTGGCGATTTCGTGGGCCGTTTTCGTTTCGACTTCGTTTTGCGGTAGAGGCGGATTGAAGACAAAACGAGGAACATCGAAAACATAACGAAAAGGAGAAACACTGTTTAGGTTCAGCCGTGGCCCTCGCTCCCCGCCCGACGACGCCCGACGGCGCCCCCCCTCGCGGCAGGCAGGCACGTGGATGCCATCGTGGAGGGGCTGATTTTCGAGGCCGGCGCCGAGGCCCCCCCCCCCCCCGCGCGCGGCCTCGGGGCCGAAGGGCCTTCGGGGCTGGACAGGCCTCCTGCCCTGACGCGTCGATTCGCGAATGGGCCGTCGTCGGTTCGCGAGAGGACGTCGCGGCCGTCCTTCTCTTGCGGGTCCAGGTCCGTCGGTGTCGGTCCCGGGCCGTTTCCACTATTCTGGACGCCCGAAATGGGCACGGAAAGAATGGGTACGATGCCCAACAGCAGTTCTTGCTCATTCTGAACAGGGCTCGCTGTCCTCGCCGCCGCGGCCCGTGTCCATTTGAGACAGAAGGCCGCCTGCCCAACAGCGGCCGCTGTTGGTTTGGAACAAGTTTTGCTGTTGGGCATTGTACCCATTTCGGGCGTCCAAGACTAAAGGAAGGTTTGCTGAAGGGAGGTTTGTCCACTGCCGAGGCACGGGGGGCCGTGCAGACCGAGCCGTCGGCCCGGGCGCCGGATCCTGCGAGCGAGGGGCGGAGGCGCGGAGGAGGAGAGCTTCTCAGAAGACGGCGGGTCAGAGCCCCGAGTCATCAGGGGTAACTCGGGTCAGGGCTAACTCGGGTTCCTTTTCGGGAATCCGAGCTCGAGTTACCCCGGACCCGAGTTACCCCGGATAATTCGGGCGCCCAAGCGGGGCTTCTCAGGAGCCTTCGCACCCTCTGAGAAGGCTCTGGAAACTTGTCAAAGGGCCCGGGGACTTCCGAGCCTTCTGAGAAGGCCTTTTCCTTCTCGCTTCCCCCCTGGGCTCGCCGCCGAAAACCTGGGCGTCGCACAGTGTCGAGTATAGCCAGGACCCCGGTCGAGGGGAGCCGGTCAGTAACATGGCCATGAATTTGGACGTAGGCTGGAATCACGAAGAAAGGTCTGCCGTAGCTGGTGCTTTGCGGGTGACGGCAGTTCTGCTTAGTGGAGTGGGGCGTGGGGGGCGTCCCCCGGTACATATCCCGAAACCATGTCCCAATAAGCCCAGTCTTTCCACAGCCCGATATTGGAGAGGCGAAAAATGGGGGGGGGGCAGCGAGGGCTGCAGAAACAGGACCCACTGGGGCCCCGCGAGCAGAAACGCGGCCCTTTGGGGGCCCGAAAGAGGCCTTTCAGGGCCCCAGCGGGGTGAGGCCCGAAAAGTGCAGTTTTCTCCCCCCGGCCCTCAATTATCGCCCCCCCCCCCCCCCCACATTGAAGCGACGCCCAACACAGCCAGGGGTGCACTCACCCGGGCTTGCGTGCAGGATCCAGCAGGATCCTGCAGGATTTTGCAGGATCCTGCAGAGCCTGACTGACCCGCGTTTGCATGGACCCGGGTCAACAGGAGCCCGACGCGAGTGCGCTGGACGGCGACGAAGCGGCCCGCGGCGATGAGCGAATGGCGGTGGTGGCGGACGACGAAGGACGGACGACGACGCATTGACGAACCGACGACGGCGACGACGACGACGACGGCAAGGAGGAGGAGGAGGACGACGGCGACGAAGGGTCGTCCACGACGACGGCGACGACGACGGCGACGACGAATGGACGACCATAACGAACAGTCGACGACGGCAGTGACGGCGACGGCGACGACGACGAAGAACGACGGACGTCTGACAAGATATTGATATCGCTTCCTTTTCCTGGTGTTGCTTACGTCTGGGCCTCCAGGGAGGCCCCCGTCGCAACCGCTGGACTCGCCTCGGACTTTGGTCAGAACGCACGCCAGAAGAGCTCCGAGGGGGGTAGTGGTATGTACCTTTTGGTTTCCCCGGGCTCGGGGAGGCAGGAAGGGTATCGATGACACGCCACCGTTCGGCCCGTCAGCGCGCTATGTATCCCTCCATTTGGTTCGAGGATTTGGTGTATGTTCCACGGTGGCACTCTGGTGGATTCTCCTCGGCGGCGTGGCATTGATGCAGTAACGAGTGACGACGACGAACGGACGGCCAAGTCAACGGTCGACGAGCAAACGATGGCGGCGGCGGACGACGAAGGACGGACGACGACGCACTGACGAACCGACGACGGCGACGACGAGGACGACAAGGAGGACGACGACGAGGATTACGACGACGACCACGACGACGACGGCGACGAAAGCACGACCATGACGATCAGTCGACGACGACAGTGACGGCGACGGCTTCTGATCAGGTTGCCGCTCGAGGGCGGTGCCGCGGTTGGCATCGCCGCCCGGCCGAGGGGAGCGGCCAGGAGCGGCCGACGACGACGACGACGAACGGTCGACGACCACGTCGACGAGCGGTCGACGAACGGTCGTCGACGACGAGGAACGGTCGACGACGACGACGCCGACGACGGCGACGACGAAAGGTCGACGAACGAACGACGACGACGACGAGCGGTCGACCAACGGTCGACAACGACGACGAGCGGTCAACGAGCGGTCGACGAACGGTCGACGACGACGACGATGACGATGAACGGTTGACGAGCGGTCGACGAACGGTCGACGAAGACTACGACGACGACGAGCGGTCGAGGGTCGGTCGACGACCAGCCGATCCAAGAAATCCGCTCGCAGCGCCCAACGTTTATGTTTATGCAGTTTGTTCATCTTCTACGAGGGTTGCACAGGGAATTTTGGACCACACAAAACTCGCGTGCAAGGCCCGAGAGTGCGGGCTCGGAGGTAGGTCGGGGGGGCAGGCTCCTCCCTCTCTTCGGTTTTCGGCGAGGACCTTGCGCGTGTTGGGAGAGGTCGAGAAGGGTGTGGACGTGACGACGACGGGGGCGAGATGTCGGAGACGTCCTTTCGCGCGAAGTCGAGGCGGCGACGCCGACTACGATGACGACGATGACGATGGCGACGACGACGACGGTGGGGGGCGACGGACGGCCGACGGCGGACGACGACGGACGAGGACGAACGGTGGACAACGTCGACGACGACGATCACGACGGCCGACGACGATCAACATCTGTGGCCCTTTGACGGCTCCACGTTGGCCCATCTGAGACATCCACGATCACCTCTCGACGGCCCTGGGAGCCCCAACTCGCAGGCGATGATTCTCCCCCAATCCCGGAATTTCGCCCGACACGTGTGGCCGCTCAGAAAAAAGGGGTAAACCTTGGGACGCACTCCCTGGGGGCTGTTCAGCCGCACCCCTTATCGAGGATGGACGCCCCACCCTCGTGCATCCCAGGGCTGGGCCCCAAAGGTTTGCTCCGCGCGAGGCCTCCGCGAGGCCTGGGCATCGGGGCCGACGTATCCCGCGGGACCAGCAAGGTGCCCCCCCGGAGGGTGAACACTGCGCAGAGGGGCCCCCGACGGCAACGACGGCGGTGGCGGCGGTGCGCCACGTGCCGAGGAGGCGTCCCGCTGCCCCCCGCGCATCCTCGCCGGCCTGGCGCCGACGCCGGCTGCCGGCAAGCCGGACCGGCCGCCGCTGCTGGGGGCGCTGGAGGCCGCCGTCGCCCTCGCCTTTGGGTCCCGCAAATCGAGCAGTGGCGAAGCATCCTGGCGTGCCTGTGGTCAGGGGCGGCAGAGAGGGTGGTGACGACTAGGGGGGGTGGATCTCATGGCGGGGGCCACGATATACTCCCCCAGATCATTTCATTACGTCCCTGGCCCCCCCGAAGGGCCGCGCGCATGCCGTCGGCCATGATTTGCGCCCCCCCCTCCTGGACGCCCCCCTCTTGGCCGCCGCCGGTATAGGCCTACCAAACAGCAATGTTCTAAGAACCTTTTGTGGCTTCCACGACATGTTCTTACAACAGTTCTGGCTGGGATCGTCGTATTTCAACACATCGGGATTCTGTTCTAAGAGCATTGCTTTTGTTATTGGAGCATTTTTTTGTTCTAAGAACATGTCGTGGTAGGCCTATAGGAATGCCAGGACGGTCGGTCCCTGCTCAAGCAAAGGCGCAAGAGGTGGAGCTTGCGGGGGGCATCTGTTCGCGGCGTTTCGGTGCACCAGCGGATCGAACTCCTGCACCCTCCTCAGGGTCACCCACCCTTGTGGTGGATCCCGACTCTCGCTACGATTAAGTCGGGCATGTCCCTCGACAGGAGGATTTCTCCAGAATGGCAACGGACATAGTCTGGGGACGAATTCTGTTGGTATCGCTTGGCAATGTTTGAGTATGGCTTGGCTGTTTTCATTCCTGTTTCAACATCCGCCCGCGGGAGGACATGCCCGACCCAACGCCACGAACGATACGGGGTGTCCAGAGGGAGCGGGGATCCTGGATGCCTCTCGCCGCGTTCGGGCTCCCAAGGCCCTCCCACGGGGCCGACCCCCCCTCCAAAAACGGCTCGTGGCGAGGAAGCCCTGGGGCCCAGTGGTCCACGACCTGGTTTCTTCAGGACTCCCCTCCTTTCGGATGCAGCTCCTGGGAGGTAAAATTCCCCACATGCTTAGTGGGGTTCTGGTTTTCTTCCCTGCCGCGTCGCACCCGCGTCTCACCTCACACCTCCCCTCCTCACAGCACTGCTCAGCACAGCTCAGCTCAGCTCAGCTCAGCACGGCACAGCTTAGCACAGCTCAGCTCAGCTCAGTTCAGCACAGCACAGCACAGCGCAGCACAGCACAGCTCACCGCAGCACAGCACAGCACAGCACAGCACAGCACAGCACACAGCACAGCACAGCACAGCTCAGCTCAGCACAGCACAGCGCAGCTCAGCTCAGCTCAGCACAGCACAGCACAGCACAGCACAGCTCACCGCAGCACAGCACAGCACAGCACAGCACACAACACAGCGCAGCACAGCACAGGCGTGGCACAGGCGTGGCACAGGCGTGGCACGCATGGCATTTCCTCGACACCACAGGGGGGGAGCGGTGGTCCCTGAGCGCGGTCGCTATCCACGACACTGTCGCAAAGCCTAGCAGGCGTGGCACTTTCTCGACACCAGAGGGGGTGCGCAGGGGGTGGTCCCTGAGCGCGGCCGCTATCCACGACACTGTCGCAAAGCCTAGCAGGCGTGGCAGTTTCACGACACCGTAGGGGGTGCGCAGGGGGTGGTCCCTGAGATCGCCCGCTATCCACGACACTGTCGCAAAGCCTAGCAGGCGTGGCACTTTCTCGACACCAGAGGGGGTGCGCAGGGGGTGGTCCCTGAGCGCGGCCGCTATCCACAACACTGTCGCAAAGCCTAGCAAGCGTGGCAGTTTCACGACACCGTAGGGGGTGCGCAGGGGGTGGTCCTTGAGCTCGCCCGCTATCCACGACACTGTCGCAACGCCTAGCAGGCGTGGCAGTTTCACGACACCGTAGCGGGTGCGCAGGGGGTGGTCCTTGAGCGCGGCCGCTATCCACGACATTGTCGCAAAGCCTAGCAGGCGTGGCAGTTTCACGACACCGTAGGGGGTGCGCAGGGGGTGGTCCCTGAGCGCGGCTGCTATCCACGACACTGTCGCAGAGTCTAGCAGGCGTAGCATGTTCTCGACACCAGAGGGGGTGCGCAGGGGGTGGTCCCTGAGCGCGGCCGCTAACCACGACACTGTCGCAAAGCCTAGCAGGCGTGGCAGTTTCACGACACCGTAGGGGGTGCGCAGGGGGTGGCCCCTGAGATCGGCCGCTATCCTCGACACTGTCGCAAAGCCTAGCAGGCGTGGCACTTTCTAGACACCGTAGGGGGTGCGCAGGGGGTGGTTCCTGAGCGCGGCCGCGATCCTCGACACTGTCGCAAAGCCTAGCAGGCGTGGCAGTTTCACGACACCGTACGGGGTGCGCAGGGGGTGGTCCCTGAGCGCGGCCGCTATCCACGACATGTCGCACAGCCTAGCAGGCGTGGCACTTTCTCGACACCAGAGGGGGTGCGCAGGGGGTGGTCCCTGAGCGCGGCCGCTATCCACGACATTGTCGCAAAGTCTAGCAGGCGTGGCACTTTCTCGACACCAGAGGGGGTGCGCAGGGGGTGGTCCCTGAGCTCGCCCGCAATCCACGACACTGTCGCAAAGCCTAGCAGGCGTGACACCTTCTCGACACCAGAGGGGGTGCGGAGGGGGTGGTCCCTGAGCTCGCCCGCTATCCACGACATTGTCGCAAAGCCTAGCAGGCGTGGCAGTTTCACGACACCGTAGGGGGTGCGCAGGGGGTGGTCCCTGAGCGCGGCCGCTATCCACGACACTGTCGCAAAGCCTAGCAGGCGTGGCACTTTCTCGACACCAGAGGGGGTGCGCAGGGGGTGGTCCCTGAGCGCGGCCGCTATCCACGACACTGTCGCAAAGCCTAGCAGGCGTGGCACTTTCTCGACACCAGAGGGGGTGCGCAGGGGGTGGTCCCTGAGCTCGCCCGCTATCCACGACACTGTCGCAAAGCCTAGCAGGCGTGGCAGTTTCACGACACCGTAGGGGGTGCGCAGGGGGTGGTCCCTGAGCTTGCCCGCTATCCACGACACTGTCGCAAAGCCTAGCAGGCGTGGCACTTTCTCGACACCAGAGGGGGTGCGCAGGGGGTGGTCCCTGAGCGCGGCCGCTATCCACGACACTGTCGCAAAGCCTAGCAGGCGTGGCAGTTTCACGACACCGTAGGGGGTGCGCAGGGGGTGGTCCCTGAGCGCGGCCGCTATCCACGACACTGTCGCAAAGCCTAGCAGGCGTGGCACTTTCTCGACACCGTAGGGGGTGCGCAGGGGGTGGTCCCTGAGCTCGCCCGCTATCCACGACACTGTCGCAAAGCCTAGCAGGCGTGGCACTTTCTCGACACCGTAGGGGGTGCGCAGGGGGTGGTCCCTGAGCTCGCCCGCTATCCACGACACTGTCGCAAAGCCTAGCAGGCGTGGCAGTTTCACGACACCGAGGGGGTGCGCGGGGGGTGGTCCCTGAGCTCGCCCGCTATCCACGACACTGTCGCAAAGCTAGCAGGCGTGGCAGTTTCACGACACCGTAGGGGGTGCGCAGGGGGTGGTCCCTGAGCGCGGCCGCTATCCACGACACTGTCGCAAAGCCTAGCAGGCGTGGCACTTTCTCGACACCAGAGGGGGTGCGCAGGGGGTGGTCCCTGAGCTCGCCCGCTATCCACGACACTGTCGCAAAGCCTAGCAGGCGTGGCACTTTCTCGACACCAGAGGGGGTGCGCAGGGGGTGGTCCCTGAGCTCGCCCGCTATCCACGACACTGTCGCAAAGCCTAGCAGGCGTGGCAGTTTCACGACACCGTAGGGGGTGCGCAGGGGGTGGTCCCTGAGCTCAGCCGCTATCCACGACACTGTCGCAGGGCCTAGCAGGCGTGGCACTTTCTCGACACCAGAGGGGGTGCGCAGGGGGTGGTCCATGAGCGCGGCCGCTATCCACGACACTGTCGCAAAGCCTAGCAGGCGTGGCACTTTCTCGACACCAGAGGGGGTGCGCAGGGGGTGGTCCCTGAGCGCGCTGGTCCCTCACCGCGGCCGCTATGCACGACGGTCGTCCAGGGCATAGCAGGCGCGGCATTTTCTCGACACCATAGAAAGGCTGCGCAGGGGGTGGTCCCTCACCGCGGCCGCCATGCACGACGGTCGTCCAGGGCATAGCAGGCGTGGCACTTTCTCGACACCGTAGGGGGTGCGCAGGGGGTGATCCCTCACCGCGGCCGCTGGCTGGCTCGAATCTGTTCTCGATGGAGGATAGAAGGCTAGGAAGAGGGAGGAGGTTCAAGCAATATGGCGTTGGATGACACAGAGGGGAACATTCGCGACGAGGGCTGAGAACGCAGAATTGCGCATATATGATAAACTTAAGAAAGCACATCATACTTAAATTAAGTATGTGGGGTTCCTCGGTAGCGTAATTCTGATTTTGCCCTGGCCTGAAATCTGGCTTAATCCCGCTTAATCCCGTTTAATCTGGCTTGATCCCGCCGAATCCGGCTTAATCCCATGTACTACGAGAACCTTTCCGGCGCGACAGCCCCCCAATGCGGCTTAATATTCCTTAATCCTTCCGGGGAAGACCTCCCAGCAGTTGCCTCCTAAAATGGTCCACGACCTGTTTCCTTCAGGACTTCCCTCCTTCATGCCATGAGCCGCCGTCGTCTTCACCGCCACTGACGCCGCGAACCGTCGACGCGTCGCCCTTCGTCGTGCGCTGCCTCGTCGCACAACGACCACCGCGCTCGAGTGGAACTGCGGGCCCTGCTGAAGGCCGTCGTCGAGGTCCTTCGGAGGGCTCTCCGCGGGACTGGCTAATGATCCCGAGTCGTTCCTTGGTGGCCCCTGGGCCTGAGATAGTCGTTTCCAGGCCCCTAGAGCTTCGGATCGTCTCGGAACCTTATCCTTCACTGCGAACTCCATCTCCTCCTCTCTCTGCTCACTCCACCTTCTACCTTCCCTTGTACTCATCGTCGTTCACAAAGGGGGGGGAGGCCGAGGACGGCGGACGAGGCGGGGAGGAAGAGGATGGGAGGCGTGAGAATAGGCCAGAACGGGAGGGCCAGGGAGGAGGAGGGGAGGAGGACCAGGGAGGAGGAGGAGGAGGAGGAGGACGAGGACGAGGAGGAGAAGGACGCACGCACTTCAGGGCCACCAGGAGAGGGGGCATGCCCACTTGTGAGGCCTTGGGGGGACCGTTGGGGACACTGGGAGCTCTTGCGGCCTTGTGGGGGTTCTCAGGGGAACTAGGGATCCGTGGGGACCCTTGGGGACCTGTGGCCACCGGGCTTCGGCCTCTTGGGGAATCTCGGGGGGGGTCTGAAAGCTTGTTGGGGGCCTCTTGGAGCCTTTTGAGGGGTTCCTGGGCGCCTGCTGGCGGTCTCGGGGGTCCTCTTTGAGCGAAGATCTCGACACGCCTGTTCGAATTACTTATCTATTGGGGCCCTGTTGTGGTTCTCTTGGGCCGTAACGTCTTTTTGCTCGCATATGGGCTCTCTTAGGCTGTCTTGAAGCCCTCTTGGGGTCCTGTTGGGCCGCGTTCGAAAGATCTTGCAGGCTTATTGAGCCGCCTTAGATGTTGCCAGCACCACAAAGCATATGCAAAACATCAAAGTTGTTCGCCGGTGATTGGGACGGGCTTGCTTCTTGGGACCTTATTTGGGGTTGTTTAATAGCCCTCTTCGGTCCTCTCCGAAGCCTCTTGGGCTGTCTCGAAACCACCTTGCGTGTTTTTGAGGATGCATCGACGTGTTGGAGCCCAGCCAGATCCAGCTTAGATGGCATATGGTGTATCTTTGAGGCCACAGATTTTATATTCGGAAGCTCCAGGGGCCACATGTGGCGGATGCAAGTGCAATCCACTATGTAAACCTATTGATTTAACATCGTCGTCAGCGTGGATTCCAAATCGTGTGCTCCAGAATCTTACGTGGTGCAAAGTACGTGGTGCAATACATGCGGCACTATAGATTTCTAGTGCAAGCTATGCGGTGCAGCTGGTATGGTGGAAGCTAGGTGGCGCAATAAATGTGGCGCAAGCCATGTGGTCAATCTTCGTAGTGTAGTTCGCCAATGCTCAACTTGAAGTTGCCAACTACAATCTTCGGCCAGTCATTCCACCCACCCGCCTCAACTCGGTTCGCAAAGCCCATGCGGCGGCGATTGTGATGAGTGCTTGGTGTTAGCTTCTTCGTCTCTGCGGCCGCGCTAGCCCGCGTGTGCTCGCGCGCGCAGCGGCAAACTAGTTTCGCGAGACCGACGCGGCCGCGGTGGCGCTGCCCCTGGGCACCTCCCAGCGGGCATTTCAGTGTGAGTCGGCGACGTGGGCGGGCGCCACATCGGGGTTGTGTTCTGAGACCATTGTTTTTGCTCTTAGAACATTTATGGCCATTTATGGGTTCTAAGAACATATCGTGGCAGGACTACAGGAATGCCGGGACGGTCGGTCCCTGCTCGGAAAGGCGGCGAGGGGTGCGGCAGACCAGCTCAGTGCCGTCAAACGGATAACCACGCAGGCGTCGAAGAATAAAGCGTACCCTTGAGTCGGGCCTGTCCCTCTACAGGAGGGATATTCAAAAATAGGCAAAACATTAACCTGGGGACGATCATTTCGATATGGTTGTGCAGTTTTTGTATATTTCGTGATTCTTTCTATTTGTCGTCCAAGACCCGCCTGTAGGAGGACACGCTCGACCTAAGCATACCCTTCCTTCCCACGATCCTCATGAGTATCACCGGCCGAGACAGTCTTGGTCAGCCGTGGGGCGCGGCGGGGCCGAACTTCAATATCGCCAGGGGGAGCATGCACCGCAGATCGAATATTGTGATCATGGTTCTCATTATCATCGACATCATCATCATCGTCATCATCATCGTTGTCATCATCATCAGCAGCATCATCATCAGCATCATCACCGATGTCATCATCATCATCATCATCATCACCATCACCATCACCATCACCATCACCATCATGGTCATCGTCATTCGCCGAGTTCGCGAGGAGAATCTGTTTCAGGTGAAACGCACGTTGACTTTTTTGTGGGGGGGGGGGATGTCCCGAGCGAAACGCTCAAGTGTTCGAGCTCCCCCTCCCCTTCTACTTCCGCCCCCGTGACGACGTTGTCGCGATACCGTCTTACTTCTCAGGATCATTCCTGCTCTTCCCACCCCTCCAAGGAGGCCCTGCTTGAGCGAGCAGGGTATTGCTATACCATGATATGTCACAGGATTCCTGCTCCGCCCACCCCCCCAGGGATGCCCCGTCTGAACCAGCAGGTTATCGCTATACCGCAGTATTCCTCAGGATTTCCATCCCTCCCCCCCCCTCTAGAGAGGCCCCACAAGAGCGAGCACGGTATCGTTATATCATGAGGCACTCCGTGCATCAGTACAGTCCGAAATATTCCGTTCGTTCCTCCTCTTCTTGCTCCTCCTATGTTCTGTTGCGACCTGCCCAGAAACGTTTATTGTCCCGCCGAAATCCCGATGTTTATGATCCCCACCCTGTGATTATCGGGGGATAGGGTTACGAACCCCTATGGGTGCTAGCACTTTTTGGGGAAATCCGGTCGCGCTGTCTGTCTGCATTGCTTGCTTGCCATCCCCAGGGGACCAGGTTTCCTTCACGGTGTGGCGCAGTGGCCGCCCCAGGCCTGAGCTGAGCGTGGTGTGAGAGGCCTTGTATCGGCGGTGCGCCCGCGGGGAAGTGAGAAGGGGTGGCTGGGGGGCGCGTAGTGGGGAGGCGACGAACGGGGGGGGGGGCACCGCAAGGGCTGCAGAACAGGGGCCTTCCATGGGGCCCCGGAAGGGGTCCTTTCGGGTCCTAAGGGGGGCCTTCAGGGTCCTGAAATGGCACTTTTCTTCTCGGTGACCCTCAAGACGTGTGGTAGCTCAATGTGTGTTTACGCCCGTCGGCCCCACCAGTAGGTCGTGACATCGCCAGTGTCGTATCGAATGGTCTCGATGGACAAACCCACGTTGGCGCTAACACACGTTCTGAGGATCGTCGATCTTCCCCCGCCGCTTTGTGAGAAGGCCTTCTTCTTTTTCCCCCTCCTCGCTCGCCGCCGAAGGGATGACGGAGGAGGAGCAGCACAGACCCTCCGTGGGATCCCGATCGCTTTTTGGGGAGGCCCCTCCGAGGAGCTGCAGGGAATTATCGGGAGTCTCTCCAGGGGCTCTGCGACGGCCTCCAGAGGAGGCCCCTGGAGGACAGGGCTGGGCCTGAACGTTGTTTTGCTGGACTTTGGGGCTGTGTTTCGTGTTTCGTTCTGGGAGGGAGCAACACGAAAGACAACACGAAAACAAAACGAGAAGCAACGTTTAGATCCAGCCTTGCTGGAGGGCCTCTGAGCAGTGCCCAGGGGGGCTCCACAGGAGGCCCCTGGCAATTCCCCGGGTAGGGGGCACCGGCAGGCGCCGGGCCTCCTCTCTCACCCTTGTCCTCGCCCTCCTCGGCTCTTCTCCCACCCTATGCCTCCCCGCCTCCATGTTCCCTCCTCCCTCCCCCTTAGCTCCATCTTCTCCGTCATGCCGTCTCCATCCTCTCTCACCCTTGTCCTCGCCCTCCTCGGCTCTTCTCCCACCCTAGGCGGGGAGGCAGCTCCCTCCTTCCTCCCCCTTAGCTCCATCTTCTCCGTCATGCCGTCTCCATCCTCTCTCACCCTTGTCCTCGCCCTCCTCGGCTCTTCTCCCACGCTATGCCTCCCCGCCTCCATGCTCCCTCCTCCCTCCCCCTTAGCTCCATCTTCTCCGTCATGCCGTCTCCATCCTCCCTTCTCCTCCTCCGTTCTCGCAGTCGCCCACTGCTCTCTGATCGGGCCCTGGTGGCCCGCTCCGCCCAGGAACGTGCGGAATCGCAGTCGGCGATGCATCGCCGATTCAAGGTCGATGCTTCCCCCCTCCTCCCCCCCTCCTCCTCCTCCTCCTCCTCCTCCTTCTCCTCCTCCCCCTCCTCCTCGTCCTCCTCCTCCTCCTCGTCCACCTCCTCCAGCGCTTCTTTCTGGTCGGGCGGTGCCGAGGGAGGTCGCCGCCAGCCAGGACCTCCTGGAGTTCGAGGGTCGGGTAGGTGGAGGAGAAGGAGAAAGAGGAGGCGGAGGAGGAGGAGGAGAAGGAGAAAGAGGAGGATGATGAGGAGAATCAGAGTAAGCCAAAGATGCATAAGTTAAACGATGTTGCAATACACCTTCCCGTCCCAAGTCCCATCCCAACACGCCCCCACGAGTCTTCACCACAAGAAGCCTCCCCCCTGGAAGGACCAGCACGGTCGTGTTCAATTCGCGAGGGACCCATTTTGAAAAGGCTTGCCTCGCATCCTTCTGGCGCGCAGTCTTAAGTCGGGCATGTCCCTCAACAGGGGGCACGCTCAAGAATAAGCAAATAGTAATATGTGGACGATTGTTCGATTGTCCGTTGAGTATTTGGGTGTGCTTTCAACTACCGGCGCGGCTCGGCGCGTCAGCCGCGCCCGGCGCCCCCGCCGCGCGGCCCGCGGCGGCCGCGTCGTGGGGTGCGCCTCCGCGGGCGCGGCGGCGCGGGCGTCGGAGGCGTCCTGAGGCCCGGGGAGGTCTCTGGAGACGGTCAGGGGCGGCCGTCGTCGTCGTCGTCGTCGTCGTCGTCGTCGTCGTCGCTATCGTCGTCGTCGTCGTCGTCGTCGTCGTCGTCGTCGTCGTCGTCGTTGTCGATCATCGTCGTGGTCGCTGTCGTCGTCGCTATCGTCGTCGTCTTCGTCGTGGACGTCTGGGATCACACAGTTCAGCGCGGCGTCCAGCGCTATCGCCGCTCCGACGGAACAAGAAGAGCGCCCCCCGCGGTGGAGAGGCGCTTCGAGGGAGGCCTCCGGGGGCAGCTGCCCCGTGCAGCGCCGCGTGCGCGGAGGTGCTGGGTGCCTCGACCCAACGGGGTGGCAGGCAGGACCTCCGCTTTGAAAAGAGGCGCGGGCGAAGCCGAGCGGCCTTGAGGCATTGGCATCGCCCGGCTCCAAAGGTGATCGTTCTTGTTATGCATTGTTTTGCCGATCGGCGCGGGCCCCCCTTCCCCCCTCCCCCCCCCATGGAGTAGATCTTTTGGCTGTTTTTGGGCGCCTGTCTCGAGCGGGTGGGGTCTCCCCCATGGGGGCGCATTGCTGCAAACAGTCGCGCTAAGCAGAGGTCTGGAGCCAGATCCTCCCCCCTCCCCCCCTCTTCCGCCCAATGTCGAAACGCCGAATCAAAAAAACGCTCACGAGTTGTTTTCTCTGAGGTCCCCTTGGGAACCACTCTAGGCCTCCTAGATGAGGTCGGAGCAGATTGGGCCGGAGGATCGCGCCGCATCGCCGATGCATCGGCGATGCGGCTCGATGTGGAGCCCGACTTGCACGTCGACGTCGCCGATGCATCGCCGACGTCGACGATGCATCGCCGCTGCATCACCGATGCATCGCCGATGCATCGCCGATGTGTCGGCGATGCGGCGCGATCCTCCGACCCCGTCTGCTCTGACCCCGTCTAGCTAGGAGGCCTCTGTTCCCGCGGGGTCCCCTCGGGAACCACGTGAGCCCTTGGGGGCCGGGGCTCCGCGGTGTGCCGCGGCCGCCAGCCCGGCAGGCCGGGTAGCCGAGCTCGCAGGCCCTCTCTCGCCGCTCCTGGGAGCGGGCTGGACCCACGGCGCCACAGCGGGCTGGCGGCCCGCGTGTCCGCATTTGGCCTCGGGGAGGTCGTCTCGGGGGCGTTGCGTGAGGAAGCGGATAGCTATCAAGCATTGGCGAAGCGTCCTGGCGAAGCCTACAGGCCCACCAAAGAAACTTCTCTAAGAGCTTCCTGAGGTCTGCACGGAATGTTCTCAGAACATTTCTGGCCGAGATTGTCTTGTTCTGACACATCGGGCTTACGTTCTGAGAACATTCTTGTTGATCTTAGAACATTTTCGGGGTTCTAAGAAAATTTCGTGGTAGGCCTACAGGAATGCCGGGACGGTCGACCCCTGCTCAAATCTAGACCTCCCAGATTGGGGTGGAGCAGATGGGGTCGGAGGATCGCGCCGCATCGCCGATGTATTGCAGAGCGTGATTTGCCCACCCCGCTTTCGCTTCCAGACAAGACCAAGTCATACCACGCGCCTCCTCATCAGACGTCGCCGATGCATCGCCGACGTCCACGATGCATCGCCGGTGCATCGCCGATGCTTCCGATGCATCCCCGACGCATCGCCGATGCATGGGCGATGCGGCGCGACACTCCGACCCCATCCACTCCGACCCCATCTAGGAGGCCTCTAGAATAGGCGCGGCACTGATTCGAGAGCTCTCTTTTGACAAGAAGCCGCCTTCCATGCGAGAAGCCAGTGCAGATTCCCAGAACGATTGCGCGCGGCTCAAAGGCGATAGTCAAATTTTGAAAATTGCCCCCCCTTTCACCCGTCGATCTGCTTCAAACGTTTCAGACGAATGTCCGCGGTGCCACGGGGATAACCACATTTTGGAAATGACCCGTGTTCAATGTTTGCAGTTTTTGCAGGAAGTTTTAAAACGATTTTGCATTGCGCTGAGGCGAGGACCACATTTTGAAAACGATATTCGCTCAATTCGCGAAAGGGCTGAACATTTTCAGAATGAACGCGCGTGGCGCTACGACGAAAACCACGCTTTGAAGACGATCTGTGCCCAATCTTCGAAACGAATACGTTGGATCGAATGTGCTCGGCGCTGAGGCGAGTGCCGCATTCCGAAAACGACTGCTCGCCATCCGCGAAGCTGCAGCAAGCTGTGACGACGAATGTCCGCGGCGTTAGGGCGAGATCCACATTTCGAAAGCCATCCGATGTCTATCAGGCGAACTGTTGCAACCTTCAAGCTTCAGGCTCAGACATGTGGAGGAGGTCTCAGGCGAAACGCCGGGTCCGCCCTACCGCCCCGCCTGGAGGAGTTACCTATGAGGGATGGGAGGAGGATCAAGTTGGGCGTGTCCCTCGACAGGAGGAATATCCAAAGATATTTTATCATAGTCTGGGGACGATGTTTCGATTAGTTTTACCTTTTTGGAGCATCCTTTGACTATTCCTCATTGTTCGCCCAACATCCGCCTGTAGGGGGACATGCCCGACGGAATGGGATGAGGATCGAGGGTCATTGGGGTCTGGGGCGTCGATCGAGCATCGACCAGGAGGATCGATTGGGGATCGGTGCTGAGCGGAAGCTCAGAGCCCGGAATCATCAGGGGTAACTCGGGTCAGGGATAACTCGGGTTCCTTTTTCGGGAATCCAAACCCGAGTTACCCCGAACCCGAGTTACCCCGGATAACTCGGGCGCCCAGAGCCCCGAATCATCAGGGGTAACTCGGGTCAGGGCTAACTCGGGTTCCTTTTTCGGGAACCCAAACCCGAGTTACCCCGGACCCGAGTTACCCCGGATATTTCGGGCGCCCAAGAAGCCCCGAATCATCCGGGGTAATTCGGGTCAGGGCTAACTCGGGTTCCTTTTTCGGGAATCCAAACCCGAGTTACCCCAGACCCGAGTCACCCCGGAGAACTCGGGCGCCCAGAGCCCCGAATCATCAGGGGCAACTCGGGTCAGGGCCAACTCGGGCTCCTTTTTCTGGAATCCAAACCCGAGTTACCCCGGACCCGAGATACCCCGGATAACTCGGGCGCCCAAGACCTCCTACCCTCACACGTTGAATAGCGAATTGGTCGTTTTCGGTTCGCGAGAGGGCGTCGCGGCCGTCATCTTTGCGGGCCCAGGTCCGTCGATTTCGGTCCCAGGCCGTGTGCATTAAAGGGTGGTTTACTAAAGGGAGGTTTAAACACCGCCTACTAGAGGCGCATTTGGGAATAACAAATTTCAAGCATGATCAACATACCATCAGGACGTCGCATGTCTGTGGATCGAGGCATGTGGAGAGGTGGGCGAGGGAGGCGGATAACTCGGGCGCCCAAGAAGCGAGGATCGATTGCGCCAGGTGCTCAACCTCCACCACAACACGCGCCTGGGCGAGGAGGGCCTGCGGGCCCTGCGGCGGGCCCTGGAGGGCGGTGCGATGCCGGCGCTGCGGGCCCCGCGCCCAGCGGGCCGCCCGGGCGCATGCTGCCTGTCGTTAGTCGTTCCTTCTCCTCGAGGAGCAAAACTCACCACCCACCAAACCACCTCAACCCAACCCGAAGGCTCAGATTTACCCTCGACTTCCAGTTGGGGGGGGGTCGGGAAACACAGTAAAAACACATGTGGAACCCTTACCCCCCCCAACCCGAAATTCGGGTCTTCGGGTTGGGTTGGGGTGACTCAGAGCGCGAATTACCTACCCCGCTTTCGCTTCCAGGCAAAACCAAGTCGTACCACGCGCCTCCTCGTCAAGCGGCCTGTCCAGTACAGGCCGTAGTTTGGCGTCGCTTGGTATCTCTTGGAAGCGAGGGTGGTCAAAAGCAAAACAGCTGCACAATCGCAGGCCTAGAGGTTGACACCAACACCAAGATCGGCGGGGTTCCTCCACCGAGGGAAGGAGATCCCGATCTCGGTGATGGTGGTGATATTCTGGCTTCCAAGGTGGCCGAAACATTACCACCAACACCGAACTCTAGGATCACCTCCCTCCTGTGCAGGCAGCCCTCTGTCTTGGTGTTGGTGCCCATTTCCAGGCCTCCCACACAGGCATGGACTGTCGGAGCTCCGCGCGGAGTTCTTGCATCCGCGTGTGGGCAATCCTGGCGGCGCCATTCGGCGCCGTGACTGGCGCGGGGGGTCCAAGCGCCGATCCCAAGAAATTTTCGCGCGGAGCGCCGCAGCCACTGTGTTGGATGTCGGTTCATGGGAGCTGCATTTGGACAGCAGTTGTATCGTCTTTTGCCCTTCGTGCTCTCCCCCCTCCCCATGTTCGGTCTTCTCGTCTCCCTTGTGAGGGGGCGCATCTGGTCCAAATATGGTCCTCCACGTATTTCAAATCTGGTCCAGGCCAGACCCAAATTTGACAGCTCCAGGGACCACGCAGGCACAGGTCCGCAGCATGCTGGACGGCTCAGGACGGTTCACATTGTGCGCCTTTTTTCGTATCCCCCGTGCAACGTGTTAGCACGGGCACATCCGTTCTATCGCGAAGGTCTCTCGCCTCCTGGCGTGGGCGGCCGTTATGGCTACACGGGCGGAGCGAAGCTGCAGCGCGAGGGTGCACAGCCGTGGAGCAAAAAGCGGCGCGAGCACGAGTAGCCAGGCACACACTGGTTCAACAAAGTCAGTCTCACTTGGTGCTCAGAGCGTTGGCTGCCTGGGGGTAGTGTGCCAAATTGTTCTCCTCCGCCGAAGGTCCCGACCAGCAGGTCCATCCAGATGTGTTCCCATCGGGAGTCGGCTGTGGAGAAGCAGCTTCGGTGAGTTTCGTAAGCAGACTCGTGGGCTGCAGGATGTGGGCACTGGGGAGGTGGCCAGTGGGCAGGCTACTGCAAGCCATACCTGGGCCAAGGAACCCGCGGCGTTGGTGTCAAAGCATGGCCAGATCTAAGATATCAGTTTCGTCCTCGCAATTCGCGGGTCTGGCGATCGCGAATTCAAGGTGTTGTCGGCCGTGCGTGCTCGAGTCGCAGCTGGCCTCGACGCCGAAAGCCCACCGGGGACTGGCGTGCGCAGCATCTCCAGTCGGGCTGCGGCCGCGCAGGTCCATGTCGAAAGATGTTCGGCCAAGTCGGAAGCGGCCAGGGCGGCCATACTTACGGCCAACTTCGCAGTCGAGCGCGCAACAACGAATCCAGCAGCGGCGTCGGCACAGATGTCAAAGTCACAGTCGGAATCTTGTCTTCGGACTTTTGGTGGGCCTTGTCAGTACGCTCACCACCCCCTGGCTGCACGCCGTCGCTGTCGCTTCTACTGCTAGGACTCTGGAGCACGGCTCTCCTGTCCGACGTGATTACCCAGGTCAGGATTTTGTCCTGGGTCGCGCAAGCTTGCACGGAAATCGGCAGGCTCGGCGGCGACGGTGCAGCAAGTGAAGTAGCCGGCGCCCCCCGGGGGGGGGGTCAGGCTTCCGAAGGGCAGCCAGCATCGCACCGCCAAGGGGAGCCAGCTCCAGGTGCTCCTAAATCGGCAAAGCCCCGTGTAGCTGGGCAGGTAGCGTACTTCGATGGCTTGGACGCGGCAATTTGCCGTGCACAGCTCCAGTCTTGCGGCATTGGCACACCCGCTGGGGGAGGCCACGAGGACATTCCAGAGCCTGACATGTGCGTGCGTCTCATGCGCCCAGGGCGGCGCGCGTCATGGCGTAGGCCACGATGGTCGGGGCTTTGCGTAGTCGGTGTGATGATGATGCCGTTCGCCAGTGATGTAGTGGGCCACATGGGCCTACATGTTTCAATCCCTTTCTTCAACTGGTGCCCCAGGTGCTGCCAGCGGAGATGGAGGAGTTGCCTTTCATTTTCCGGACACCGGCGCGCCTATTGGCTCACGTGTTGATAGAGTGTGGGGGTGGGAAATCTGTTGGTTGTGTCCCTGGCGTGCAGCCCATGCGCCGTGCCAATGGCTGGGTGCGGATCGCCCTTGCGAGCTGTGCTCCAGCAGGCCTCTGCGGCAAACGCCGCGGATCGCGCACGCGCTCCGGCGATGCCCCCGGCTTCAGCGACGCCGGAAAGGTCATTTGTCAGGCCGAGCGTGGCTGGAGCGTGTCATTTGTAGCCCGGCGGGGACAGACCAGACGATCTATTTGCCTTTTAGTGTTGCCAGACGAAACACTTAAACCTGCACCGCATGACTTTGCCTTAGGGGAGGAAAAAAATGGAGCTAGCTTCTCCGCCATTCATTCTGGCGCTCTTGGTCAGCTACATTCTGGCGCTCTTGGTCAGCTGTGCGACTGCGCTATGGGCGCCGAGGCGCAGGGGGTCCTCGCGGTCAGGAGCGCGGCGCCCCGTCCGACAGGAGCGGGGCGAGAGAGACGGAGTCGGGCGCTCGACGTCGGCTGGCAAGCGAGGAGCGGTGCTGTGCCGAGCTCACCGCCCACCAAACCACCCCAACCCAACCCGAAGGCGCCAATTTGCCCTCCATTTCCAGTTGGGGGGGGGTCGGGGAACGTTGAGAAAACACGCATGAAGCCCGTACCCCCCCAACCCGAAATTCGGGTCTTCGGGTTTGGTTGGGGTGGTTTGGTAGGTAGTCACGAACGAGGTCGGCTGGCCCGGCGCAGCTGGCCCGTGTAGGAGCGTTCGTGCGCGCCGCCGTGATCGCGGGGGTCTGGCAGGCTGGCGGCAGCTCGCGCGCGGCCGTCTTCTGCTCGGGGGCCTCGTTTTCGCTTCGGGTCGCGCGCAGCGAAGGCCTGGGGCCTGCGAATCAAGCCCTCCTGTGGCGCCCAGGGTGGTCGGAGCTGGCTGGAATATGGAGCTCGAGGCCCCGGGCCAATCGGGATGGACGGCTACCGATGGCAGCAGCGCCATGGTGACCGAAGCCTGTTCGCGCCGACGGCTACACATCCACAGCTCGTGTTGCATGGCACGCGCAGGACAAACTTGAGACTATGACTGTTTACTGGCGGGGCGGGGGCGGAGGCGAGGGATGACGGAGGCAAGGCAGGACGGCGGCGGCGGGGTGATGAAGGCTAGGGAGGACGGATGCACATGACGGAAGAGGGAGGCACAGGGAACGCAGGTGCGAGAGATGGTGGGATGGGGCCGTCTACCTATCTCGATGGGGCAACGGTTGGCGCCGCGCCAGTCTTCGCCCTTGCGTGTCCTCCTCAAGCGCTTCGCCAGGGAGGCTTGTGCGTTGGGGAGGATGTTGGATGCGGGGTTGGGGAGGTGGACGGTGGCTTTTAGTGGTATTTGGGAGGGGGGCTGGATGTCTCCGGAGGCTCCTGGGTATTTCAGGGGTTGGGAGGTGGTCAGCGGGGGAGGAAAGAAGAGGGGAGGGAGGGGGGAGGGCAGAGACTATGGAGGAGGGGGAGGTGGTGGAGTATCCAGGATGAGAGGTGAGAGAGGGAGTGGAGGAGGATCCACAAGGAGGAGGAGGAGGAGGGGGAGCATTACCAGGGCGACTGATATGGGGGAGGACGCAGGAGGCGGAAAGAAACAAGGAATAGATGTTGAAACCACAACTTCCGCTCAGTGCTGGCCGACGAGGGGGAGGACTGGCAGGAGGAGGAGGAGGAGGAGGAGGAGGAGGAGGAGGAGGACGACGAGGAACAATGGCCCCGCCCTCGAGGTCTTGAACCTGAACCACTGCTCCCTCCAGAAGCCTGGCGGCCAGGCGTCTGGCCCTGGGCGGGGGATGAGGTGGAAACGGTAGTTGTGAGGGCTCTTCGTCTTTCTGTTTCTCTCCTCCGTGCCCTCACCACCACCGTCACATCATCAGGATTCTCCCTTGTCGTCCTCTTCCTTCTTCCCTGCTCGCCTCCTCCTCCTCCTTCTCCTCCTCCGCTTCCCTCCTCGTCCTCCTTCTCCCGTTCGCCCTCCCGCGTCCTCCTCATCATGCCTCTTCGATCTCCCCCTTCCCCTCCACGCCCCGAGTGGTGGCCTCGCAGTTTGGCTCGGCCTTGTTCGGATCGCGGGTGGTGCCGGAGCCACACGGCGTGTGTGTGTGTGTGTGTGTGTGTGTGTGTGGTGTGTGTGGTGTGTGTGTGTGTGTCACGTTGCGCCCCCCCCATAACGCGCGGCGTTATGGCCGCGAATAGAATGACGCGCTTATAGGCGCGAATCGCCCAGGAGCGGGCATTACACGTATTCGCCGGGGGGCCTCGCTGAAGACGTGGACCGTAGGCGCCGTTGGATACGTATTGCTCCCCCTTGGGCTACTATCCGCCCCGATCTTCGCCCCCGACTCCCAGGTGGGGTGCGAGCTGAAGGGGTCGGAGGATCGCGCCGCTGTCAGAGGAGGGCGAGTCGATGCAGCGGCAGTTTGCCTTCGGGGTGCCCTCCACGTCGCCACGGCTGGTCGCGGCTCGGAAAAGCGGGAGGGGTTCAGGGACCCATTTTGTTGTAGTTGTTGTGGTTGTTGTTGGTGGTGTTTGTGTTGGTGTCGGTGTTGGTGTTGTTGTTGTTGTTGAACCCTCATTCTTGAAGAATAATTATTGTTGATCCCCCCCCACCGGTGCACATTGATTTTTTTCGATTGAAGTGCCACCCCCGGGGCTCGCACCTTGTTTTTTTCTCAAGGAAAGTCTTCCTGCTCAAACTGTGCCCCTGCCCCCCGGGCTACAACAACAACGGCTCCCGCCTGAGACTTCCTCGATTTTTACTCAGGACCCCCGCTCCCGCCTGAGACTTCCGCGCAATTTACTCAGGAAAGGCGCTCCCGTCTGAGACTTCCTCGCAATGTAATCAAGACCCCCGCTCCCGCCTGAGACTTCCGTGCAATTTACGTGGGAACGGCGCTCCCGCCTGAGACTTCTTCGAATTTTACTCAGGACCCCCGCTCCTGCCTGACATTTCCGCGCAATTGACTCAGGAACGGCGCTCCCGCCTGAGACTTCCTCGCAATTTAGTGAGGACCCCCGCTCCCGCCTGAGACTTCCGTGCAATTTGCTCAGGAACGGCGCTCCCGCTTGAGACTTCCTCGCAACTTAGTCAGGGCCCCCGCTCCCGCCCGAGATTTCCTCACAATGTACTCAGGACTGCGCTCTCGCGTGCGACGTCCTCACAAATTATTCTGGAATTGCGTTTCGGCGCTCAGGAACCACGCACGCGCCAAGGACGCCTTCACAACGTGGTATCTTCCCTCTTCCTTCGTCCTTCCCCCTCCCCTTCCTCCCACTCTCCCTCGTTCTTCCCCTCCTCCTCTTGCAGGGCCCGCGCCAATTCCAATGGCGGGCAGAGAGATGTACGCCCCCGAAGGATTGTCCGCCCGTTCCGGTTTGCCCGTACGTCTAAGCCCGCTGGCCCCAGCAACGAGAAATAATTCCCCCGAAAGGGGTGTGATCGAAGACGAAGAGGGCGGGTTTCGAGGGTGCAGGGTATACGTGTTGAATGACCCGCGGGCAAGTGAGAGCGTGCAGCCTTAAATTGGTTGTTGTTGTTGGTGTTGGTGCTGGTGTTGGTGATGGTGTTGTTGCTGTTGTTGCTGTCGTTGTTGTTGTTGTTGTTGTTGTTGTTGTTGTTGTTGTTGTTGTTGTGGTTGTTGTTGTTGGTGGTGGTGGTGGTGGTGTTTTTTGCTGTTGCTGTTGCTGTTGTTGTTGTTGGTGTTGTTGTTGGGTTTGAACTCATTCTTGAAAAAATAAGTATTGTTGATTCCCCCTCACCGGTGCACATTGATTTTTTTCAATTGAAGTGCCCCCCCCCGGGGCTCGCACCTTGTTTTTTGTCAAGGAAAGTTTTCCTACTCAAACTGGCCCCCGGGCTACAACAACAACGGCTCCCGCTCGAGACTTCCTCACAATTTAGCCAGGACCCCCGCTCCCGCCCGAGACTTTCTTCCATTTTATTCAAGAATCGCGCTCTCGCTTGGGACGTCCTTACGATTTTTTGAGGAATCGCTTCTCCTGAAGACTTGCTTGCAATTTACTGAAGAATAGTGCCCTTGCGTGGGGATGTCTTGCAATTTACTCCAGCGCCGCGCTCCCGACACCCAGGCACTCAGGAGTCGCGCTCACGCTTAGGACTCCTTCACGTATTACCTAGGAATCGGGATCTCGCTGCCCTTCGTGGCCCCGTTGCAGCCCTTCGTGGCCCCCTCGCTTTGTTTCGTGGCCACGTTGCAGCCCTTCGTGGCCCCCTCGCTTTGTTTCGTGGCCCCGTTGCAGCCCCTCGTGGCCTCCTCGCTGCCCTTCGTGGCCCCGTTGCAGCCCTTCGTGGCCCCCTCGCTTTGTTTCGTGGCCCCGTTGCAGCCCTTCGTGGCCCCCTCGCTGCCCTTCGTGGCCCCGTTCCAGCCCTTCGTGGCCCCGTTGCAGCCTTTCGTGGCCCCCTAGCTGCCCTTCGTGGCCCCCTCGCAGCCCTTCGTGGCCCCCTCGCTTTGATTCGTGGCCCCATGTATGTATGCCCTTCGTGGCCCCCGCTCGTTCGCGCCCGTGGTGGCCTCATATGCATGCCCTTCGTGGCCTCGCCGTCGCCCTTCGTGGCCCCCTCGCTGCCCTTCGTGTCCCCGTTGCTGCCCTCAGTGGCCCCGTCCTTACCCTCCGCGGCCCAACCTACGTATGCCCTTCGTGGCCCCCGCTCGTTCGCCCCCGTTGTAGCCCCATATGCATGCCCTTTGTGGCCCTGCTGTCGCCGTTTCTGGCCCCCTCATTGTCCTACGTGGCCCAGGTGCTACCCTCATTGGCCCCATCGTTGCCCTCTGTGGCCCCGCATTATCAGCCCTTCGTGGCCCACGCTCGTTCGCGCTCTTCGTGGCCCCATACGCATTCCCTTCGTGTCCCCGCTGTCGCCCTTCGTGGCCTACTTCGTGTCCTTCGTGGCCCTGCTGTCGTTCTCTCTCGCTCTCGCTTTCGCTCGTCGTCGTCGTCGCCGTCGCCGTCGTTGCCGTCGTCGTCGACGTCGTCGTCGTCGTCGTCGTGGTCGGTCCCCTGTCCGTCCCTCTTGGGGTCGGGTCGACGGTCCGCGGCCGCCCCGCCGATCAGCGCTGCCGCTGGCCAAGCCGACGGTCCGCGGCCGCCCCGCCGCTTGCCGGGGCCCGGCCTGAAGACGAAGACGAAGACGAAAAGGGCGGGTATCGAGGGTTTGGGAAATTCGCGTTATTCGACACTCGAGCAGATAAGGGCGAACAGTCCTAAACTGATTGTTGTTGTTGTTGTTTTTGTTGTTGTTGGTGGTGGTGGTGATGTTGTTGTTGGTGTTGTTGGTGTTGGTGTTGTTGGTGTTATTGCTGTTGCTGTTGTCTCAATTCTCCCTGCTCCGAGCATCGCCAATGCATCAGCGATGCAGTTCTATGTGAAAGCCCAACGTTCTCCACGCCGACGTCGCCGATGCCTCGCCGACGTCGCCGATGCATCGCCGATGCATCAGCGACGCATCGACAAAGAGGAGGAGGACGAAGAGGAGGAGTAAGAGGAGGAGTAGGAGGAAGAGGAGGAGGAGGAGGAGGAGGGATGAGGGAGAGGAGGAGGAGGAGGAGGAGAAAGTGGATGAGGAGGAGGAGGAGGAGGAGGAGGAGGTCGAGAAAAGGAGGAGGAGACGGGATGGGGGAGAGGGGGGGAGGAAGAGGAGGAGGAGAAGGTCGAGGAGGAGGTAGAGGAGGAGGAGGAGGAGGGATAGCAGAGAGGAAGAGGAGGAGAGGAGGAGGAGTAGGAGGAGGAGGAGGAGAAAGAGGAGGAGGAGGAGGAAGAGAAGGATGAGGAGGAGGAGGAGGGGCAGGAGAAAGAGGAGGATGCGGAGGAAGAGGAGGAGGAGGAAGAGGAGGAGGAGGAGGAGGGATGAGGAGGATGAGGAGGGATGAGGGAGAGGAGGAGGAGGTCGAGGAGGAGGAGGAGGAGGGATGAGGGAGTGAGGGAGGAGGAGGAGGCGGAGGAGGAGGAGGAGCAGGAGAAGGAGGAGGATGAGGAGGAGGTGGAGGAGGAGGAGGGATGCGGGAGAGCATGATGATGGTGATCATGATGATGGTGATGCTGCTGATGCTGATGTTGATGCTGATGCTCATGCTCATGCTGATGATGATGATGCTGCTGATGTTTATGATGATGATGGTGATGATGACGATGAAGACACATATGATGATGATGATGGTGATGATGATGATGATGATGATGATGCTGATGCTGATGCTGATGCTGCTGATGATGATGATGATGATGATGATGATGATGCTGATGCTGATGCTGATGCTGATGCTGATGCTGCTGCTGCTGCTGATGCTGATGCTGCTGATGATGATGATGATGATGCTGATGCTGATGCTGATGCTGGTGCTGCTGCTGCTGATGCCGATGGTGATGCTGATGCTGATGCTTATGATGCTGATGATGATGCTGATTATGATGATGACGATGACGATGACGATGACGATGACGCTGATGATGGCGATACTGATGATGATGATGATGCTGATTTCTCCCTCCTGCCCCTCCTCCCTCTACTCCCGTCTCCTCTCTCCTTCACATCACCTCCCTCCTGCCTCCTGCCGCTCCTTCCTCTACTCCCGTCTCCTCTCCCCTCCTTCACGTCACCTCCCTCCTGCCTCCTGCCCCATCCTCCCTCTACTCCCCTCTCGTCTCCCCTCCTTCACGTCGCCCCCATCCTGCCTCATGCCCCTCCTTCTGCTCCGTGCTCCTCTCCTCTTCACGTCATCTGCCTCCTGTCTCCTACCCCTTCTCCCTCTACTCCCCTCTCCTCTCCCCTCCTTCACGTCACCTCCTTCCTGCCTCATGCCCCTCCTCCCTCTCATTCCTTCTCCTCTCCCCTCCTCCACGTCACCTCCCTCCTGCCTCCTCTTCCTCCTCCCTCTGCTCCCTTCTCCTCTCCCCTACGTCACGTCATCTGCCTCCTGCATCTTTCCCCTCCTCCCTCTACTCCCTTCTCCTCTCTCCTCCCCGTCGACCGTGTCATCTGTCTCCGGCCTTGCACCTCCGCTCGCGCCTGGCGGTTGCAGGACGAACCCAGACTTGCCACGGCCCTGGGCATTTGCTAAAAAGCCCTGCCCTGTTTGATTCCTTCATTGGGTTCGTTTACTAAACGGCTTCGCGTGTTAGGGCGACTATCATGGGGGGGTATTTCCTGCCCTCTACCATGGTGACCCAGTGGCGGGCCGCCGGGCGGGGGAAACAAAATTACGCTACCGAGGAACCCCACATAATTATATCATGGCTGGAGTGATGGTAACTGAAGTGACGCATGTGATAATGATGCTGGTGGCCGTTGCCCCGCCGAAGCCGTTGGTGACGCCAGTCAACAGGAGAGGAGGGAGGAGAGTGGAGAGGAGAAGCGCCGCGCCCGCCACACGTTGCGAGTCCGGAACGCATAGCGACCGCACCCCCAAGGCCCCTCCTGCGGCGTCGAGGAAGTGCAACGCCTGCCACACAAGCGCACCCCCTGTGGCGTCGAGGAAGTGTCACGCCTGCCACTCCTTGCGGGCCCGAAACGGATAGCGACCGCACCCCCAACGCACTCCCTTCGGCGTCGATCAGTTGCCACGCCTGCCACGCTTTGCGAGCCCGAAACGGAGAGCGACCGCACCCCCAGCGCACCCCCTTGTGGCGCCGAGAAGGTCTCACGCTGGCCACGCTTTGCGAGGCCGAAACGGATAGCGACCGCACCCCCAGCGCACCCCCTGTGGCATCGAGAATGTGCCACGCCTGCCACACGTTGCAAGCCCGAAGCGGATAGCGACCGCACCCCCAGCGCACCCCCGGTGGCGTCGAGGACGTGTCACGCTGACCGCGCTTTGCGAGGCCGAAACGGATAGCGACCGCACCCCCAGCGTACCCCCTGTGGCATCGAGGAAGTGCCACGCCTGCCACGCTTTGCGAGCCCGAAACGGGTATCGACCGCACCCTCAGCGCACCCCTTGTGGTGTCCAGAAGGCGCGACGCTTGCTAGGCTTTGCGACAGTGTCGTGGGTAGCGGCCGCGGAGAGAGACCACCCCCTGCGCACCCCCTGTGGTGCCCAGAAAGTGCCACGCCTGCTAGGCTTTGCGACAGTGCTGTGGATAGCGGCCGCGCCGAGAGACCACTCCCTGCACACCCCTTATGGTGTCCAGAAAGTGCCACGCGTGCTAGTCTTTGCGACAGTGTTGTGGATAGTGGCAATGTTCAGAGACCGCTCCTTGCGCACCCCCTATGGTGTCCAGACAGTGGCACGCCTGCTAGGTTTTGCGACAGTGTCGTGGATAGCGGCCGCGCCGAGAGACCACCCCCCGCGTACCCCGTATGGTGCCCAGAAGGTGCCACGCCTGCTGGGCTTTGTGACAGTGTCGTGGATAGCGGGCGCGCTGAGAGACCACTCCGTGCGCACCCCCTTATGGTGTCCAGAAAGTGCCACGGCTGCAAGGTTTTGCGACAGTGTCATGGATAGCGGCCGCGCCGAGAGACCACCCCCTGCACACCCCCTATTGTGTCCAGAAGGTGCGACGCGTGTTAGGCTTTGCGACAGTGTCGTGGATAGCAGCCGCCCCGAGAGACCATCCCCTGCGCACCCCCTACGGTGTCCAGAAATCGCAAGGTTTTGCGACAATGTCGTGGAGAGCGGCCGCGCCAGAAAGTGCCACGCCTGCTAGGTTGTGCGACAGTGTCGTGGACAGCGGCCGCGCTCAGAGACCACGTGCTGTTTCCCTGATGGTGTCCACAGGTGATGTGGTGAGGTGAGGTGACGTGCTGTGCTGAGGTGCTGTGCCGTGCTGAGCTGAGCTGCGCTGTGCCGTGCTGAGCTGAGCTGAGCTGAGCTGAGCTGTACTGAGCAATGGTGGGCTGTGCTGTGCTGTGTACGTGCTGTGTGTCAATGTGCTGTGTGCTGAACTGTGCTGCGCTGCGCTGCGCTGTGCTGCGTTGCGCTGTGCTGTGTGAGAAGGAGAAAGGCGCGGGCGCGACGCGGTAAGGAAAAAAAGCAAAACCCCACGAGCCGTGCAGGTGTTGCGGGTGGGTGATGAGAGGAAGAGGGAGGAGGGGAAGAGGGGGGTGAGTGAGCGTCGCGGGTGCGACGCGGCAGGGAAGAAAACCAGAACCCCACGAAACATGTGGGGAAAATCAGTTGGAACCCCGCGAGAGGGTGTCGAGATGGACCCGCGGGGCCATGATTCGAAGAGAAAACGCTATAATCATAAATTTTTGTCGCTCCGCGCGGATATCTTGGATCTGCGCTGGACCTCCCTGGCGGCGCCTCCGGCGCCGCCCCTGGCGCGGTCCGCGCGCCAGGGAGCGGGTCCAGCGCAGATCCAAGAAATCCGCGCGGAGCGCCAAGAGTTCACGTTTACAGCGTTTTGTTTCTGTCTTTTTCTAATGATGCACGGCGGGGGGGAGGTTTTGGCGAGGGAGATGGGAGTGCAAGATGGCGTCGAGCCTGCCCATCTGCATGAGGGAGACTGCATGATAGGAAACATAGTCAGGTGACGATTGTTTGTCATATTTTGATTCATTTGAAGGTATCTGTTTGAATTTCCTTCCAGCATCCGCCTGCAGGAGAACGTGCCCGGCCTAAGTGTAAGACACGGGGGTCAATGCAAATAGGGGTCAACCAGAGCGCGGGATCTTGCATGATGCTGCAGAGCCACGGGTGCACTGACCCGGGCGGGCGTGCAGGATCCAGCAGGACCCGGCAGGGTCGTGCAGGCTCTTGCTCAGCCAGACTGACCCGGGTTTGCATTGACCAGGGTCATTGCGTCGTATGAGTGACCCTTCGCGGGAGTGATATTTGGTGAGGGCACGCAGGAGTGTCCCCAGTAATGACTGGCGCTCGGATTGCTTTGGTTTGGCGCCTACAGCGGCCTTCTAAAGCCGCGCGCCAAAGGTAACTCTTGCCCAGGGTCATTATTGTGTGCAGCTGAGCATCCAAGACTGGACAGTTGCCCCCCCCCCCAGGGGGGGCGGCTCTCGATAGCAGTCTGTCTCTGAGACTTGCGTTTCGAATGAGATTTGCCGGATGAGTTAGTTGTCGAGAAGTGTTTATTAATAAGTTGTCGACGGCGACGACGAGCTTGCAGATGCTGGTGGAGCTGTTCCCCTACCTGCCCCAGCTCAAGGAGCTGATTCTGGAGGGCAACGGCCTTGGGGATAAGTGTGTCCACGACATCGCGGAGGCGGCTGGCCATGCTTCTGTCGAGCGTTCTCTGCTACAACGGGCTCCCTTTCTTGCCACACTTTGCCTTCCTCTTGCTCCTGACTCCGCCTGCTCCTGTGAGTCCTCCCAAGCCCCATCTTTCCGATCGCGCAGAATCATTATCTTCCCGTTCACTCTTCCCCTGACCTCACCCGTGCGCCTTCCTCCCCCTCCGTTTGTTGTGGTTACGTCGATGTTATCGCCTATACCACGTCAGAGAGCTCCCCGTCCGTTGTTGGGGCCATTTTCCTTAGAGCATCCTCTGGCAGAACAGTTACACTTCTTTCTCCCTGCTCCTCCCTACCTCTCATCCTCATCCTCCGTCCACTTGTGAGAGAAGCGGGGCTGTCAAGCTGAAGAAGTGATCCATCTCATTGTCCCCCGTATCGCCCTGCGTACTGTGCAGATGCTGATGCTCCTCCTGCCGCACCTCGTCGTCCTACTCTTCCTGGCTCGCTCATTCCTGGCACGTGTTTGTCCACCTCAATGGCAGCTGCAGGCGATGTCGTCCGAGAGCCTCCCGAGGCTGACCACGCTTACCCTCGGTT
Source organism: Prorocentrum cordatum (assembly GCA_963575745.1). Taxonomy (NCBI): domain Eukaryota; class Dinophyceae; order Prorocentrales; family Prorocentraceae; genus Prorocentrum; species Prorocentrum cordatum. The sequence continues at coordinate 116,987 of CAUYUJ010014618.1, forward strand.
CGAACCGCGTGGGCAACGAGGGCGCCCGCGCGTTGGCCAAGAAGTCGTACAGCGCACGGTTCAGCCCACTGTCCAGGCCGCCCACTTGTTGCGTTGAGGAGGGATGCGTTGTTTCGGATGCAATTTTTGGGGATCAAATTCTGACTCTGCCCTTGTCCGAAATCCGGCTTGATCCCGTTGAATCCGAGGCCCAATCCGGCGTGACAGCCCCCCAATGGGGTTTGATTTTCCCTAGTCACGACGAAAGCCTTCCAGTAGTTGCCTCCGAACGTTGTTGAGACATAGTATGCACCTGGGCAGTCTGGCGTGCGATTTGCGAGGGTGGGGGGAATCGGGGCCAGGTGCACGTTCTCGAGAGCGTCGGTGTATGTAGGATGGGTGTCCGTTTTGTTCATGGGGCGTGCATTGGTGATACATGTTATATTTATACATGTTCGTGCGTACGTGCATGTGAGGCGTTCCAAAAAGGGCTTTGCCTTCGGGGATCGAAGGAGTTGCTTTCTCTTCATCGGCGGAAGGTCGGCGGAAGTAAAACGAGGCCGCCTCCGCCGGCGGAAGCCGGGGGAAGCTCGGCGGACGGCGGCGGAAGTAACAGATTTGGCCCCGAGAGATGACCAAGGTTTATGGGCTCAGGGTTGCCGAAATCGCACACGTGGCTATCGAGGGTCAAATGACCATTCCCATGCACAACCAGATCCGCTGGGGTGTGTGGCTGGCTGCTCCCGTGGTCCCGAGGGTTCTCCCGAGGGTTCCCCCGATGGTTCGTCCCGATGGTTCGTCCCGATGGCTCGTCCCGGTGGTTCGCCCCCTGGTTGTCCCGATGGTTTTCCCGCGGATTGTCTTGATGGCTGTCCGGGGGTTATCTCGATGGCTGTGCCGATGGTTTCTCCCGATGGTTGTCCCCATGGTTCTCCCGATGGTGCGTCTCGATGGTTCGTCCCGATGGTTGTCCCCCCGTGGTGCTGTCGATGGGTGTCCCGCTGAGTGTATTGATGGTTGTCCCGATGGTTGTCCCGATTGCTTCTCCGAGGGCTGTCGCGATTGCTGTCCCGATGGCTGTCCCTCTGACTGTCCCAATGTTTGCCCCGGTCGGCGTCCCGATGTTTGTCCTGTTAAATAGGTCGGGAGATCGACATATCTACTGATCATGGGCTATATATATATATATCATGAAGTGTTGATATCTTGAAGGTGCGCTCAGCAGTCGCAGACATGTTTGGTACGATCGTCGGGTTCATACATGGCTTGATGGGGGTGGGAGAGAAAAGGAGGAAGTTCAGGGGGAGGAGGAGAGGATGAGACGCCATCATGGGAGTATGACTCTGGGAGTGGGGAGGCTGAAACTGAAGAGAATGCTCGGACCAGAGATACTACCCCGGCCCCACCTCTTGCGGATGGGTCCAGAGATCAGGCAGCCCACGCCAGACAAGGAAACACGTCGTGTGCGGATGGCGGGGAAGGTGTTCGTTGTTTATTCACTGTTTTGCCGATGGGCTCGGGCACTCGCACCACCCCCCTGCCCCCCTCCTGGAGTAGATCTTGGCTGCTTCTGGCGCCTGTTTCGAGCAGGTTGGGCCCCCCCCACGGGGCACACTGTTGCGAACAGTCGCGCTGAGCAGAGGTCCGAGGCCAGGCCCCCTTTTCCCCCTCCCCTTCCGCCCAATGTCGAATCGAGGAGGAGGAGGAGGAGGAGGAGGAGGAGGAGGAGGAGGAGGAGGAGGAGGAGGAGGAGAGGAGGAGGGAGGAGGGAGGAGGATGGATGCGGAGGAGGAGGAGGGCGGGGAAGGGCGGAGGAGGAGGAGGAGGAAGGAGGAGGGAGGAGGGGGGCGGAGGAGGGCGGGGAAGGAGGAGGAGGAGGAGGAGGAGGAGGAGGAGGAACCGAATGAGAAAACGCTCACAGCGCGCCTATGACGTGTGCAACTCTCCTCTCCTGCCTCGGCGAGCCGCCCTCCCGCCGTGGCGCGCTTCGGGCGCGCGGGGCGCGGCGCGGCGAGCGCGCGGGGCGAGGCTGGACCTCCACTACAACGAGATCGGGGACGCGGGCGCGGAGGTGCCCCGCGGGGCGCCCTCCCTCCTCCCCCTCCTCGTCCTCGTCGTCCTCCTCCCCCTCCTCCCCCCGGCACCTGTGCCATCGGGATCCCTCCCCAGGAAAACAGGCGGTTTGCCTCCCGTTCGTCACCCCAGGTGCTCCCTCGTGGCCCCGGGGGAGAGACTTAATGTAGTCGTGGGCCGTTCCAGCCTGCGCCGCGGGGGAAGGGTCGCGCCTGGGGTCTCGGGGCTGTGCCTGTCTCGCTGTGGCGGGCGGGGGCGGTCCAGGGCTTCAGTGCGCGGCTTTTCCGTCCGTGTTCAGTGCCTGGGTTGTGGGTCTGCCACGTTTTGCTGCGACACCCTTGCTTGGCCCTCCCAGTACTCCGCTGGGGCATGGGTGGTGTCGCAGGTCCCCTTTTGCGGGGGGGGCTCATCGGAGGATCCCCGTCCATTCTTCCCACGGTGGCGGTCCCCCGCCGTGGCGTGCGTTGGGGCGGGCTGTCACCGAGGGAGTGGTGCCCCTCTGGTGGCTGATCGGGGCGGCACGCGCGGCGTGTCGTTATCTGAGGCCTCGACATGTCAGAACGGGCTTGCCGAGCGGTTTACCAGCTTAGCTGCTGCCTCCTGGCGCACGTGGCGCGCGCAGCCCGGCTATCCCGCGTATCTGGCTCTCGTAACCATCTGGGCTCACATCTGGGCCGCAAGGCAGGTGCATACATCTCCCAAAGCATCGAGCGATCCCATTCAATGGACGTTTTGGGAGCGTTGGTAGTTTCCAGTCCGCCCCCGAAGCCTAAACGACAGAAGGGCGAGGAGGCAGTGATGGAAGAGGTGAATGTGGAAGAGGATGGGGAGGGAGTGGGAAGTACGGAGGAAGTTGAGAAGGTGCCAGCGTTGGCGTTCAACCAGGGGAAGACTTTAAACCAGCTCGCAGGCATGGTCCGGAGCCTCCAAGATAACCTGAAGGAAGTGAAATACGAGATTGCGCAGGTCAAGCCCCAGGCCGGCACGGCGCATACGACGGCGGAGGAGGCTGTGGAAAAGGTCACCAGGTTCGAAGGGCAGATCCACGTGATAAACGAACATGTCATTACCGAGGATGACGTGGAAAGGTCATCGAGGACATCATGAAGGCTCCCCTCGGCAAAAACGGCAAAACAAATAAAAGCCACAAACAGCGGAAAACAAAGACAAGTTTTCCCGCACCGTCGTCATGGGAGGCTTTCCGCAGGGCTCTGAGAACGCGTCCGTGACCAACTACATCGAGACGAACATGTTAAAAAGGACGCGGAGGGCGTAGAGGAAGTGTACGCGTACCAGTTCGGCAATATCCGTTTCATACGCTTCGAGACACCGAAGTACATGTACGAGTAATTCACGAGCCTCACCAAGAAACCAAACACAAAGTGCAGGGGAAGGCCTTGTGGGTTTCAGCGAGCCGGAGCCCTGGAGACCGCGTGCGTGGACATATTTTGTGGAAGTATGAACGTACTCTTATCGAGGTGGTATTGGCCACGACGGAAAACGCGATGGTCGATTACAAGAGGCGCTTAATCTTCATGAATCGCGTCCAGATTGGGGAGTGGAAGGAAGGGAAGGAAGAGGAGCGCACCGTCATCTTGATCGAAGATATGATACGGGAGTGTGGCATCAACGTAACGGCCACGGTGCTCCATGATGTTTTTGTTGAAGCCCTGCGGGGCTAGGAAACACATTTTGTACCCCCGAATGCGTTTAGTACCCGTCCGAGGAGCGCGACAGATAATCGCGCGCGCCATACCCCAGAAAAGGAGGACGACTCGTCTACACCAGTCCCGAAGGATTCGTTCGAATTCGTTGTCATTTCATACAAAATCCATTCGTTTATGAATTTTGACGACAGGCTGGAGGCTATCATGTTCGAAGTTGGAGATCGGGACTGGGCTGTTTTCGTTTTCCCTGAAATGTGGAGAGCGGAACGGCGAAAGACTTTCACGACGCAAGGGGGTCACACCTGGTTGGGAAACGGGGGGGGGGTCAGGAGTTCGAATGAAGATGGCATGCTTCTACACAGGAGGTGGTCGCACGTGTCGTTCGTTGCCTCCTCCGTCAGAGTCGCTTCGCTGAAGACAGATATCGCAGGGATGCCGGTTCACACTGTTGGCGTCGACATTTCGCGCGCAGAACGGCCGGGCGACGAGGCCGATGATGTCCGCGATGCGCTGGGCGAGCTCGTTGAGAAAGGTAACGACGTTATCTTAGCAGGCGATTGACATGTAAAGGTCAGGCCGAGGTTTTTTGAAGATAGCGAACAAAATGCGATGGGGCCCAACCCCGTGGGTTCGCGAAGCGATCGCGGACAGAGACTGCTGGATTGGTGCGTGCTGCGCGGCCTCGTCCTCGCGACCATGCAGCCGTTTACACGGGAAACACTGAAGAAAGTTTTAATGGCAATACAAAATGGGACGTGTAGTGATGGGTCCGGAGTTGTGGCGGAGCTGTTGAAGAACGGGGGCGCTGTCTTGCGCGATCTCCGGCGGGACATGGAGCCTCCCGCAGCACGAGGGCAAACGAGATTTGTCGCCATCTTCAAAAACGAGCGACCTTGAGCTGCAGCAAAATTACAGACCGATCGCAATCTTACCAGTGTTGTAAAAAGCTGTTTGCCAGGATGGTACGCGACCGTGTCCAGCCTGTCCCAATGTCGAAACAGCCGCCAGATCAAGCCGCCTACCGGGAGGGGTTCTCGACGGAAGACCACTTGCTCGCTCCAACTTGAACTCTTGGAACAAAAACCAAGCATGAAATCAATGCGCATGGATGCGCCTGTTTGACTTCGGCCCTTGATACAGTCGAAGACAGTACGTTATGGTGATCTCTTCACGATTTCGACGTCGATGTGCCCTACGTCATATTGCTGAGAACGTTGTACGCAAATACATGTGCTGCTGTTTGTGCCGGAGCAGATTCAAGGAGTTGTTCTTCGGCGCGAGGGGTCAAGCAGGGCGACCCAATCAGCGCGCTGCTGTTCATTGCCGTCATGGATGCAAGTTCCGGGAAGCTGAAGGACAGGTGGCGCTCTCTGACAGGTGATGACCCTCAGGTTGGGGCATCGCTGGCAAGCTGTACGAGTCGGCGGCCATCGATGCCTTCGGCTTCAAGTACTTTCTGAACCAGCTGGGCAGAGCACCCAGTGGTGTAATTCACTGAGATGGTGGGTATATGCCCTCTTAGGTGATCGGAGTACTCGGGGCCTCAGGCCCGGTTCAACTTCACCGCGGCCTTTTTCCTTAAGCCGTTGTGGTTTTGTTGCGTGGCTGCGGGGGCGGGGGCTACGGTTCGGAAGATGTCTCGGATTTGGGAGAGACGGTTTCGGCTGCTGTGTTATATGGTGTGCGCTTGCCCTGGCGGCCCCGAGGTTGCATTTGTACCGTGGCATGTACGAGCCGATGCTTGTGCTTATTTCGTATTGTCGTTGGTCCGTGGGTCGGCCGTCGCGTGCTTCCTCTCAATCATTGGCGTTGCGAAGCGTAAGCGGTGGTGTTCATCGATTTCGGTTCCGCGCCCCCCGTGCTTGATGCGAAGATGCACGAAGAGGACGTGCCGGAGGTCCTTTTCTGAATTCGCGTTGCTCGGGCTATCTTTCGCCGAGGGATAGAGTCGTCAGAGGCTCCAGAGGAGGGCGAGGAAGACGACGAGGAGGAGGAAGAGGAGAGGGAGGAGGAGGAGAGCTCGTCTCGAGGGAGCTCCTCTCGAGGCCGCGGCCGAGGCCCAGGCCCAGAGCTCGAGGCGGGGGCCCCCGGTCGAGGAGCGGGTCGGGAGTCGAAGTGGAGAAGTGCAGCGTAAGCATAAACGTTTGGCGCTCCGCGCAGATTTCTTGGATCCGCTCTGGGCCCCCGGGCGGCGCTTTTGGCGCCGCCCCCGGCGCGCTTTGCGCGCCAGAGAAGGGGGGTCCAGCGCAGGTCCAATGAACCCGCCCGGAGCGCCAAAAGTTTATGTTTGTGCCCGTTTTTCCTTTTTTCTAGGGAGGCCGAACGGCTGACAATGACACTGTAGGGTGCAATTCCTGGGAGGCTCTCATTCTGACGACGACGCACTGGAGGCACACTGACGACGACAACTCATTCTGCATCGGCTCTGGTCTCATGTTATTCAGGGATTATTTTCTGTCCGAGGTCCGACTGTACATCGTCGTCGATGCCGTCGTTGTACGTCGTGTGTCGTACGCCGTTGTGCGTCGTCGTCGTGCGCGGCGCAATGCCTTCTCCTCCGCTTCGGTTCCAGGAGGGCCTCGGGGTTGGCTCGAGCCGCGAGGGTGCCCCCATTTCCAGTGAGGATTTGCTCGGGCGCTGGCGTGTGAAGCTGTCGGGCGGGGCTGGGACAAGGATAGGTCCGTTCCAGAGCGTTCCGGAACGCTCTGAGAGAAGGCCGCGGCGCCCGAGACACCCTCCAGAGCCACCAGATCTCGGAGATGTCCGACCGATCCTCATCAGAGTGTGTCCTCGTCTTGGCGGCGTCTTAAGCTCACCACCCACCAAACCACCCCAACCCAACCCGAAGGCTCAGATTTACCCTCGATTTCCAGTGGGGGGGGGGGTCGGGAAACATCGAAAAAACTCGTGTGGAACCCTTACCCCCCCCAACCCGAAATTCGGGTCTTCGGGTTGGGTTGGGGTTGTCTGGTAGGTAGTCATAAGCAGCGTGCCATGGCCGCGCTCCCGAGCGGTGCCGCTGGTCTGTGGCGCGGCGCACGCTGCAGCAGTCCTTGCCTCCCCCCGCCCGGGGCCCGCGCGCAGCACGGACCGCCTCGCGTGCTGGAGCGCAGCGGAGGAAAAATCGGGAGGGAAAGAAACACACAGACACAATCAGGAGGGAAAAAATCAGGAGGGAAAGAATCAGGAGGGAAAAATCAGGAGGAACACACACAGGAGGGAAAAATCAGGAGGAAAAAATCAGGAGAGAGGAGGGAAAATCAGGAGGAAAAATCAGGAGGGAAAGAAAACACAATCAGGAGGAGGGAAAGAAATCAGGAGGGAGGAGAGATCGTCGATTCCCAGAAAAAAATTGAAAATATGGGAAGTGGGGGGGAAGACGAAAGCCCAGAAAACATGGGTAAATATGGGGACTATTTAGATTTGTGTGTATTTATTTGTGTGTCCTGGGGCCCCTTCAAGAAAGGCTGACCTTTTTGGGGGGCCTCGAGGGAGGCCCTCGTCGCCACCGCTGGATTCGCTTCGAAATCCTGGCCAGAACGCGCCCCAGGAGAGGTCCGTGGAGTAGCGGTGTCGGTACCGTTCGACTTCCCCACTGGGGGAAACTGGTTCTGAGTTTTTTGGCCGCTTTCAGGCTCTAGGGACCCTCCACGGGCCCCGGGACGGTCAGAAAACAAATCAGGATAAAGAGCTCGTCTTGGAGGAAGGTACCAGGGTCCAGGGCCCGTTTCTTTCAGGGCCCGGTTTCCCCATGCTACAACTGTAGCACGGGAACCTTAAGGTATGGGTATTTTATGGTACCCATACCTTGCTACATTGCGGTATGGGTACCTTAAGGTACCCATACCGCAACCGTTCCCTCGTGTTCGCTTTGCTATGCCTCCTGGGAGGCCGTCGTCATCACCGCAGGATTCGATTCGACATTCAAGTCAGAACGCCTGGCAGAGGTCTGGGGAGTACCCCCGTATCGGTAACTTCTGTCGGCCTGGACGAAAAGGTTCGGATAGGGAAAGGGGGGGTCAACAAATTTGCTGTATGCATCCTGTTTCTTGTTTCGCCCCCGCCGCGCGGCCCTGTCCTCAAGACATGGGCGCCTCCAGTTGCCAACTGACGCCATGAAAACCAGCTACATGAACTCGTTCTCTATTCTGGATGCTTCTTTTTGTTGTTACTCAAGGGGGGGTGATCAACCTTCTGATTGAGCCTACCCAATTCCGCCCCCCTCCATCCTCCTCCCCTCGTCCTCCCCCTCTTCCTCCATCCCCCCCCCCAACCCGTTCCGACAGGCCGTGCCCAACACCCCCAGCGGATCCAGGGGGGGGGGGGGGGGGGGCCATTCTTGCTCCATCCAGAGAAGGCTCAGGGGGGAGGTTTGAGGTTCGAGGTTCTCGGGCGCTTTCGTCAGTTCTCGTCGGCTTGCCAACCTGGGGTGCCCGTAGCGGGTGTGCCTCGCCGGGGGCGTTCCGCGGGTGGTCGGATCGTCCCGAAGGGCCAGGGTCGTCCCAGAAGGCCGCCGGAGACCCGAGCTGTAGCCCACCCAGAGCATTTGCCCTGTGCCCTGCCCTTTGCTATCCTCCCCTTCCGTCCCCCCCGAAAGGGGGTCCCCCCAGGAGCAGCCGGGCCACGGGCATGCGGGCCGTGCTCGGTACTTGGCGTGCCTGGTCGCGGTCGGGGCGTCGTCCAAGCGTGCCACGCCCGGCAGAGCAGCGCGCTCGGCGCGAGTGCCCCTGCCGCCGGGGTCGGCGGTCGTGGGAGGGTCGCGTCCGCGAGGTGCCCTGGGCCCCGGGCGTGGGCTCGCTCGTGCGCCGAAAGCAATGTCGGATGCTCGTTTCGGGGGGCCCCGCTTCGGCGGCGCGAGCCCGTGGGGGGAAGCGAGAAGGTCAGGAGGGAAAACAAGCACACAGACACAGCGAATTTTCGATCCCCCAGAAAATACAGGAAAATACGGGAAGTGGGGGGGGAAGACGAAAATCCAAAACATATGGAAACAGAAGGGGGATCCTATTTGTTGTGTGTATTTATTTGTGTGTCCCAGGGCCCCTTCAAAGGGGCGGGACTTTTCAGAAGGCTCGGAAGCCCCGCGGCCTTCGGAGAAATTTTCCGGGTCTTCCCCGAAGGCACAACCGATTTCTCTGAAGGCGGGGGGGGGAGCTTCTGTGAAGCCCCGCCGCCCTCTGAGAGGGCCCTCTCCTTCTCACTTCCCTCCCTCGCTCGCCGCCGAATGCTGGGTCCCAGCTGACGGATTATGTTCGATTTGAGCCTGAGTCGAGTTCGGCTCGAGTTGACAGACGTTCGACGCAGCACCGACGCACGAGTTCAGCGAGTGGCTCCAGGCCGGTCCCCAGAACAAGCATCTCACCAATGTCGACAGCCGAAACGCAGTCTAAGCCTGTGATGGTGGTGACAGGGGCATCGTACGGTTTAGGCGCTGCTATCGCGCAGCGATTTGCAGGGGCGTTTCAGGTTTGTGCGCTCGCTCGAGGTCGCGACAAGTTGGTGAAGCTGGTTGAAGAGTGTAGAGACAAGTCCGGCGTGGACAGCATTGCGTCCTACGAGTGCGACGTGTCAAACAAGAATGATGTGTTGGCGACTTGTAAGTCGATATTGGACAAGTATGGCCAAGTCGATGTGTTGATCAACAATGCCTCGACGTACGAGTGCAGTAACTTTCAAGATTTGTCCCTTGACAGCATCGACCACATGGTAGACGTGAACCTCAAAGGCACGATGTATATGACTCACTGCATCTTGCCATCGATGATGAGCGCGAAAGCTGGAAAGATCATTATGGTGAATAGTGTTGCGGGGACTGGCTCATGGACAGTGCCAGGCGAATCGATATACTGCGCAAGCAAGCACGGGCAAACAGGTTTCGCATCGGCCTTGGCCAACGAGGTCCGAGAACATGGCATCACGGTCACATCTTTGCACCCTGGAGGCATCGATACACCACTGCAGGTCAAGGCAGGAACGCCTGATGAAGTGCGAGCAAAGTTTTTGACTGCAGAGGATGTGGTTGACGCAATCCAGTATGTTGTCAACGCAGATTCGAGGGTCTTAGTGAAGACCATCAACTTGTGGCGCTCTGCGTTTTGGCACTAGAGCAGCCTCTTTCGCATCAGCGGTCATCCACACAGGGCTACCATAAAGAGGGGTGCCGCGACGCAGCTTCGCTTGTTACTTCGGCGAAGTGCTGAGGGGCCGTGTGCCGTCACCTGGGGATGTGCGCCATCTCCGGCCGACAAGGCTACGCTGGAGCCGGATGACGTCACGAGATACGTGACTTTGTTGGTGCGGTATTCTTTGTGGGGCTGTGTATCTAACAGCGACCACGTTGTTTTGGGGCACGCGTAGGCGTGTCAAGCTCCAGTCGAGCCGGACGAGCGGGGGGGATAGGGAAGGGGGGGGTACGAAATATGTTGCATGCAGCTGGTTTCAGCCCCACCGAGGGGCCCATTCCTCGACACATGGGCGCCTCTGGCGCCGGGGGGCGCCGGGACAGTCAGCTACGCGAGCTGATTCTCAAACCCCCCCTTTGTTATCCCCCCCTTCCGCCCGGCCCGATCCAGGGCCATCCGCAGCAAGGAGCAGCTCGACGTGAGCCGACACATCGGTGCGGTAGCTTGCGGGGGTGGGCGGTCGCGGTGCACCCGAGCGTCGCAGCCATCGCGGATGCAGTTCCTCAGTCCCTCTTCCTTGGCATCGCTCGGACGTTTGTAATTTTTCTCGGCGGGGACTAATAAGGAGCATCCTGGATCATCCTGCGAAGAACCAAGGCACAAAACCAACAAAAAAAACACAGGGAATGGACGTCCGAGCGATGGCCAGCTCCCATTCCCGCTCTTCCTCCTCGCCTCTATCAATCGCCATCGTCGCTCTTAGGCTTTGCCCTGCGAAGTTCCACACTCATGTTGTCGCAATGTGGCATGTTGCAGTGGTTTGCGGCTGGTTCCGCCGAGCCTGGAAGTAGGCAGCGGGGCTGCATTCCTGTGGCGAAAATATCCGTTGGGCCCACTCCGCAACCATACTTTGGTTGTGGCCTAGGTGCCTCATGGAAGCTTCTCGAAGGCGGCGTAGGGGCACCTTGCGGGCTTCTTGGTGCCCTCTTGGGGGCCTTCGGGGCTTCGGTGGCGAGATCCTGGGGGAAAGGGCTCGTGGGACTCCTTGGAGTTCCATCCCCTCTTTGAGCCCGTCTTGGAGCTCATCTTGGGAGCTCGGTGGAAGTCTCGGGGCGGCATTGCGCGCTGTTGCCGCAGTCTTGGGTGCCCGTAGTACTGCTACATTCATGCATCATCTCTCTGGCGGTAGACGGTCATGGCCTCCTGGGCCATCTCTGAGGGTCCCCAAGGCGGCTTCAGATATGTCAAAAAGAGATCCAGGCCTTGTTGGTGTGCCCCCTCACCCAGATTAATTATCCTTTTGCTGTTCTGCGAGTTTGCAATTCAGCGGACACCCGGCGCATGTGGGCACCGAGAATCACACGAGACGGGCGGCGATGCGAGGGGGGCAGGGGGAACAGCGGGGGAGGAGAGGGATGGAGCGGGGGGGGAGGGGGAAGGGGCAAGGTAGGTGTGCTCGTTTCCTATCAGACGTCCTACCCCTCCCTCGCATCCCTTACCATAGCGCAGATTCTCTTTCTATTCGCAGAATCGGATGCCGTAGCATGGAATAGCGTTACATGGCATAGCATAGTGCTGAAGACTAATGCGTAGCATGGCACAGCATGGCGTAGCCACCAAAGCGGGGTGGGGGAGTCCGCGGCACAAAACATCGACGAATCGGCAATGTGTATTCATTTCCGACGGTTTCTTCGGGAGGCCATTCTTTTGGTTTTGGGGCATATTTGGAAGGACCGAAAATCATGCCGTGGCATGGCATTGGAAATGGTTGCGCCAGCGCTGCAGCGGGAGCACGATTTGGATCAAGCGGAAGCGCGGAAATGATGCCAGCGTTGCAGCGGGCACACGATTCGGAACGATCAGTAGCCCGAACATGAGGCCAGCGCTTCAGCGAGAGCAGCATTTTGACAAGAACCAAGTGAAAACCCAACTTGGAATCATGTGTGTGAAAAACTCGAGCTCGGAGCGGGGAAATGAGGACGCGAAGCTTGACATAGCATTGCGTGGCGACGCCCGGAAGAAGGGGGGGGCTTGCCCGGTCCAAAAATCAACGAATCGGCACTGAATGTGTAATCGCTTCCGATGGTGTTTTTGTGGGGGGCATTGTCTTGGTTTTGGGGCATATTTGGAAGTACCGAAAACCATGCCGTGTCATGGCGCTGGAAGTAATGACGCCAGCGCTACAACGGGAGCGCGATTCGGAACGATCGGACGCGCGGAAATGAGGCCAGCGCTGCGCGCTGCAGCGGGAGCACGATTCGTAACGGGCGATATCCCGAAAATGAGGCCAGCGCTTCAGCGAGAGCAGCATTTTGACAAAAACCAAGTGAAAACCCAACTCCGTGGAATCCTGTGTGTGAAAAGCTAGTACTCGGAGAGTGGCCGAACAATCACCCGACGCCACCAGGGGAGAGAGGAGAGTAGTATTCATATTGTGGCATTGTGGAGGGGGAATGGGGATGGAGGGCGGGGGAGGGGGAAGGGGGGAATGGGGAAGGGGAAGGAGATGGAGCGGGTGGGGGGCAGACGAAGGGCGGCCAGAGGCCGAGGCCGAGCGGATCAAGGAGCGAGGAGGGGGGTGGCGGCTTTTTGTGGTGCGCTCGTGGGGGATGGCGGGGGGGGGTCGGCACCGCGGGCCATCGCGGCCCCAGCTCTCCACGAAGAGGCGGGAGGGGTGGGAGGGTGATGCTGAGGGGGGAGTGGCAGGGAGGAGTTGGAGGATCGGGGGAAGGAGGCGGAGGGGGGATGGGGAGGAGAAGTTGGAGGATCGGGGGAAGGAGGAGGAGGAGGAGGAGGAGGAGGAGGACGAGGAGGAGGAGGAGGAGGGATTGGGAGAAGCACGGAGGAGGAGGAGGAGGAGGAGGAAGAGGAGGTGGAGGGAGGATGAGGAGGAGGAGCGCACCAGGGGTCGGTCTTTTGCGGACACAGGTCCTCGAGGACAACACAGTCGGCGGATGCAAGCGGACACAGCGCAATGTGATGGGATCGGTGTGAGGTGGGTCCGGTTGCCAGACATGGCGCGAGCGGTTACACGCATCTCAGAGAAAAAACAATGTGGTTGCAGTTGTAGTTGCAGCTTGCTGCGCAGTGGTTATGCAGTTTTACATGGCATCCGCATGCCATTTCGCCCTCCCCAGCCGCCTTCCTGCCGTTTGAATGCGTCAATGTCGTATATTGCTCTGCAGTTTCCAATTTCCGTTATTTGTTTCGTTTCCGTTTCCAGGTCGCGCATGTTTTAGATCACATCTATCTATATATGATTCGAGCAGTGTTTCATTTCGGGTTCCAGAATTTGTGAGAGCGACGTTTAATCACAGACAAATCACGTCCTGGCCGTTTTGAGATACAACGTTGTCCTCCTGCTCCCCTTTCCTCTTCCCCTCCTGCTCTATCCCTCCCTCTTCCGTCCTCCCCTCCTTACCTCCGCCCTCCGTCCTCATCGCCGGCGAAATCCGAACCCTACCCTCGCCGATCAACTATCCAAACAACTCGACGGGCTGCGGGGTCAGGGCTCGGAATTCGTCGAGCACGTGGTGCAATCCGAACCCTACCCCCGCCTCCCATCGATTCGGGACAATCGATGGTGTGGTAGGGGTCGGATTCTGATGTCGCCACCTACCTCGTCTTCCCGTCCCCATCCTCTCATCCTCCTCCTCCTCCTCCTCCCTCCCCACCTCTCCGCTCCCCCCCCCCGCCCGAGGAAATCGCTGCCGCCGTCCAAGCCGGGAAGCTCCCGAAGATCATCGACCTTGAGGCGCGTCACGCGCGCGCATGGTTTGCCCCCTTCCTGTGAAGTGTCAGGGCGCGCCCAAGCGCGGGACCTGGGGCTGTTGCTGTGTGCCCCGCCTCTTTCCTACGTTCACCTCGTCCCGTTCCGCCGCCACCAGAGGACTAGAACCCACCGTTCCGTCGCCGACCCTAGCGGTGTCTGTATTCTCTCCTCTGGAGGTGCTGGAGACGCGACGGGTCCCGGAGGTACGGGCCACTTCCCCGGGACCGGTTTGTCATCCTTTCGCTGCTTTTTGGCGGTCTCGCGAGGCCCGGGAAGCGCCCCCCGGAGGCCGAAAGCAGCGGAACGCGACGGGGGCCTGGGGATGCGGCCGCCCACGGGGCCCCCACGAGGCCACGCGCGGCCACGGGTGGCCCCTCGGCGGCCCCCCACCCCCGCGCGCCCCGGGGCGAGGCGCCCTCCCACGAGGCACCCGCCTCACGGGGCTTGCCCACGACCTCCTCCTCCGCCTCCTCCTCATCTTCCTCCTCCTCCTCCGGCCACGCACCGGGCACCTGGCGAGAAACCACGGAAATAGAGGCCTCCTGCATGGGGTCGGAGGATCGCGCCGAGAGGGGAAGGAGTGCTTCTTAGAAGCACCCCTCTGCTCCTCAGAAGGTGCGGGCCTTGTCTGCAGATGTAAGGCCAGGGCCTTCTAGGAAGCAGCTCGAGGCCTCCCAGATTGGGTCGAAGTAGATGGGGTCGGAGGGTCGCGCCGCATCGCCGATGCACCGGCGATGCATCCATCGCCGATGCGGCGCGATGTGGGGCCCTCTACGTCGACGTCGCCGATGCATCGCCGACGCCGATGCGCCGATACATCGGCGATTCATTGGCGATGCGGCGCGATCCTCCGACCCCTGTCTACTCGGACCCCATCTGGGAAGCCTCTAAAGGCTTAGCGTGCACCACACAGGATGCATCACATTGCTTGCACCGCAGCTTGTGCACTTCGGTTTCAAGTCACGTGCCCAGCGTCGATTTGCAAAAGCCAACGAGATGGTACCACCCGGAATATTACACGTGGCTTGCACCACATGGGCTACGCCAGACAGCTTGCACCGCACAGGGTGCACCACATAGCTCACAACACATAATTTACGCCGTACAGTTTGCACCAAGTAGGTTGCTCCACACAGCTGGCACCACATAACTTACACATAATCGTTGCTTGTACCACGTATTGTGTGCCTCTTTGACCGTCTTGGGGCGGTCTTGGGTGCCTCTTGGGCCATCTTGGAGCGCAGGAAGCTTGAAAAGTCGAGGAACCTGAAAACTTTGAACACCGAAGGGGGAAGTCAATGATGTTGGCCTCTCGGGCCCTCTTGGGAAGGTTCTTAGGGCACCTCGAGTGCTTCTGGGGCCGCCTTGGGGCTATCAGAGACGTCTTACACCGATCAAGTGGAGATTCGCAGTCCTCTTGGACCGTCTGGGCGGCCTCTTGGGGCCCTTTTGGCCTGTCGTGGGGTCCCCTCGGGTCCGAACAAGTCATGCGACAAGCCGCACGGAGCCCTAAAGAGCACGTGTCCCTAAAATAATCTTCGGGATTGAGGGCTGAGACTAAAGGAACTGGCCACAGAATTGAAGAAAGTCCAACTCGTGCTTCACTTTGGCACCCGTGACCGATACATATATATATATATATGTATATATACACACATGTGTAGATGTATGTATGTTCATATAGACGCGTGCGTGTTTATGTACACGCATCTAGATAGATTGCACACCATACCTTCCACATTCAGAGCACCGTACTCAATGTTTCGGGTCCGCGTGGGCAAACTTTTTCGTTGTGGGGGGCGGCCGAAGCCCAATGGCAAGCGACGCCCTCTCGTTTGGTTGGGGAATCGTCCTGCGGGCCAGGTATGTAAACAGATGTTTGCCAGCGTCGACCCGAACCAGTCATTGCAGCGTGGAGGTGATAGAAACGTGGCCCAAGCTAGGTGAAGCACGCTGTCCGGTACGAGTTCTGCGATGCAAGCCATGTGGCGTAAGCTACGTGGTGCAAGCTGTGTGGTGCAAGCTTGGCGGGCGCCCACGAGGCGCACATGGACAGCCGAGCCACGCGGCACTCACGAGGCGCCCATGGGTGCCAATTGAGTAGGCACCGGGCGGGACCGTGCCAAACCCACGCAGCACACGCGGCGCCCACGAGGTGTCCCCCGGGGCCCCCGGCGGCAAACGGCCGGGCGCCTGGCAGAACCCGCCAAACCTGTCGTGGCTCGAGATACGAACGAGGGTCAGCCAGAGCGCAGGATCTTGCAGGATCCTGCGTAGCCAGGCTCGCTGATCCGGGCTTGGGTGCAGGATCCTTGAGGAACCTTCAAGATCCTGCAAAGCTTGACCGACCCGGGTCTGCAGTGACCCGGGTCAGCAGTTCTCCGACCCACGCAGCACAAGGCGGCGCCCACGAGGCGCCCACCTCCGGCAGCCGACGCGCGCCAGAGCACGGCGGCACACCCACCGGCGAAGAATAGGCAGAGTGCGCAGGCGAAGGACGATGGAAGGGAGGAACTCTTTTGCAGGAGCAAGGGCAAGGACAGGCCAAGGCCTTGCTCCGCCTCGTGTGCTACAGGACTTGCCCAGTTCCCAGTCCGTTCTTGTCGAGCCGGCCCCGATTCGCAGGCCGACCCTGCCAAGTCAAGGGTACATTTGCGGCTCTGCGTCTGGCATCTTATGCCTCCTACATTCCTTTCTCATGGCGCTGTGGCCCTCGGAAGGGTATTGTGTCATCTCGCGTGTCCAATCGAAAAAAAGCGCAGGAGGAGGAGGAGGAGGAGGAGAAAGAGGAGGAGAGGGAGGAGGGAGGGGGGAGGGGGGAGGAAGAGGTGGAAGGGTGAGGAGGAGGAGGAGGAGGAGGAGGAGGAGGAGGAGGAGGAGGAGGAGGAGGAGGGTGGAGGAGGAGGGAGGGGGAAAAGGAGGCGAAGGAGGAGGAGGAGGAGAGGAGGGAGGAGGAGGAGGAGGAGGGGAGGAGGAGGGGGGGAAGGAGGGGAGGGGGAGAGGGGGGAGGAGGGAGGAATGAGGAGGAGGAGGAGGAGGAAGCGGAGGAGGAGGAGGAGGAGAGAGGAGGAGGAGGAGGGAGGAGGAGGGAGGAGGAGGAGGAGGAGAGGGAGCAGGGAGGAGGGAGGAGGGAGGAGGGAGAAGGGAGCAGGGAGGAGAAAGGAGGGAGGAGGGAGGGAGGAGGGAGGAGAGAGGATGGAGGAGAAGAATGAGAAGGAGGAAAAGGAGGAGAAGGAGCAGAAGGAGGAGGGAGCAGAAGGAGGAGAAGGAGGAGAAGGAGGAGAAGGAGGAGGGAGCAGAAGGAGGAGAAGGAGGAGAAGGAGGAGAAGGTGGAGGAGGTGGGGGAGGAGGAGGAGGAGGAAGAGGTGGAGGGGGAGGAGGCGGCGGAGGAGGAGGAGGAGAAGGGAGGGGGAGGAGGACTGTACAGAGTGTGCCGGTCGAGATCTTGTGGACTTGGGCGTTGTCGGCCCGCCTCCGCCCTCTCTTCGGAACTTCAGTCGCGCGTCAGCCTTCTCTGGGCCCTCGACTGTCCGTCCCTTTATTCAACAATGGCCGCGGCTCGTGCTGAACAACTTCAAACTAAAGCTCAAATAGAAGACAATAATGCAAATGCTCTTCTGAACGCTGGAATCACTGCTCCAAAAACTATGCAAATATTAGATGCAAACACAAGCTCCAAACTTCCAACAATGCAAACGAAGCAACAACAAAACTACAAGCAACATTCAATCAATCTTACCCCCCCCCGCCTCTGTCTCTCCGCCCCCCCAGTCCCCTTTTCGCGGTGCGACAGAAGTCACGACCAGGGGGTCTCTGTCGCCATGTTTGGCCCCCGGGGGCGCTTCCCGGGCCTCGGGACCGCAACAGAACGACTCTGGATGGGAAGTCGGTCCCTTGGGTCCAGACCTCTTTGGGTCGACGTTGCGAAAAAATGTCGACGTGAGGGGTCTGTGTCCGTGGCAGCGCCCGCCATGTGAGCGTCCTCCCCCCCCCCCTACTCCCGCCCCGCGGCCGCTTTCGCCTGTCTTTTGTCCTCCTCCTGCCGCTGGTTGATTTGCGCTTTCCGTAGTTCGTTCCGCCCGAGCGCGTGTGCGGATTGCCTCTTGCCGCGCTGCGGCGTAAAATGAGCCGCGGGCGGGCGCCGGGTCTACCCTGCCCGATCCCGGCTGCGGCTTGCATCTGCCCCCGTGAGACGGGCGTCTTGCGTCGGCCCGAAAGGTCTGTTTCGAATCGCGCTCGCCCGTATGGCTTGATAGCCACAAGCTGACCTAAACCGCCTTTGTTGTTCCACGTGATTCCACAGTACAGTATGTGGTGCCTCATCTGGGCAGCCCGTATTCGCGAGGAATGGTGGTTGAGGTGCGGGGCGGCGGGGGGGCGACGCAAGAACATGTGTCATTGCATGTTTGCAAGTTTCCGGCGGTGGTCGGGCGATTAATTGGGATCGGAGGGAGCGATCTATTTGTTTCTCCGTCGTCTTCCCCCAGCCACCCTTTCACCCATCGCGACGTCGCGATCCCTGCTGTGTTCCTTCCTCTTTTCGTCCTCCTGGTTCATCATCAGATTTTGCCGATCCTCATCTTGTCCTCTTCACCCGTCCTCGTAGTTTCCGCTGTCCCCCTCATACTATCAGCAGACTTTCTTTTTGCATGGTTGCCCTACCCTCCACGTGTTTTGGTTGCCCTCCTATTCCTCGTCACGTCCTCTTGCCACCCCTTCCTATCCACCTCCCGTCTTCCTTCTTTGTTGTCTTACTCCTAAGTACCTTTCGCCCCCTCATTTTTTTTTTTGTTCCGATCCTTCTCCCCGTCCTTCTCTTCATTTTCTTCCTTCTCATTCTCTACTCTTTTCTCTCCCCATCCATCCATACCATTCTCCCAGCGTCCTCCTCACAACCCCCTCCCTTATTGTCCCCTCTCGCCTCCCCGGCACCCCGCTCCTTCAACCTCCTCTTCCTGTCCTCACCCCCCCTTCCTTCTTACCCGTCGTGCGCTCGACGTCTTCTCCGTCTCTGCTCGTTCCCGCCGGCTCCCCCCATCCTTCTCGCCGCGGCGAGGGGAATCTGCTGGAGAGTCGCGGCATCAGGGCGCTGGAGAAGCTCGGCGTGAAGGCGCGCCTTCTTCGGACGCCCCTCCCCCTGGCATCGCTCGGACGTGTGCATTTTTCTTTCGGCGAGGACCATCGATGAGCATCCTTGATCATTTGGCGAAAAAGCCACGCACGAAACCGAAAAAAACACAGGGAATGGAAGTCCGAGCGATGGCCAGTCCCGAGGAGAACGATGATTCGTTTCACTCAGCACCTCCGTCTCTTCCTTGCTTTAGTCTTCCTTTCGTGACCCTCGCCTATCCATCTTTCCTGTCCGTCTCGCCTCCATAAGCGTCAGCAGTCCGGGCTGGGCGTGCACGTAGCTTTCTCTTGATCCCAGAATTGAGTTCCGTTCCATGGTTGACACGGGCGGAGGGATTGTCGCTTTCAAAATGTGGGTGGCCCTCGTTTTTGCGCCGCGCACATCTGTTCAAAACAATCTCAACTTTTGCACGGATGGAGGATTTGTCGTTTCCAACGTGGTTGTTTGGCTCAGGACCGCGATTCGCTTCAGAAGTTCCCAAAACGGACGTTGTATTTGTACAAGATGTTGATCTCGCTTCAGTCTGTTTTCCAGCATGCTACGCTCGGACCGAGGCATAAGATCTACGTAGGTCGGCTCGAGGAGGCTATACTAATGTTCTCCGTGTTTGTTGGACGTCCTGGTGCATCCTGGAGGAGGGTACCCTCGAGTGACCTTCTGGTTCGGGGTGTGTTGATCGGCGAAGGGTATCGTGTTCTTGAAGGATGTGTTTTTCTTCGCCAGATCCGATCGTGCCACATTGGTAAAGTGTGCGCGGCAGGCGCCGCACAGATGCATGGCGGCGTCTTGTCACAGTCGGGGCTGTCGTGGGGCACTGCCATGGTCTGCCACCTTTCGACGGCTGAAAAGCCCGCATTACTAGCCCACGTGGCGCTCGTGCGGCACGGTCTTAAACGGCACCGACATCAATGTGCCGTTGGCTTCTCGGGGGTCGACCCGCAGATTGACTACCCACCAGACCATCCCAACCCAACCCAAAGACCCGAATTTGACCCGACTTTCGGGTTGGGGAGGGGTGCATGTTCCATGTGTTTTTTCAGTGTTCCCCGACCCCCCCCGAAGTGAGGCCTTCGGGTTGGGCTGGGGTGGTTTGGTGGATGGGTGTGTCGGTGCTGTGGGTGGGGGTGGTTCGCGTGGCCAACCCAGATGCAAACAAGACTCGCTCGCGTGCTTCTGCAGCTTCTTCTGCGCGAGGTCGGCGTCGCAGGCGAGGTCGGCGTCGCAGAAGCCAGATTCCCAACACCGCCGTCGAGCAAAAAACGTCGCCGGTCGCGTGGCCTCTTGGTCGACCCGCTGGCCCTGGCTATATATGCATACAGCGACGGCCATCAGCCCAAAGCGCGCGCGGGCTCGAGGCAGAGTCTGTGCTGCGCGGCGGCGGGGGGAGGGACCTATGGGAAGCAAACGAAAAGCAAGCAGGCAGCGGCGGAGGCTCCGCGGGAAGCCGGGACCAGCGGGACAAAGCAGCTCTCCCCTCCTCCCTCCTCCCCTCTCCTTCCTCCTTCTCCTCCTCCTCCTCCTCCTCCTCCTCGCGGGGCTGTCCGGCGAAAGAGGGAACAGGGGGTGAGGAGGTGAGGGGGGTGACGGGAGACGAGACGGAGGGAGAGGGGATCGATTGCAGCAGGGGTTGGAAGAGAGGGGCCCCCACGTCGAAGCTACGGACAGCAAGGCGGCGACGGCGACCAGGCGGCGCAGGCGGCGGGCGTGATGGAGTGGATTGTCCTTGTCGGGTTCGTCGAGGGACGGGTTCGTCGAATGGGGGTCGTCGTCTGATGGTCTTCGGGCTGGCTGGCTGGGCTCTTGCTGGCTTGGGGGGCTGTGAAGCTGGGATCGTCCTCCAGGGACCTTCTCCGCCAATGCCTCCCGCCCCGCCGGGGGGTCGCGCGCCGCCGGCCCGCGGCAAAAGGACCTGCCGCGCTAGCGGGGCGAACTCGCGCAGTGCGAAAGAATGCCCTGCACGGGGTTCGCGTGGAGGGGGCGTGGGGGCGAGAGGGCGCTGTGCAACATGACAGACACAGCTTGGGCTTGCTGGCGCCCGCCTGGTCTTCCCCGTCCCCGCCCTTCCCCGCAGCTGCCCTTGGCACCGTCGCCCCCCGCCACTGGATCGGCAGAGGCTGGGATGTCGCCGTTGTTTGGGCGTGTGCGTCAGATGGGCCACCCGCGCTTTGCAGCGCCGCGTCCCAACCATCCCCCGTGCGTTTCTAGCGTAGGCTCGTCCAGTTGCGCTCCACTTGTTCCTTCCCGCTCCGTTCCTGCAAGGCTCTGCACTCTCACTTTTCCATCGCCCCCAATCTTCCCCATTCTTCCTCCTCGTCTTCTCTTGTTGATGCGATTCGCTCCCATGCTCCCCCCTCGTCGTGTATCATTTTCCCCACCTCCACTCCTTTTTTGTCCTCCTCCCCTTCCCTCCACACCTTTCTCTTCCACTTCCCCTCTCCTCGTTCGTCATGTCCTTCTACACCCGATTCGTCTCCGTTTTTCCATCCCGTTATTTTGTTCCTGGAGAGGTCTTTCATTTTCTTATTGAATCGTTTTGCTCACTCCGCCGGCCCATGGTGGGCGACAAAGAGGATAGGGGATTCGATTGGGAAGCAGGAGGACGAGGAGGGGGAGGAGGAGGAACAGGAGGAAACCTCTCGACTGCTTTTTGGTGCACCGTGGGGACCTAACTGGGTCGCGGACGAGCCGCATCTTTGAAAGGCCCTTGGGGTCCCTTTGGGGGGCTTCTTGGGGGCCTCTCGCTGCATTTGGGGGTCCTCCTGGGGTCTCTTGGGAGCCCCGTGGTGTTTCGTTTTGGCTTCCGGGGGCCTTTCGACGGTTTCTTGCGAGCGGTAGCTTTGAGGGCAAGCTTTTGGGGAAGGCTCGCTCTGTCTGGTCGGGTTTCCCTTTTTGAGGCCCTAAGGGGAATCTCTGGAGCCCTCTGGGGAGGCCTCTTAAGCCGCCTTGAAGCCCTCTTGGGCTGTTTTGGGGACGTCCTGGGAGCCTTTTGGGCTGACTTGGGGCGATCTTGGAAGCGTCTGGGGCCGTCCTGGGAAAGACGGTGACGCCCAAATCTGTCAAAATCTCAGCCAAGTCCATGAGTTCTGCCTCTTCGAGCCCTCTTGGGGTCTTCTCGGAGCCTGCCTGAGGCTCCTTGGGCGCCTGATAGGCTGTGCTAAGATCAACTTGGGTTACCTTGGAACGCTCTTGGCCTGAAGCCGTGAGGCCTGCCACCTACCCAGCGCCTCCTTGGGGCGCTATTGGGGCGCTCCAGGGGCCCCACGCCAACGGGGCCGCGCCCTAGAGGTAAGTCGGGCACGTCCCTCTACAGGATGAGAATTCAACAAAATAGTAAACACATGTTCTGGGGACGATTTCTTTTAGCAGGTTTTGCTTATTTGATTTGTTTTGGATATGTTTGGGATCTGCTTCTGATTGCTCGTCCAACAAATTCCCCTGTATGGGGACATGCCCGACGTAACGACCTAACCCTAGAGTTCCAGTGTCTGTGACCTGGCCCTGGACAGAGTTATTTTCGTCGGGGGACCTGCATTGGCCGCCGCGCGCGCGCGAACCAGAAACGTTTTTTTTGTTTTTTTGTTTTTTTTTTTGTTTTTTGTTTTTTTGTGTTCTCAAAAATTCTTACCGTCTCGTTGGGCGGACGAATGTGTGCACCCTTTGTGCCTTTCGCGTTCCTCCTTTCCTCGCGTCGTTTCTCCCCGCGGGTAGCTTTTCTCCTCCAGCTTCCGAGTTCGCGACGAAAGTGAAGCCGCTCAAAAAAGGAATGAAGACCTGGGGCACACACCAATGCGGCTCTTCAGACGCACCCTGATCGAGCATGGACGACCCCCCACTGTATATCCCAGGGTTGGGCCCCAAAGTGTTGGTCCATTAGAAAACCCCAAGAACCCTGTTATAAGGGGTCGACATTCCCCTGGTTCCCTCCCCCGTCCCCCATCCACCTTCCCTCCTCCTCCTCCTTTCCCCTCGTCTCCACGGGGTTTCTGGACGCCCTCCCGAGGTTCCTGCAGGCCCTCCGACAAGACACGACGAGGCACCGCTTTGGAAACACAGGGATCCGCTTCCTGCCCTCCACCCCTCCTCTGCCCGCTGCCTGCCGGAGTCCTCCGCCCCTCGCTCCTCGCTCCTCGCGCGTCCTCCGCACTGCCGTCCTCGTGCTCCTCCTCCCCCGTCCCCTCCCCTTGGCATCGCTCGGACGTGTGCATTTTTCATTCGGCGAGGACCATCGAGGACCATCCTGGACCATCGAGCAGCAAAAACACGCACGATACCAAACAATGCACGGGAAGTGAACGTCCGAGCGACGGCAAGCCCCCCTTCCCTTCCCCCCCCCATCTTCCCTCGTGTTCCCCCGCCCTCCCCAGACTTCCAGCGTCGGCTTTTGCTTGTCAAGACGGGGGTCCCCAGAGATTCGGGCCCCTGCCCCGGGACTGGGTGCGAAGTCATGGTGGGTCGATCGGTGGGGGGAGCCGCGACGGCTGCCGAGAAGGAGCCCTGGAGGCCGCGGGACGGGCCCTTCATGGCCCCCGAGGTGGCTTTTGGGGCCCGAGAAGGGCACCTCCATCGCCCCTGGTTCATTCGCGCCCACCCTTCAGTCGGGCCTGTCCCTCCAGAGGAGCCTCCAGAGGAGAAATATTCAAAAATAGTGCAAAAATAGTCCAGGGACTATTTTTTGGATTTTGTTTGCATTGGGGGTATGTTTTGAGTGCTGCTGATTTTTCGTTGCAAATCCCCCTGTAGGAAGGCACGCCCGACTTAAGCCCACCCGGGACTGGGCTTCAGGCGGGCGTGCCCCCTTACAGGAGGAAAGGATCTTCTCCGGGAAAATGGTTCGTTCTCGGGGAAAAGGTTCGTTCTCCGGGTGAAGTGAGGCAAATGCCGGGTCGGCTAGTTCTCCAGGTGAGACCCTTACAGGTTTTCCCGCCTTCCCCAAACACCAAAAAGCAAACACCAAACACCAACCCCCAAACACCACCCCCCCAACACCGAACACCAACCCCCAAACACAAAACACAAAACACCAAACACCAAACACCTGATACCAGACACCGGACACCGGACACCCGACACCAGACACCACCCCCCAAACACCAAACACCAGACACCAGACACCAAATTGCTTACCAAACACCACTACCACTACCACCACAATTACTATTACGACGAGTACTACGACTACTACTGTTACTTTTACTACTGTTGTTACCGTTCATACTACAACTAGTACCGCTGATAATTCTACAACTACTACCACCAACTACTACGTACCAGCGGCGAACTACGTTAAGTTACGACTAGCAACCAGTAGCCACATATTCTTTACCAGTTACGAAGCACTAGCTACGAGCCACCAGCTACTAACTACTTCCTACGAGCTGACATTATTACGATGACCACGACTACTCCTACTACTATTTTACTACTACTACTACCACTACTACTACTACTACTACTACTACTACTACTACTACCACTACTACTACTACTACTACTACTACTACTACGACTACTACGACTTTACTACTACTACTATTACTACTACTACTACTACTACTACTACTACTACTATTGCGACTGTTACTACGTCTACCCTCAATGCGCCTACTACTACGACTACCTCTACCACTGCTACGGGTACCACTATTACTACTGCTACAACTACGACTAGTGCTACTACGACGACAACTACTACGACTACGACTACTGCTACGACTGCTACTACTACTACTACTACTACTACTACCACTACTACTTTGATTGCTTCTACTAATAGCCACTGCTACTACTACAACTACTACTACCATAACTCATAATAGTGACACTAGTAGCACTACTACTACTACTACTACTACTATTACTACTATTACTATTACCATTACTATTACTAATACTACTGCAACTACTATTACTACAGCTACGACTACTACCATCACTATTATACTACTACTACTACTACGACTACTACTACGACTACCTTCCTACTACTGCTAGTACTGCTCCGAATGCTATACTATATGACTACTACCACTACCACTGCCACGACCACGACCACGACTATTATTATGACTTCTACTACTACTACTACTACTACTACTACTACTACTACTGCTGCGTGTACTCCTTCTACTACTGCCACTACTACTACGATCACTATTACTACTGCTACCATTACATCTACGACTACGGCGACTACTGCTCCAGCTACTACTGCTACTACTAATACTAGGACTACTACTACGGCCACTACTACCACTACCACTGCCTCTACTAATACTACTACTCGTATTACTACTACCACGAGTACTACTCGTATGACTACTACTGCTACTACTGACTAGCAAGTACGCACTACCAGCTACTACTACTCCTACTACTGCGGGTACTACTACTACTACTACTACTACTACTACTACTACTAGCACTACTACTACGACAGCTACTACAATTACGACTAGTACTACGACTACTACTGCTCTTACTACTACTACTACTACTACTACTACTACTATTACTACTACTACTACTACTACTACTAAGTACTGGCCACAAGCCAGTAGGCACTAACTACGACCCACAACCTACTACCTATACGACCACCCTGCGGGTGATAAGGAGGTTGGGGGGGGGAGGGGCCCAGCAATGGGCAACAGTGGTGAATGTTGTTGTGACAGTGCCAGTGGAGATAGTTGCTTTGCCGCTCGCTCTTAGGAGCGTTGGTGTCGAGTTGTTTACGTCACCCTTTGCTCTTTGGCGCCTTGGTACCATTCCGCCCTCCCCCTGGAAGCCTGCCCAACTTGCGCAACGGCAGCTAACGGCGCCATTTGGCCACAGAAGACTGAAGCGCTGGCAAAGCTTTGCGCAGCCCGCGACCCCTCTTGCACTATCGATCTCATCATGATCATCAGCATCACCATCATCGTCACCATCAATTTCGTCATCATAATCACAAACACCAACACCATGAAGGCCATCACCACCATCAGCATCGCACAATCGATCTCACATTCTGTTTACCGATATCACAATCGATCTCGCAATCGACGTCATCATCATCATCATCATCATCAAAATCAACACCATCAACATCATCGCCATCATCAACATCATCATCATTATCACCATCATCATCACCACCATCATCATAATCATCATCATAATCGTCATCAACATCATCATCGGGACACCGACGGGACACGGACGGGACACCGGCGGAACACCGGCGGGACACCGCGCCGCCCCGGCCGCCCGGAAGGGAATCATTTCGTCCGGCCGCGCCTCAGCCACACGGGACACCAGCGGGACACCGGCGGGACACCGCGGGCTACCGGCCGCCCGGAAGGGAGTCATTTTGGGACGCCCGAATCATCCAGGATAACTCGGGTCCGGGTTGGGTCGGGTTTGGGCCCCCGCGGTGGGGCCCGAATGGCCGACGGCACCCTTGGCATTCGACGTCCGCTTCCTGCAGGCTGTCCTTAACGCAGACGTGGCGGCATTCATGCTCATGATTTGCGATCGCATTGAGCATGCTATCTGCGTTACGTGTGCTCATGAAGCGCTAATGTGAATGCGGGGGCGTGTTGCGTTAGAACAACGCTAGACCGGTTACGGTGGCCGCCGCGTCTTCAGTGCGGCTGGCGCCATCGCGTGGCGCCCGCGTGACGTCCCAACGCTGTCCTGGACGGGCTCGGTCATGCATGATCAAGGGGTCGGCGGAAATGACGTAAGCCAAACGAAACGACGTTCACCGCATGACGTCCCGATGTTGTTGGCGAAATTGTAGGGTGTTGTGATTATGGGAGCGCGTTCTGGCAGCGCGTCTCCCCATGGGATTTCGAGCTGCAGTGCGCTGCCGCGGGCCGCGTGGAATGTTGGCATGTTTTCCGCGGACTGCTGCGTCGCACAAACGGTTCGGTTCGACTCTTCACTGTGCCGCAAACACAAGCGGAGGACATCAAGGAAAAAAACACAACCACCATGCTGGAACTAACGCGACGGGACACAATGACATAGGCGCAGGTTTGGCGACGCACAGAAACACCACCAGCCGATCGCATATTAATATTTCATGCATGGCCAACACGAGTTTCAGCGTGCAGGGACACATGGCTCACTCCACGCATGGGTAGAGCGCGATCCATTGAAGATGCAATTTGTTTCTGCCGTGCTCCGATTACCCTGCACTGTGCTTCGGGTGAATTTAACTCAGGCCTGGCCCATGCGCCAGCCGCGCGCTGCCCGCGAATGGCTCCTGTCGTAAGGACTCTCGCTGAGCAGACAACTCAAGACATGGCAGGGCGAACGTGGGGCCACGGGGCAAGACAATGCAAAACAAATGTTTGGAATATCGGTTTCACTCCTTTTTGTTTGTCAAGGTGCAAGCCGAAAAGGGATGCTGTTCACAATGATACATGCAGTGCGAGCGCCGACGAGCCTCAACATCTCGACCACCGCCTCGAGAATAATCAGCCTGGCGAAAACCCAACCATATGCAGTTGTGGGTATCGCATTCGGGGAAGCCCCCTATGGGGCCACGAAGCGCTGTACTGGGTGGGGTGTGTTGGGGGGAGCAGGGGGGGGGGGGGGGGGGGGGGGGGGGCATGCGAAACTTGCGCGCTGGGACCTTCGGTGGAGCTCTCTATGGGGCCACGAAACGCTGTACTGGGTGCGGGGAGGGACGCATGCGAACTGCGCCACTGGGACCTTTCGGTGGAGCCCCCTATGGGGCCACGAAGCGCAGTACTGGACGCGGGGCCACGAAACGCTGCCCTAGGTGGCGGGGGGGGGGGGGGGGGGGGGGCGCATGCGAACTGCGCCACTGGGACCTTCGGTGGAGCTCCCTATGGGGCCACGAAGCGCTGCCCTGGGTGGGGGAACCGCATGCGGGCTGTGCCACTGGGACCTTCGGTGGAGCTCCCTATGGGGCACGAAGCGCTGCCCTGGGTGGGGGAACCGCATGCGGGCTGTGCCACTGGGACCTTCGGTGGAGCTCCCTACGGGGCCACGAAGCGCATCCCTGGGTGGGGGAACCGCATGCGGGCTGTGCCACTGTGACCTTCGGTGGAGCTCCCTATGGGGCCACGAAGCGCTGCCCTGGGTGGGGGAACCGCATGCGGGCTGTGCCACTGGGACCTTCGGTGGAGCTCCCCGGGGCTACGAAACGCGGCCCTGGGTGGGGAACCGCATGCGGGCTGTGCCACTGTGACCTTCGGTGGAGCTCCCTATGGGGCTACGAAACGCTGCCCTGGGTGGGGGAACCGCATGCGGGCTGTGCCACTGTGACCTTCGGTGGAGCTCCCTATGGGGCCACGAAGCGCTGCCCTGGGTGGGGGAACCGCATGCGGGCTGTGCCACTGAGACCTTCGGTGGAGCTCCCTATGGGGCTACGAAGCGCTGCCCTGGGTGGGGGAACCGCGTGCGGGTTGTACCACTGGGACCTTCGGTGGAGCTCCCTATGGGGCTACGAAGCGCTGCCCTGGGTGGGGGGACCGCATGCGGGCTGTGCCACTGGGACTTTCGGTGAAGCTCCCTGTGGGGCTACGCAGCGCTGCCCTGGGTGGGGGAACCGCATGCGGGCTGTGCCACTGGGGCCTTCGGTGGAGCTCCCTATGGGGCAACGAAACGTTGCCCTGGGTGGAGGAACCGCATGCGGGCTGTGCCACTGGGACCTTCGGTGGAGCCCCCTATGGGGCTACGAAACGCGTGAGGGGTGTGCCGAGAGCAGAGGCAAGGAGGGGGAGGAGGGAGGATGGCGAGGAGAGGAGGAGGAGGAGAGGAGGTGGGACGCGGGGCGCTGTCTTCAAAGCGAGGACCCAACACCACAGGATGGTTGGGAACAAAGAGACGCGCACCCGGAAACATCCTCCCCTCCATTGCGTTCTTCTTCCTCCTCCAAACTGCCTTCATCGATCGTCGACCCCCTCCCGTGTTCCTAGATGTTTCCATCGTCCCGTCCATCTTGATGAGTCCCCGCCCATGCTCCTAACTTCCCTCCTGCTCGTTGTCGCAGCTGCCCGAACACAAAAAGGCTCTCCCGCCTCTCCCAGCGCCCCCACATTGTTCATTCTCTCCATCGTTCGCTGCCACCCCCCCATTCGCTCGTCCCCTGCATTACTGCTGGCCCTCGTTTGATCAGTCATCGTCCTCCCCTGTTCTCCTGCACTGCTTCCTCAACGCGTCCTTTTTTTTCGGATGGCAGCTTTAATCCCTTACACCGCCCGCCAATCGCCACCACTCTCCTTTCCCCGTTTCCGTTCTCTGAATCGTTAATGTCTTTTCGTTCCCTCGCTTTGCATCGAGCGTCTTGCTCGCGCAGTTTATCCTCTGGCTCCTTCCTCGCCCTCCGACCCCCCTCTGCCTCAGATGTGTTCCTCATCCACCCGTTCTCGCTGGCATCGCAGGGAAAATCGAAACGATGATTTAATCGCATGGGCGGCCCGCCGACCGAAGAGGCCACAACCGTGCGAGACCCGTCGAAAAAATTAGTCTGGCGAAGGACCCAACCATATGCAGCTGTGGGTATCGCATTCGGGGGAGCCCCGTATGGGGCCATGGAGCGCTGTATTGGGTGGGGGGGAAGCATGCAAACTGCGCCACTGGGTCCTTCGGTGGAGCTCCCTATGGGGCCACGAAGCGCTGTGCTGGGTGGGGGAACCGCATGCGGGCTGTGCAACTGGGACCTTCGGTGGAGCTCCGCATGGGGCCACGAAACGCTGTGCTGGGTGGGGTGTGTGGGGGTGGGGCGGGGTGGTGTGGTGTGTGTGTGTGTGTGTGTGTGTGTGTGTGTGTGTGTGTGGTGTGTGTGTGGTGTGTGTGTG
>CAUYUJ010014618.1:146641-149141 GCA_963575745.1 Prorocentrum cordatum
CCCCCACCCCGCCCCTTCGCCCGCCCTCCATGCTGCGTGCGCATTTTGATACACTTGCGGAGATGCTAACTCGAAAACCGAATGGGGAACACCAAGGGTAGCTTCGCTTTCGCATCGGGAGGAGCTGTCATCGCATAGTGGATGATACGGCAGAAAAATTATGAAAGGAGCCCACGCGCGCGCGCGCGCGTTCCCCCGCAACGCTACCCGCCACTGAGCATACGAATGTACACAATGGGAGCGATGTAATCATGGAAACCCAATGGTGAAATCAATGGTGGAACACCATTGTGACACTTCAGTTTAAGGTGGGGAAGCATTGGCTTTTCAACGTGGCGTGAATGCGCACAGGACACTGCGCACGCAATGCAACCCACGCGCGCTCGCCGTCCACACCAATGTAGACAATGTTTGTACAACCGGAGCGGCGTTAACTCGAAAACACGATGGTGAAAACCCTATGTAAGATATCATTCTCGAATCGGTGAAGGCAGTCATCCCAACGTGAGGTATGCGAAACTGCATAATCAATATAACCCACGCGGGCGCGCGCGCGCGCCCCCACGCTCTTCGCAATCGTGTGCATTGTATTTTCTGCCACGGGGGCGATGTTAACTCGAAAAACCCAATGGCGAAAACCCAGTGTAAAATTTCATTCTCGGATCGAAAGACGCGCTGCATTCAATCTTGATTATAAGAAAACGTTGCACTCGACGCAGCCCGCGCGCGCGCTCACCCCGCGCCCTTCTCCTGCTTCGTGGCCGGCCCCTTCCCCGACCCAACGCTGCCGCGCATGCTTTGCGCGCGCTCTGACAAATGCTAATTCAAAGGCCAAGTGGCGAAACGCATTTGTAGAACGTCAGTTTGAGATCGGGGGGCTGCCGCTTCAATGTGGGATTTACAAAACCGTGCACTCAATGCACTCCGCGCGCGTGCACTCGCGACCCCCCCCCCCCCCCTCCCGCCCGCACCCGAGCCGCGTGCTTGCAGTTCAATCTAACTGCGGCGTTGCAAGCTGGAAAATCAGCAGATGAAAACCACGTGCTTCTGCATCTGCACATGGCAATAAACGTCTCCGACGCAGCGTGGAATACGCGAGACTGCGCGCCCAATGCTGCCCTCGCGCGCGCGCGCCCACCCGCGCCCGCCGCCGCGTTGCAAGCCATGGCGTACGAAGAAACCGATGTTGACTCGACAACCCAATGGCGAAAACCCAATGTAAACATTCATTCTCGGACCAGAAGAGGCGCTCTATTCAATGTGAAGTTACGAATGCGCTGCGCTCGACGCAGCCCACGCGCGCGCGCCCCCTCGACCCGTCGCGCCCGCTTGGGCAGCGTTGCGCGGCGGAAGCGATGATACATCGAACGCCGATTGTAGTATAGACGAATGCGCATCACAGTGAAGCGCGCGCGCTGCAGCCCGCCCCCGCCCCTATACCAGGGGGATTTTGTTAGCCGAGACACCGCGTGGCCAAAACGACATGACGACAGCTGTCAGATCAGACGAGGCAGCCATGTGAATAACCATTACACAGACACGCGCGCGCAGGCGGGTGCGCCCACCAGGTGAGCGGGTCACCCAGGTGGGCGGGCCACCCAGGTCGGTGGATCACATCGGCGGGTGGGTCACCAGCGCGGGTGGGTCAGTCAGGTGGGCGGGTCACCCCAGTGCGAAGGCCACCCAGATGAGTGGGCCACCGAAGGACGTGGGTCACCCAGGTGGGTGAGTCACCCAGGTGGGTGGGTAAACGTGGTGGGCGTATCATTAATGATGCTGCAAAGCATGCGCGACGCAACGGGCACGCGCGTGCGCTGCATGGCGCGCGCGTCTTCGCGTAGTCCGCATTGAGATGGTCACGCGCACGTTGCGCTGTGCACGCGCTTCGCATGCCCAAGTTTAAATGCAAACGCATCTTCTCACCAAAAAGTTTACATGTTAGTTTGGGCGCGAAGAATTTGGTTTGCGACTCAGCGTTGCCATCGCTATGTAAAAATACTCAACGCAGCGCGCGCGCTCGGCGCAGCGCGGTCATCCGTTCTGTTCGAACCTTGTGCAACGACGAGTCGTTGCCGAAGCGCCTGCGGCCGGGGGCTGGCAAATTAATTCATGAAGCGGCGAACAGATTTTGTCGACTTCCTCAACGACCAGGCGGGTCGCGACGGGGCGGGATGCGAACTGAATTAAACAGGCTACCGGGGCTAGCCGAAGAGGCCCCCACGCCATTGCCCCCGATCGGGGCGGGCGCGCGCGGAACGCAACGTCAACGTTGCCCTCTGCGAAGCGCGCCGCCATCACAGCGAGGGGGCGGGGGGGGGCCTGGCAAAGTCAGTGCGGAGTTCCCTTGAAAGTTGCCCGATGGGGAGTGGGGGCGCATGTTTTTCTTGCCAATTTAATTTGACATGTGAGTTTTGACGCACCAGAGACAGCTCTCAATTAAGCAACGGCATGGCTGCGTCGCGCATCGCGCGCGCGCAGGAACCTACGTCCATGGCGCCCG
>CAUYUJ010014618.1:151641-168507 GCA_963575745.1 Prorocentrum cordatum
TACTAACAACCGATTGTTAATATCGTTTGGGCCGCTGTTTTTCACTACATACCAACTACTACGTACTATCTGCTAAGTCTTAACTACGAGCTGGTAGCTACGAGGTGCTACGAACTTGGTCGCCACATGTAGTTTCGTAATGTTACCCAGAAGAGTTCCTTCTCCGGGCAAGAGAAGCCATATTAATGGGCAATCTCTGTGGCGCCTTAAGGGCCGCATATTGCGATTTACGAAAGTCGGTTTTGGACAGAAGTGTCCTGGTCCTCGATGAGGTCGCACCCGGGGAACTAACCTTTCCCGAAGGACCCCTAGGAATCTACAAATATTCGGTAGTACGCCCGGAGAGCGAGCCCTATTCCCGGAGAGCGAACCCTTTTCCCGGAGAGCGAACCCCTCGCCCTCTACAGGGGCAAGATTCAGAAATAGTCAAAAAATAGTACGGGGACAATTTTCCTTTTAATGTAATACTATTTCTGACTACGTCTTGAATTCTTGTTCCGCCCAAAACCCGCCCGCAGGAGGACACGCCCGACCTAAGACTGGAAGGGCTCTTGGCTTACAACGAGGGGCTGCTCAGGCCCACCTCTATAGGAGCTTCCACTGGGGGGGCGCCCCGAGCAGTGGAGTAGATTTTGATGTCGCGTGGCTACAACCACCCGACATCACAAAATCGTCTATGCGCGACCTTGAAAGTTGGTCCGGCTGCATTCATTGGCGCCGCGTGCCACTTGCCCAAAGTATGCTCGTGTCCTCATCCCCCCTCCTCTACCCTCTCCATCCCCCCGATGTCTATTGTCATATCCCTGCGGCCTTTTCCTCTTTATCATCTTTCGTTCCCTCTGCCCTTCGAGTTCCTCCTCTGCCCGCTTCTGCCCCTGCTCCTCGTCGCTATCCACAACTTCCTCCTCGTCCCCCTGCCTTCTTCACGCCCTCCCAAAGAAGTCTCATCGTTTTCGTTGTCCTCCTGCGCCCGCCTTTATTTGTGCCCTTTTCTCGCGCCCCCCCCGTTCCTCCGCCTACCCCGCGCGTTTTGCTTTTTTCCATTGCAATAATTCGCATCAGTTTCCTTTCTGTGTTTTTTTGCATGCGTCCTACTCTGCCCACGGTCGCCATTTGGGGCCCCCTGCTCCTCTTCGTGTGTTCCTTGCGTTGTTCCTCCGCGTCCTTGTTTTCCATCCTCCGTCTCCTCTCCTTTTTCTTGTGTTTCCGTTGGACACTTCTTGGAGCTGTTTTGGGGGGCATCCCAGGGCCCTCTTGGATTTTGTTGAGGAAGTCTTTTGGTGCCGTTTTGGAGTCCAGAGGTGGGCAATTACGGTAGGTTTGCGTCGTGTCGACCAGCGGCGACCCCAGCGCGGGCATTCAAGGTTGAACGCCGCCGGCGACCCAGAATCGATCGATGTTGAACGATCGGACGTTGCGGCAGCGGCCGATCGTTCAAGGTTGAACGATCCTCGCGGCGTCAGGGACCAACGCACAGGTCGACACGGCACGAACCTGCCGTACCAGGAATTCAGTGGTCCCCGCCGAAGCCTCGCGTACCCCCCCGCCAGACCCACACGAGGGGATAGCGGGAGCCCCTTCCCCGAGAAGGTACATGCATGGTGTCGTTTGCCGCTTCCGGTGCCCTTACTGTAGATCAACCTTGCGGTTTGCCGATTCTGGCGCCGTTGGTGTAGATCTACACTAGTGTTTGCCGTTCCCAGTGTCCACAGTGTGGATCTACACTGTCGTTTGGCCTTCTCTTTTCACCCGGCGCTCATTTCCACGAGCGTGTGTGTGAATTTGATGTTTGCGCGGCGCGTGTCCAAAATCCACATTATCATTTGGCGAATGTAGATTTGTTCGGGGCTCCCCAGATCTACACAAGGATTGTGGTAGTGTAGATTTCTCGCGTCCGTTTTGCGAAATCTACATTAAGGTGGGTCTAGCGTATATCGCTGTCTGGCTCCATTGCGTAGATCTGCATTGCGCTTTTGCCCATCGCGGCGCCCCAGTGTAGATCTACATTGTGTTTTTTGCCCACTGCGGCCCCGAGTGTGGATCTACAATTTGCCAGTGCCAAATTGGATTTCCGAGAGCGGAGTGGGGACTGCGCTGGTGCCAATTTTGATTTCCGAGAGCGGAGAGGGGGCGGGGGAGGGGGAGGAAGGAGGGAGGTGAGGAGTGGTAGTGGGGGGGGTGCCGGTGAGAACGCTGTAGGGGGGCAGCGGTGGGACTTCTCGTTCACGATATGGCCCGAGGTGCCCTGGCGATGGCGCGAGGAGACGCGGGGGCATGTGAGGACAGGGGCGAAGGCGACGAGGCGCACGATGAGGACCTGGAAGCGGTGGAGGGGGGGGCAGGGCTTGCTTGCGCGCGGTACGCAGCGCAGTCGCGAGTGCTCCAAGGTTCGCCTGGGTACCTGGAAGCCACCGAAAGGGCAGAGGATCCATGCATTTCCTGCATGGGGCCGAATGGCCCTTGAATCAATATGAAAATGAGGAGTTGGAAGAGGGGGATCAGGAGGAGGAAAAGGACATGAAAAAATGAGGACAACGAGGAACAGAGGGCATGGAGGACATGGAGGCGGATGCGAAGGCAGATTACGCGGTGGATAAGGAAGAAGAGGAGGTGCAGGTCGAGGCCGAGACGGAGGAGGAAGCTGATGGGGGAGAAGGAGCGGCAAGCGGGACGCGGCGGGCGGAGGTGCGCGGGCGGAGGTGGAGGTGGGGGTCGGCGAACGTGCGTGGGCGGAGATTGGTATCCTAACCTTATTGAGGCTTCAGGACGGATTCCGGAATATCCCGTGGGAGATCCAAGACGGCTCCTTGTAGTAACATACAATCATACGTTTAACCACATCTACCATTCGCGCGCTTCCGCCTGCCTCCAGCACCCAGGCAACTCGGCCAGGCCAATCTCCAGGCGTGGCTGAAAAGTAAACTTTAGCGTTCGGAGATGGATGGCCCTAGAACCCCGTGGGCGCTCCTCCAAAAGCCCCCCGCAGTAACCCAAGGCGGCTCCAGGCCCGCCCGCCCCCCCCGTTGCCCAGGTCTTGCGTGCGAGGGCCTCGGCAGCAGAAGCCCCGCGTCGAGCGTGTACCCCCCCCTGGGCGCGGCGGCCCTCCCCTGGGCGCGGATCGGGGGGCGAAGCAGTGCTTCGTATCCGCGGCCTCGCGGGCCGGGGCCTGGGCCGCGACCCCGCGGGTGCGCGGCGGTTCGTTCGTGGATGCCCCGCGCGGGACGTGTCCGCGCGTCCGCGCGTGCGCCCCAGAAGCCAGGCCGCGGGATCGCAGACGCTCTTTGACGGTGTTCGGGCATTTCCTGAGGTGTCAAGGACGCGGAGCGTTGTATATCATCCGCGCCCCGTCCAGAGCGTTCTGGAGGGGGGCGAATCATCCCGAACGGCCGCCTGCGGCCCGAGTTATGAGTCGAAAAAACAACAGGCCCGAGGCAATTGTATGGAGGGACAGGCTCAATGGCCAATGGGGCAACGCGTCGATGTCCAATCGCACACTCATCGCTGACCGGGAACTGATAGCCCAATCCGCCCAGGAACGCGGGGTTTTGCCATCGGGGGCCTATCGGCGATGTATCCCCCAATCAAAGTGTTCCCCAGTACCGTAGCCCCTCAGGGAAAACGCCCCGACCCCCAGAACTGGTGTTTACCAGGCGGCCTGTGCGGTTGCGTGAAGCAGCCCCGACCTGACCCGATCTCCCCCTTTCGGGTGCGTTCATGCCAGAGGGGTTCGCCTGCAGAGCGGCGCATTTATGAGATGGGCTGCTCTGCCCTCTGATGGGGCGCCCGACCAGAAAGACTCCCACGCTGGATGTTTGGAGGGAGAGCTGCGTGTCTGCGACGGCTTGCATGCATCGGGATGGCGGCAGTGAACGCAATGAAGGCCCTCCTCCTCCTCCTCCTCCTCCTCCTCCTCCTCCTCCTCTTCCGCCTTCTCCTTTCCCTCCTCCTCCTCCTCCTCCTCCTCCTCCTGCGCTTGCTCCTGCTCCTGTTCCTCCTCCTCCTCCTGCGTCCTGCCTTCCTGAGGTGCCCTCCAGCGGCGCCCTCTTGAGGCACCCTCCCGAGGCGCCCTCTCGAGGCGCCCTCCTGCTCTGCCCTCCGGAGGTGCTCGACCAGAAGGAGCCCCACGTCTCCTCGAAGGAGGCGTCCGACCGCACCGACCGCGCCGCCGCGCGCCGCCGCCAGAGGAAGCAGCGTGAGTGAGGCGGCCGCGTGGGCTGCGCGTGGGCGACGATAGGGGGCGGGCGGTCGGCGGTGGCGGCGGGCGTGCTCGGGGGGGAGGAGGGGGCGAGGGGAGGGAGGAGGTGGGAGGGGGGCGGGGAAGGCGAGGGGGGAGGGAGGGGGAAAAGGGGGGAAGGGGGAGTGTGAGGGATGGGGAGGGGGAGGGGGGGGGAGGGGGGGAAAAGGGGGGAAGTGGGAGAGAGGGGGGGGAGGGAGAGAAAGGGGGGCAAAGGGGAGAAGGGGAGAAGGAGGGAGGGTGATGGATGGGGAGGGAGAGGGGGGAGACGAGGGAAAGGTGGAAGGGGGGTACCAGGAGAACCTTCGCAGAGACTATCGCAAGCAACCGTTGTCGGACTTCGCGAGGCAGACCGACATGCTCAACACATTCGCCTGTTTGGCCTTCGACGCCTTCACGACGGCTGCAGAGGCCTCCACGAGCACCCTGACACGGCCCACGACGCCACCAAGAGCGCTCCAACATATTCCCATGCGGCCCGAGGACGGCCAGAGAGGCGCCCAGGAGGGCAACAGAGGCGCCCAAATCATGCCAAAAGGGCGCCCACGACGGCCCAAGCGGGGCCCAAGACGACCCAAAGGGCGCCCTGACCGGCCCAAGAGAGCTTCCAGGCTCCTTGAAGCCGAGGGGGAGGAGGAGGAGGAGGAGGAGGAGGAGGACCAGTGGAAACCCAAGAGTCATCAACGATGTTGGAATTAACTCTCCCTCCAAGTTCCTTCGCCATAGGCCCATACATCGGTCCATTTCCAGTGAGGGAACTGCCTCGCTGGAAGACAACAGTTTGAAGATCCTGAAACGTGCCAAAACATTATTCTCGGGATTTCAACGCCACGTATCAACCTGACTGCTGCGTCTTGGCGATCCAGAACCGTGCCAGAACGCCATTTGGGGGGACTTCAGCACAGCGAGTCAACAAAATTGTTGCGCCCGCATAATCATGAACCCTTTCCAACACACAGTTTCTGGTGCGCTGGCCATGGGAATCCGTGACACTCTTGCAAATTTTAAAGACGAGTGTGCGCGGCGCTAAGGCGAGAGTCACCTTTTGAAAACCACCCGCCCTCAATCCGTGAATCTCCTTTAAAACATTAAAGACGCGAGTGCGCGGCGCTAAAGCGAGAGTCACCTTTTGAAAACCACCCGCCCTCAACCCGTGAGACCCTTGTAAATTTAAAAGACGAGTGTGCGCGGCGCGAAGGCGAGCGCCACATTTTGAAAACCACCCGCCCTCAATCCGTGAAGCTCTTGTAATTTCCACATGTTGAAAACCACGCGCCCTCAATCCGTGAAGCTCCTGCAATGTTTTATGACGAGTGTGCGTGGCGCTAAAGCGAGAGCCACATTTTGAAAGCGACACGCCCTCCATCTGTGAAGTTGTTATCATCTTTTAAGCATTAGAGTCATAAAGTGTGAGGGGGTCTCAGGCGAAACGCCTGGCCCGCCCTAAAAACTAGCCTCGGGGTGCGACAGGGGGGAGGTATCTATAGGGAGAACGAGTGGAGGAGGAGGAGGAGGAGGAAGAGGTGAATCAGGTGAAGCAGGACATAGAGCATGTTTCCCCGCATTTCGTTAGCAGGGGGGAAATATTCCCTGCGAGCCAGACGGCACCTGACCAGCTCGTCCCCCTTAAGACGCCTGTAGCGCTTCTCGGGGAGCTTGGTTGTAAATCCATCTTACAGTGGATGGAATTAGTTCCAAATTGTTCGAATTCACATTCAGCGGCTAGAATTGCTTCTGCTCGGTTGTAAGTTGTTCCACTTCTGGCCTGGACCACACTGGCGATAGTGGGCATGATTTCGGCGCGGGGGGGGGGGTCGCGCCGCGATTCGCACCGGCGCCCTTTAAGATTGCGCAAGAGTGGATCATTTCCAAGGGGCGCGGGCGCGAATCGCGACGTGACCAGGGAGGGCCCCCTCCCGCGTGCTGGCGCTCGCGCGAGTACCAGGTCGATCGCAGTGCGCCCCCGCCCTGGCGCGCCCTGCCACGCCCAAGCGCTACCCCCCCTCAAGCAGTGGCGAAGCGTCCTGGCGTTCCTATAGCCCTACCAAACAGTGTTCTAAGAACCTTTTGTGGTTCCCACGAAGTGTTCTTAGACAATTGCTGGTTGGAGTCTGTCTTGTTTTATCACATCGGAATTTAAGAACATTGTTCTTGTTCTTGGAACATGCTTGGGTTCTCAGAACATTTCTTGGTGGGACTATAGGAATGCCAGGACGGTCGGTCCCTGCTCAAGTATTGCTTCTTGTTCCCCCAGGATCAGGTCTCCCAGACATCCGACGGCGTGGCCTATGGAGTGAGCAGTTCTCCGGCGACTTGACTCTGTCTGTTTCGACCGCTCGGCATCGGTTTGTTTGGGGGGGGGCCACCTGTCACCATCGCGAAGCAATCTGGACAGCAGTCTGTCCACAGCTCCTGCCCCGTGGGCCCCGACCTCTGGCGACACGTACTGTCTTCATCCTGGCGCGTCTGCCGATCCCGGCCTCCTGGGCACGTCGTCTGGCCCTTGGTCCTACCAAAGATGGTTCCGCGACGACAAACTGCCTTCCCGAGGAACGGGTCGGAACCTTGGACTTAGATCGAAGAAGAAAACACATAAAGATAACTGTTTGGCGCTTCGCGCGCATTTCTTGGATCCGCGCTGGACCCTCCGCGCCTCCGGCGCCGCCACTGGCGCGCTTCGCGCGCCACGGAGGGGGTCCAGCGCGGACCCAAGAGACCCGCGAGGAGCGCCAAAAGTTGATGTTTATGTATTTTCTTTCTCTTCTGCTCGAGAAGTTACGTCGTCAGATGTCTGGCTGCGCGGAGGGCTCGCGGGCCCCTTGTTCTCCTGGGGCTGGCTGCCTGGGGGCCCGGCAGGAGTCCTTCGAGACAGACGTCGGGGAAGGGCGCCATCGTCGGAGGGGTCGGTTCCCGGGCGCCTCCTGTGGCGCCCTCGGGGCCACGACATCCATCGGCGGCGTGCCCAGGGGGGGGAAATGAGAAGGAGAGGTCTTTGTCGGAAGGCTCAGAAATCCCCCCGCGACCTCTGAGAAGTGTTCTGAGCCTACCCCACTGATCTGCTCATGACTAGTTCTGGTAGTTGTGGGGAAGTCGTGGTAGATCATGTTGACTTGATCATCCAGATCTTAACTTGATCTTCCAGATCTCAATTTGATCTGCCAGATATTACGTAACTTGAACGGTGCAAGTTGTGGAAGACACGGGAGATAGTTTTTTGACGCGGTTGTTACAGCGTGTAAGTTACGGGGATTATCGCTATGTCTCAGGGGGCAGGCGGGGGGCCAGCGAAGCTGACAGGATACCCAGTATCTGACAGCGGGACGTGCAGCAACGCCGCGAAGCGGCCTATGAGGAAGTACTGTTTCAACCACACACTGCACGAGGGCCCAGACGGGCCAAAGATATATATATATATATATATATATATATAATCATTCATCGGGAGGCCGATTTGAGATCCATACAACCTCAACCAAATCACAACCAACAAAAACTCGAGTTGCGATCGGCATCGGAAGATTCTCAGTCCCACGTGTCGTGAGAGCAGGGCCGGGCAAAGCGTTTAAACAGGGAGGGAAGCTTGAGCGGACACGAAAGACAAGCAGGGCAGGACGAGGGGTATAACCTGCACTACTATCTTACACGGCCCACCCCCACCACACCACCCCGAGACGCGATCAATTAAGTTTGGAAAACGATCATTATCGCTACGTCTCAGGGGGCAGGCGGGGGGCCAGCGAAGCTGACAGGATACCCAGTATCTGACAGCAGGACGTGCAGCAACGCCGCGAAGCGGCCTATGAGGAAGTACTGTTTCAACCACACACTGCACGAGGGCCCAGACGGGCCATATATATATATATATATGCACATAGATATAATCATTCATCGGGAGGCCGATTTGAGATCCACACAACCTCAACCAAATCACAACCAACAAAAACTCGAGTTGCGATCGGCATCAGAAGATTCTCAGTCCCACTCCCGCATTTGATGTGCCTGGCGTAGCCGACAAAAACTACATGTTGTGGCCAGGGCGGGCGGGCGGGGGCCACAACGAAGAAATTCATGCGAACGGCCAAGCTCACCGTGGGGTGGTGGTCGCGCCCGTAGGCCACCACCTCTAGGGGGCCCTCGTATGGCGCCCCTAGCCGCCCACATGGGGCGCCCCCATTTGGCCTGTCGCCTCACTCTGTCCACCATCCAGCTCCCTCTCCCCAGGTCTCGTCGGAGTAGAGGTCGTCGGACTCTGGGCAGCTTGTGTCAGCCTTGGTGGACTTCTTGTTGGTGGTGGTCTTCTGCTTCTGCTTTGTGGTGGGTCCCAGCATCAAGAGCTCTGCGGCGACATCTTTCGCCTTCTTCGTCTTCAGATTCGTCCTGATGCCGTCGACCAGCTGCTGCTGCTGCTTGCTGTAGTTGGTGCGGGACTCTATCGCACGGAGTATCTCGGCAGCTAGGTCTGAGGTCGCACGGGAGCCCACGTCCAGCACCTTCTTCGGCATTTTTGCACGGAACTGTGTGAGGGTGAACGTCTTGGAGTACCGTTGGACGCTGGACAATGCCTTCCACCTGCCCCCCCTCCGCACCTGCTCTAGGCTGGCCCGTCCTCGGGCCACGTCCTCGCTGGGCCCCGAGTGGCGGAGCCCGTGCGGAGGCGGCGCCCAGGGCATCCCAAGCGAGCGACATGCGCGGTGCCACTCTTTGCGGAAGCCTGCCTGCTTGGGGCCGAAGATGGGCCCCGTGACAGTCTTCTTGACGTCCTTCAGGGCCAGGATGAGGCTCGCGACCGTGCCGCGGCGGATGACGACCCCTTGATTGCTGCCCGTCTTGCCCTCCTCGCCTCGGGCCGAGATGCCAAACAGGAGGCACGCGCATCGGCCATCCCAAATGATGTCGGTCTCGCGTAGCATTTCCATGTCCTGCTCCCGCCCGTAGACGTCGTACTGCGCGAGGGTCCAGATGGCTTCATCCAGGAGCCCCGCCTCGAAGAAGTAGATGGCGATGGCGAAGACAGCTTCCTCAGGCAGAGGACCCCCATCCACAGAGATAACCAGCCTCTGCCAGCTCTTCAGGCTTCGCAAGGCCAGGGGGAGCTGGTTCCTCAGCGCAGGCCAAATCGCCAGCAGCCCGAACAAGACGATCGACCCCCACGTAGGACGGAGCCGGTCCTTGTAGCACTTCATGACCATGTAGTCGGCCAGGGCGTGGTCCACGGCGCTCGCGGACTGCAGCTCCCAACCTTTGTCGACGCAGTGGTTGAGAAAGTCTCGAACCTTCGGGGCCCACTGCGCCGCGGTGACGTCCGCCACGGAGTGGGTAAGCAGCCTTGTGAAGCCGCCCTCGCTGATGCCCAGGTGCGGCTCCTTCTCGTAGTTCTCCCACGCCCGTGGCCCTCGCTTCTGCAGGGGGATGTCTCCCGCCCTGGGTGGCTTCGGGCGAACCGCTCCAACAGGGTGGACTGCCTCCAATGCCATGGCGGCTACCCACCAGCGTATCCCGTACAGGCGCGGCCCAGGTCGCGTAGATCGTGACCTCGGCTGTCCGTTGGAGCGGGGTGTCGGTCGCTGTGAGCTGCCACCGTCTCGGGCGCCGCGCCGAGGAAGCCCCCCCGAGAGAGGTCGTCGGCGACGTTCAGCTCCGACGGGACGTAGCGGTAGTACCCATGAATCGCGAAGCTCACGGTGATCGCCGCCGCCTGGCGGCACAAGCGCAGCAGGGCTGGTGAACTCGAGCGGCCCTTGCCCAGGGCCCCCAGAGCCACCATGCTGTCTGTGGGGATCAGGACCTTCCGCCTCCACATCCGCGATGATCTGGCCAGGTGTCGCAGCAGGCCCACCACGGCCCGCGTCTCGTTGATGTTCGTGTGCTCCGTGATCCTCCACCTCCCGAAGTAGAGTGGCCGCCATCTCGCGATCTCGCCATCCATCTGACTCGATCGCCCCGCCCCACCTCGATCCTCGCCCTTCCCGGCCTCGGCGGGCCGAAGGGCGAAGTGGATGGAGACACGCGCGAGCCCGTCGGATCGGGGCCCCTCATCTCCTTCGTCATGCGGGCGAACGCCTCGATGATCACCTCCGCCAGCGCGGCGCACAGCGGCGGCTGGTACGCCTGGGCGGAGGCGGTGCAGAAATCGGGACGGCCTCGCTCCACCCGTCCCTTTGAGTACTGCCTGATGCCTCCCTCGGTGTTTGCACCTCAAGCGGAGACGGTCCGCGGCGAGGTCCAGTGCGTCGTCGTAGAACCCGAAGATGCCAATCATGGTCGGCTTCATCGACGGGGCTCCGTAGCGGCACTGGTCGATCCGATTGATCCTCCCGCCCGTCTCCTCGAGGAGGCATGTCATCTCGGGTAGGTTCCAGATTGACGGGCATGGGTCCTCCTCTGGGTCCGCAGGGTGCTCCATCAAGCCCAGGCCTCCAGCTCGACATACCTCGCGGACCGCCTGCATGGCCGACAGCAAAAGGCGCGACCCTAGGTCCAGGCGGAGGCGCTCGAAGGCTGTGAATGACATGTCGCTCCGCCCCCAAGGCTCGAGGCGTGTCCGCAAGGGCCTGGGCCGCCCCTTCCCCAGGAAGCGAGCCCGACTCCAGGTTGAACATGGTGGCGAGGCGATCACTGCGTGGAAGTACCCGTCGCGCGCCAGGCTCAGGATCAGGCTGACGAACTCGTCGTTGGTGAGGTCGTGCTTCGGGTTGATCACCGCGTCGATGGACCGGACCTCGACCTCGTAGCCGTCGCGCTCCGCCCGCGAGTGGATGGCCTCCTCTAGATCCCCCTCCCGGCGCCTGCCCGCGAAGAGGTGCAGCACCCGGTAGACCCTCCGACTTACCCGCGGCGGCGGTGCAGTCGATGCCTCGATTAGCTCGCCGACGTCGTAGGCACGCCCCCCAGCGTGGGGGACCCAGGCGTCCTCCTCCTGGGCTGTGTAGATATCCTCGGTGGCGATCGTCCATCCCCTCATCTCGCTGTAACGGGCGTCCCTCCTGATCTCCTCCAGCGAGGCGTCGGCGACCGCCACTCCGTAGCCCGTGTCGCTGGAGTCGGTCATGAACACCTGCGAGAGCCACGGAGCTTCGAGTTCTGTACGTAAGAGGGGTGCGCAGTATGCCATCGTAGTCAGCTCCCACCTCGCCGTGTCCGTCAGTCGGAACGGCGTCTTGGCGGTCTCGGGACGTCTCATCTCGTGGTACACCTGGTCGAAGATGGCGAGGCCCGTGCGCTGGAAGATGGCCGCCCGCGCCCACAACCCCACGACGCGCTCGAGGAGCTCCGCGGTCCAGTACGTCCGCTCTACCTGCCGCAGCGTCACCAGAGCCAGGCCGCAGGTGCGGTCGGTCTCGGCTGAGACGGAGTAGGGTCGGCCTCGGATGACCGCCCCCAGCGACTCGAGCCCCTCGCCTTCGGTCTCCTTGTGGACGGGGAGCCCGACCTGCCTCAAGTAGTGCTTGACTCGGGCCGTCAGTCCGCTCACGACCTCGCTCACCGGCTGCTGCGCGCTGGCGGGCGTGGTCATGACCCCGTAGTCGTCCATGTACGCCCAGTTCACCGACTCGAACCCCTCGGGCCCGGTCAGTTGAGGCGTCGGAGCCCCATAGACCAG
The DNA here is from genome assembly GCA_963575745.1 of Prorocentrum cordatum. Lineage (NCBI taxonomy): Eukaryota > Dinophyceae > Prorocentrales > Prorocentraceae > Prorocentrum > Prorocentrum cordatum. The sequence continues at coordinate 163,476 of CAUYUJ010014618.1, forward strand.
ACGCGCGCCGACGGAGTCCTCCCCGAGCCCGCGCGCCATGCAGGCCTGCAGCGTAGAGTGGGCCAAGAACGGGGCCCACGACCAGCCCATGACTAGGACCTTCAACGCCAGGAAGGGCCCGCCCTCGGGGATGACGCAGTCCCGCCCCTTGGTCCTCATGCATTCGACGAACTCGTGGACTGGCACCTCCTCCAAGACAAAGTAGGGCCAGACATCGGGCGGCGTCTCCAAACGATAGAACATGTCCGGGATGTCGCCCACGCCAGTGTAGACCACGTCCCTCTCGCCCAGGTTGGAGAGGTCCACGTGAGCACAGGTCGCGGGGCTGCCGAGGGGCACGCACGGGGGCCTCTGCCAGCGGAGGTTGGCCCGCCTCTGGTCCCAGATGGCGCGCGCCTGGCGCCTGGTGGGGCTGAGGGGGCCCCCCTCCTCCTGCAGGTACTTCTTGATGACTCCGAAAAGCGAGGCCCCCTCGACCAGCTCGCCGGTGGCCCCGAGCATCCCCGCATCCCAAAGCCTCTCGGCTAGGCGGAGACGCGACGCCCTCGATCGGAGAGACGGATCTCGGTAGACCTTCTGGCCCTTCAGCTCTTCGTCCATGGCCTTGCTGGGCTCGCGTAGCATCCCCCCCGCAACGTCGGAGAAGTACTCGGCGGCCAGCGGGCAGATGTCCACGAGCTTGGCAGGGATGGTCCCTGGCGGCGGAAGATCCAGTTCCTCCACGTCGACGGAGCACATCGCGCCCTTTGGTAGCATCTCCCTTCCCTTTGAATCCTTTCCCAGGGCAAACATAGCCCCATCGCCTGAATATGGCGAGGCCCGACCGGCCATGACGCGCCGAACGGCGGCGTCCTCGTCTTCTTTGATCGCGGCCACCTGGCTGCCCCAAGCTAGCCGCGCCTCCAGTAACCTCCTCGAAGTAGCCCTCTGGAGCGGTGTTGCCCGCTCCCACGCGGCCGACGGCCCGGCACCCTCGGCTGCTCCGACCGTGCCCCGCGAGAGGTGGTGCATGGATCGGATCAACCCGTTGGCAAGAGCTCGCACATGTCTCAGCGTGCCTTGATGCATCGGCCCCGCGCGGTCCACCGCCACCGACCACGGTAGCAGTGGCAAATCCGGCAGAAGGTCTCGGTCTCGAGGAACGGCTTCGGGAGGCGCGCCTGTGGCCGCCGTCGAGGTAGACGATGGAGAAGTGCGTGGATGGAGAAAAGCGGGCATGGCGTCGCCTCCCGAGGGGCGCAGGGCCACGCGACAAGATCGTCGCGACAAGCAGGAGCGTCACCGTAGCTATCGGGAGAGTAAGCCCACCAGAGTGGCCGTCGTCAGGGCGAACGGAACGGCACCCCGCCAGCTTTTCCCTCAAGCGCGGAGAGCCCCGCGAGGCACCACAGACAGGGAGAGTTTCTCCAACGTCTACTCGTCCTCCTCTTTTACTGCGTCCGAGCCCCCCTTCTGCAGGTACCTCTGGAAGAGAGCCTTCTGCTGCAGCCTGGCCGTCAAGTCGCGCTCCACGCCTGGGAGCGCCTCCTCGCCTTCCGCGAGGGACCTCCAGTCCAGCTCGTTCGCGAGGTCCCAGCGCACCTTGGACTTCCACTTGTTGGCCCCGCTACCCCGGGGCTGCTTCCAGTCGTTGATGCATGCCACGTCCTTGAACGCCCGCTTCAAAGCGTAAGCTCGTGCGCATGAGATCTCGCAGCCCGCCGTCTGGATGAGCTCGGGGAGGCTTCCAGCATCCGGTCCAGCGTCATGCAGTGCAGCATCATCTCGTGGCCGATGTGGTTGCGATTCAACTCCTTGAGGCGAACCCAGTCCGTCGCGAACTTCACCATGCTGCCGTACTTCCCGTAGGTCTGGACCAGCAGCTCGGGCGCCACGCGGGAGGTGAGGCCCGCTGGGAGGGTGAAGGTGGGCGGCGCATCGATCTTCGAGAGGTTGGCCAGCAACCTCTCCCTGGGGTCCCGGAGTGCCTCCCGCAAGGGCTCGAGGCTCACCCCCGCGCCCTCCAGCGTCTCCTTCGTCCCCAGGTCGATGGTAGGGCACGTCGTTGATCCCGCCGTGGCCGACGTGGACGAAGCGTCCTGCAAGGGCTTGCATCCAGGAGAGTCCTTGTCCGCATTGATCGTGTCCTCGAAGCGCTTCAGCCGGTCGATCATCCTGTCCACATGCATGTCCATGCTGGAGTCCGTGTTGACACTGGGGGCTCTCTCCCAGCTGGCGTGACTGCTCACTCCAGGGGACGCTGCCGACGAGGCCGTCCGACTCGTGGGGGCACGTGGTGACCCCGACCTCGATTTGGTGATCTCGTCGAGCAAGTTGCTCATCATGGCCTTCATCTCCTGCATGTCCATGGCTGGCTCGGTCTCGTCCGACGCCCCGGCCACCGAGTGGCCCGCTTCCCCGTCGCTGTCCACGTCGCTCACTGGAGGCGAGGCCCCCGCGAGCAAAGGGGAGGGGCGCTGCCTGCAGCAACGCATGAGACTTGGCCCGAGAGCCACCACAGCGGTGAAGATCATGATGGGAATCTCGAGCTTGCCGTCTTGGTACAGGTCGTGCAGATATCCTCGGAAGTCGTCGATCTCGAGTATCATGTTGTGGCCATCCTCGAGCTTCTCCACTGACCAGCGCATCCACTGCCATAGGTTGGAGTAGACCGCCACCCTCCAGAAAAAGAAGGGGGCGCCCACCGTCGACCCCCAGTTCCATGTGCTCCATACGCCAACCAGACCAGAGCGAAACCAGGACAATGAGGCAACGTAGCCGCGGACGTTGGACAGATACAGCTCGGCCTCGAGCTGCTTGTCCTTGGCCTTCTCCAGGATGTCCGTCTTCTCGTTGGCTGTGAGGGTCGGGGTCGCCTCGTAGTCCCAGCCTGGCTGTCGACGACTCGACATCTTCGCCCGATCCTTGATGTCGCCCACGCCGAGCGCGCGGTCCAGCTTCACGTAGATCCACCTTGTGTCGTTCTTCTTCGTGGGGTATATTCGCAGCACCAGGAGGACCACCTGCCCCCGCTGGGGGCCAGTCGTCCGATAGAAGCGGCTCCATCGTGTCACGCTGGACATGTGCGCCCGCAGATAGTCGTAGAAGCTGAGCCGCTCGGACTCTCTCGTGTACCTCAGGGGCGCGTCGTCCTCGGGCTCCACGAGCGGCTTCGAGAGGATATAGTCGAGGACTCCCCAGTCCCCGATGTACGAGAGCAAGGCAGCACTGGCGAGCCACCACCGCCTCGCCGCGGTGCCGACGATCAGCGCCCGCGCCGCGAGCATCCACGCTGGCGGGGCAGAAGGGCGAGCGCGCGCTCCTGGCTCGAACGACCTCGAGCCAGAAAAAGCTTGAGCGGACACGAAAGACAAGCAGGGCAGGACGAGGGGTATAACCTGCACTACTATCTTACACGGCCCACCCCCACCACACCACCCCGAGACGCGATCAATTAAGTTTGGAAAACGATCAAGTTAGGTTTGGAGTGGTTCTAGTTGAGGAAGTTGCGTTCTAGTTAGTGTTTGGCTTTGTTACTATATGTTCAAACTTTCTTGTAAATAGTAGCATGCGTTGCGAACGTAGGCATGTCCCACCATAGCGTTGCATTGATGTTTTGTTTCTCGAGCGCTTTACGATGTCAGCGCTTGCGCTCCAGCTCACTTCAATCAAGCGCGTTGCGCTGCAGTTTGCTTCGAACGTTCCAAGCTCATTGCGCTCCAGTTTGAATTCAATCATGCGCTTCGCGCCCCCTTCGTCTCCTCCTCCTTCTCCTCCTTCGTCTTCTACTCCTTCCAACGTACCAAGCTCCTCCTCATCCGTCTCCTCCTTCCTCCTCCTCCTCCTCCTCCTCATCCTGCTTCTCCACCTCCTTCTCCTGGAGCCTGGAGCGTGACGGTCTGTATTTCCTCTGGGATGACGAGGTGGGGGAGGAGGAGGAGGAGGAGGAGGAGGAGGAGGAGTTCCCCCTCCCCCTCCCCTTCCTCCTCCTCTTCCTCCCTCCCCATCCTCCCCCTCCTCCTCCTCCTCCTCCTGCTCCTCCTCCTCCTCATCCTCATCCTCATCCTCCTCCTCCTCCCACGCCCCCCTCAGTCCCGAATGCGTCCTTAACGCCCCCCATTACCTTGCCACTCCTCCTCCTCCTGCTCCTCCTCCTCCTCCCACCTCTTCCTCCTCCCTTCTCCTCCTCCTCCTCCTCCTCCTCCTTTTCATCCTCCTCCTCCTCCTCCTCCCTCGTTTGTCTGTCTGCTTGTTCTTTCGACGACGACGTCGGCCTCATCTCCTCCGAGGAGAAGGGATGTGGAGGGGGGAGGAAGGGGGGAGGAGGGAGAAGGGAGGAGGGAGAAGGGATGTGGAGGGAGGCACATATTAGCGCCGAGGAGAAGGGATGTGGAGGGAGGAGGGAGGGGGGAGGAGGGAGAAGGGAGGAGGGAGAAGGGAGGGAGCCAGGATGCTGAGGAGGACGGTGGGCAGGAGGAGCACGAGCAGGAGGAGGAGGAGGAGGAGGAGGAGGAGGAGGAGGAGACGAGGAGACGAGGAGACGAGGAGACGAGGAGACGAGGAGACGAGGAGACGAGGAGACGAGGAGGAGGGAGGAGGCGGAGAGGAGGGACGAACAGGGAGGAGGGGGAGGATGAGGGAGGATGAAGGAGGGAGGGAGGATTCGGAGGAGGGAGGAGGAGGAAGGAGGAGGAGGAGGAGGAGGAGGAAGAGCAGCAGCAGCAGCAAAAAGGCGGAGGAGGAGCAGGAGGAGGAGGGAGGAGGGGGGGGGAGGAAGAGAACATGGGGGGAGGGGAGGAGAGGACGGGAGGAGAGGAGGAGGAGCAGGAGGGAGGAGGGAGGAGGGAGGAGGGGGCAGTTGGGAGGAGGGAGGAGGGGCGATGAGCAGGGGAGGAGAGGAGGAGGAGGAAGCAGGAGGGGGGAAGCGGGAAGAGGCGGCTGCGGCGCCACCAGCTGCGTGAGGGAGGAGGAGGGGGGAGGAGGGGGAGCAGAAGCCGGAGGTGGAGGATGAGAAGGGGAGGAAGGAGTGAGAGGAGTGAGAGGAGGAAGGGAG
>CAUYUJ010014618.1:168607-176107 GCA_963575745.1 Prorocentrum cordatum
CCGCTTGGAATGCTCCAGGGCAGTCTTGGAGGCCATCTTGGGCGTCTTGGAGGCCATCTTGGGCGTGTTGGAGGCCTCTTGGGCCCTCTTGGGGCCCTCTAGGGGCCATCTTGGAGGCCACTTGGGCCATCATGGGGCTCTCTTGGGGGCCTCTTGGGCGATCTTGGGGGCTTCTTGGGCAGTCTCGAGCCGTCGGAGAGCCGAAAAGGCGCAAATGCCAGAATCCTTCAAAAACCAAGGAAAAATCAATGATTTTGGCCTCTTCGGACTCTCCTGGAGGACCTCTTGGACCGTCTTGGGCCGTCTTGGACTCTCTTGGGCCGTTTTGGAGGCCGTCTTGGACCATCTCGGGCGGACTTGGAGGCCATCTTGGGCCATCTTCGCGATTTTTTGAGGATGTCCCGAGCGAAACGGCCGTTTTTTGGAGGATTTTTTTCCGGATTGAGGTCCTTTCGGCTTCCTCCCGGGACCCCGGCGGGACGTGCCGGAGCCACTGGGGGAGTTCTTTTGGAAAAAGAACCAAAACCAAAACCTGAAACGTCCAGCACGCCGTGCACCCCTGCAAGCAGGGGGCGGCGGATCCAGTGGCCGTCGGCCTATCCCGCCACCGTGCGTGGGTGGTGGGTCAGAGGCCTCATGGATGCTGGTTGGGATCTCGTGGTTGGCTGGGACTTCTGGGGGCCTCTTGGGCGCCTCTTGGAGCTTCTTGGGGGCCTCTTGGGCCTCTTGGGGCCACTAGAGGGCCTCTTGGGGGTCTCTTGGGAGCCTCTTGGGGCTTCTTGGGGGCCTCTTCTGCGCCCCTTGGGGCCTCTTGGAGGCCTCCTCGGAGCCTCTTGGTGCGGGAGGGGTGGTACTCGAGTTCGGAACCCCCTCGGAGGCAACGATCCTTGTGAGGGGTGTCAAAAAACGCATCCGCCGGAAACTCGCCCCCCCCCCCCACCCCACCCCACCCCACCCCCCTTTCCCGGCAGAGCCACCCCGGCAACCCCCCCAGAGGCTGAGGCTCAGCCTCGAGGCTGTAGCTGAGACTCCTTGAAACTCACACGCCGGATCGGCGGATATGTATGTACGTAGCACCCCCGCAATTGCGGATAAGAGTGAGGGGGCGGGCGCGGTCGACGCGGGCGTCGAGCCGGCGGACCTCGTGGCCTTCACTTTCCCTGTCGATGGTGCCCTCCTCCTGCTCCTGTTCCTCCTTCTCATCCTCCTCCTGCTCCTCCTCCTCCTCCTCTTCCTTGTCCGCTTCATCGTCGTCGTCGTCCGTCTCCTCCTCCTCCTCCTCCTCCTCCTCCTCTTCCTCCTTTTCCTCCTCCTCCTTCTCCTCCTCCTTCTACTCCTCCTCTTCCTCCCCCATCCCGATCCTCCCCCCTCCTCCTTTCCGTCGTCGTCGTCCTCCTCCTCCCCCTCCTCTTCCCTCCTTTCTGGTCGTCCCCCTCCGTCCCTTCCTCCTTTTCCTCGCCCTCGTCGTCGGCCTTCTCTTCGTCCTCGTACTCGTCGTCGTCGTCGTCGTTGTTGTCGTCGTCGTCTTCCTCCTCCTGCTCCTCGCCCTGCTCCTCCTGCCCTCCTCTGCGGAGCGCGCGCGCGCGCGCGGGGGGGGGGTTGGTCGCTGGCTTGTTCAGTGAACGTAGTTTGGGTCGCGGGTGGGTCGCGGTTTCCGCACCTCCACATGGAAGGAATTCAAAAACGACCCGCCGTAGGCGCCGAAAATTTTGATTTGTACACTGAACGCGGTTTGGGTCGCGGGTGGGTCGCAGGTTCCCCATTTGGAACGAATGCAAAAGATGCCCGCCGCAGGCGCCGAAAATGTTGGGTGGGTCGCGGGGTGGGTCGCGGGTGCGTCGCGGTGGGTCGCAGGTGGATCGCGGGTGGGTCGCGGGCGCGGTTTGGGTCGCGGGTGTGTCGCAGGTTTTCCGCTTGGAACGAAAGCACAAGAAACCCGCCGCAGGCGCCGAAAATTTTGGGTGGGTCGCGGGGTGGGTCGCGGGTGGTTCGCGGTGGGTCGCGGTGGGTCGCGGGTGGGTCGCGGGTGGGTCGTTGGTGGGTCGCGGGCTGGGTCGCGGGGTGGGTCGCGGGTGGGTCGCGGGGTGGGTCGCCGGTGAGTCGTGGGTGGGTCGCCCGGGGGTCTCGGGGTGGGTCGCGGGCGGGTCGCGGGGTGGGTCGCGGGTGGGTCGCGGGGTGGGTCGCGGGGCGGGTCGCGGGGTCGCGGGGTGGGTTGCGGGTTGGGTCGCGGGGTGGGTCGCGGGGTGGGTCGCGGGGTGGATCGCGGGGTGGGTCGCGGGTGGGACGAGGACAGCAACAAACAACAAACAACAACACCAACAACAAGAATCCGCATCGCGGAATTCTTCTTCAGCCACGCATCCAGGGACAGTGATTGACCGTTCGGTTCAGCCCCCTCACTCTGATAGATAATAGCGCCAGGTCGCCATAAAACACACAAAAAAGCATATGGAGCATCACACCGTTTTGTTGTTGCCACAGATGCTCTTGGGCGACCACGAGGGTGCAACGCGCTTCGTCCTTCCCGCTTCGCGGTCAGGGAGACTTCAGAGCGCGGCGCGAGTCGCTCATCGTGTTCCCCCGGGGGGGGGCGGCGGCGCGAGAGCGCGAAGCTCATCGCGCTTCGCGCTTCGCGGAGCTCGAGACGCGCCGATAGTTGCCCTACAGGTGCTGCAGGTTCATACGGTGCCTGTCCGTCGTTGCGTTTTGGGGTGCCCAAGCCCCAATCCACTTTAGGCGCCTTCCTACTTCAAGAGTCGAGTGGTTGCATCAGGGGGCGGGCGGAAGCCCAATATGCTCTCAACGCTTTCCTACTTCATGTTTCCACCCACTTTTCGACCGACGTGTAGGTTCGTTCAGGAAGGGAAAACACACAGACACAATTAATCGTCGATCCCTAGGAAAACATGGGAAAATATGGGAAGAGGGGGGGACGACAAAACCTCAGAAACTACATGAAAATATTAGGAATCCTGCTATCTGTGTGTATTTATTTGTGTGTCCCAGGGCCCCTTCATCAACGCTTTCCTACTTCATGTTTCCGCCTGCTTTGTTCGACCGACGTTGTAGATTCGTGTCGTGTCGACGCGGCGACGACCACGCCGTCGGCTTTCAACGTTTGACGTTCAGTCGGGCCTGTCCCTCTACAGGAGGGATGTTCAAAAAGAGTAACAAAATAGTCTGGAGACTATTTTTTGATTATTTTTGAGCGTTTTGGAGCATTTTGGGGGTATTTGTATTTGTTCGTCCAAAATCCCCCTGTAGGAGGACAGGCCCGACTTAAGTTTAACGCCGCCGGCGACCCAGAATCGGTCATTGTTGAACGATGTGACGTTTCGGAAACGGCCGATCGTTCGAGGTCGAACGGTTCCCGCGGCTTCAGGAGCCATCGCTGACGTCGGCACGACACGACCCTGCTGTACGGTAGGTTCGTACCTTGTCGACGCGACGATGATGTCAGCGCGGGCGTTCATGCTTAAGCACCGAGGGTGGCTCGGCATCAATCGGCCGACAACGGACGATCCTGCGTTATAGTGGGGTGTTGCGATCGTCGAAGTTTGAACGATCCAGGCGGTCTCAGAAACTGGCGCCAAAGTCAGGAACTAGCGCCGAAGTCGTCACGATTCAATTTCGGTCGCGACCGATCACGGCCGACTCCCAAATGGGCCACGACCAGTCCCGACCGCGACCAATTTTGAAGCATGTCATTCGCGACGGGTACCGGAGTTTTGAGCAAAATCAGTAGCGACTGATCTCGTCGGTCGCGACAGGGAACTTCCTTATCCAATGAAGGGGGGAGGGGGGGGATCGGCAGCCCGCGGCGTTGTGCTGACCCGGGGACTGGCGTTGCCAGGGTCCATCGGGCGTTGCGTCAGGGAGGGGCAATCGGCCTAGACATGTTCGCGTCGTGAAAAAGCATAGGACGGGAGGTTTGTGGCAGTGTCCAGCCTCTGTGAACCCTCGCCGTGCCCCGAGACAGGCAAAAAAACTACCTGGGATAAAAACCCGCTTCGGGGAAATAGTCGGGACTTGCAGTCAGAACATCGCCTGTCTGGGAGTGGGGTGTGAAGAGAGGTCCACACTTCTTGCGGAAGAGTGCACGTTTCTTCGTCTTCTCCCCCCCCACCCATTACAGTGGAGACCCATTGCTTGCCTGCAGGTTTGCTTGCTGTGGAAAGCGCAACGCTCTCACACCAACAGTCAATGGACGTCCTGGGGTCCCAGGGTTGGGTTTCTTGTGGAAGGTTTCTTGTGGTCGGGCCCATATTGTACTTCCCCCCCATAGAGCAACGCCCCAGGTCCAGGCCTCCCAGGAGAGGTCCGAGCAGATGGGGTCGCAGGATCGAAGCACCGCGCCGCATCACCAGTGGACGTCGCCGAGGCATCGCCGACGTCGCCGATGCACCACCGATGCATCACCGATGCATCGCGGATGCATCGGCGATGCGGCGCGATCTTCCGTCCCCGTCTGCTCGGACACCTTTTTGGAAGGCCTCCGCAGAGGTGGCCCTGGCGGCGCGTCTCCAGGGCGCCCCTCTCACCAGGCCCAGGGGGCCCGAAAGGCCAGGGGCACCTCGGCCATCGAGGATAAGAGAGCCCCTAACCTTGATGACATGGTGAAGACGTGGCTTCACTGAGGTCCCCGCCTTTTTTGCATTGGGGATGATGGTTGTGGGCGGTGAGGTTGGATCCATCTGCAGAAGGGGCCCCCTGCCCCTCATGTTGTTGGCATCCTGACAGAGGTCGCCGCCCAGAGGACTGGGGGCTGCTTTTGTTGCTGCTCGCTGGAGCCAGGTCCACGTCTGGCAGCATCCGAACTGTGGGGGAGCCTTGCCAATCCCCCCTTCCTTGGCAGGGGGGCCCCTCGGCTTCGACGCCCCCCCCTTGGATACGAGAAGGGTGCTGCCCGAGGGAGTGGGCCGGGGAGGAGCACGACTTCTTTCCTCTCTCCCTCTTTCTTTCTGTCTCTCTGTCTCTCTCTCTCTCTCTCTCTCTCTCTCTCTCTAGAAGAAGAAGAAGAAGAAGAAAAAGAATAATAATAAGAAGAACACACGACGGCATAAACAGGAATGTTCGGCGCTCCGCGCAGATCGAAGAAATCCGCGCGGAGCGCCACAAGTTTCCGTTTATGCAGTTGCTCCTTCTTCTATGGAGACGGTCTGGCTTTGGGGGGCCACGGGGAACGCGCCACCCCTCGCCGCATTCCCTTCCGCCGCGTCCCCCAGGTCTGGGCATCCGCGTGTGGCCGAGCCAGGGGGGGCGTATGTCGCCAAGTGCAGAGGGCGGTATGGGGGGAGGGGGGAAGAAGCCTCCCCTCTTGGCATCAGCATGCGACCGAGCTGGGGGGGCGGCGTGTATGGCTGGGGGTTTGTATAGGGGAGGGGGTTATCCCGAGGTGGGGTGAGGTAACGAAGCCAGTCGGATGCTCACATTTCCTTCTTCCAGGAGCCCTTTGGGGCGGTTCTCCTCCCAACCCCACCGCTACCCTAGGTGACGCGCCCAGCTGCATGATCACACGTCCTTCTCCCGGGGGGCCCTTTGGAGCGAAATTTCAGGGTCGAGGACTCGAGGAGGACTGGGGACCTCCTCGTCCTCCTCCTCCTCCTCCTCCTGCTCCGCTCTCTTCCTGCTGCTCCTCCTGCTGCTGCGTCCTCCTTCAACCCCACCGCTGCCCCTACCTCACCTGTGCGTCCCCACGATTGCGGGCGCGCGGGCGTTGCGCTGCGCCTCTCCCGAGTCGGCGTGCCTCGGCGCTGGAGGGGTGGGGACGACGACGATGAGGGCGACGACGACGACGACGACGATGACGACGAGGACGAGGACGAGGACGAGGACGACGACGAGGACGAGGACGACGACGAGGACGACCACGACGACGACGACGACGCGGCGCCGGGCCTCGGCGCCGGGTTGACACCCCACGCCCTCGCGACCGAGCCGTACCGTCGGCCCAGACTAGCAGGTCGACCCTGCCAAATCAAGGGTACCCTTGTGTCCTGTGTCTCGCGGCCCATGCCTTCTACCTTCCTGTTGCAACGTGGTCCTCGGAAGGGTCTTGTGTCCTTTCGCGTGTCCTCTCCAATCAGCCCCGACTGTACGACTCCCTTCGTAGGCGCGGCCATGGCCAGGTGCGTCCTGTCCAACCAATTCCGACTGTAGCGGTATCGGTTCCTTTTGGTTTCCCCAATGCCGCCGCAGGACGGGGCCCCCGGGCCTCGGGTCGGGTGCTGCCAGAAGTGCGCCTGGCTCAGGGGGCCTCCAGGACTTCCCAGGGAGGCCGTACCATGGCACGCCGATCGTGCGCTCTCCTGGGTGCTCTCCATCTGGCGGTCGGCCCGGCGTGGGTCGGTGGCCGGCGGCGGGGGTGGGGACAGGCGGGGGGGAGGCTGGGCCAGAGTGTCGTCTTGAGGAGGAGGAGGAGGATGAGGAGGAGGAGGTAGGAGGAGGAGGAGAGAGGAGGAGGAGGAAGGAGAGGGAGGAGAGGAGAGGAGGAGAGGAGGAGGAATTGGAGGAGGAGGAGGAGGGGAGAAGGAGAGGAGCAGGAGGAAGGAGGGAGGAGGAGAAGGGAGGAAGGAGGGGGGGAGGAGGGGGGAGAGGGAGGAGGAGGAGGAGGAGAGAGGAGGAGGAGGAGGGAGCCTCCGCTGCGAAGCCTCCGTTACCATTCCATTCCCCATCCGCCCCTTGGTCTTCTTGGTATTCTCCATGCGACGGCCGCGTTGGGCTGGCTTCCTTGATAGCAGGCTGCCGGGGTCCCCCGAGGGGTTGTTCCCAACATGGTGGTGCTCGCACGCGGGCTTGCTTCTTTGTGTTACGTAAGGAGTTGGATGGGCTTTCCAGAGTTTCGCCACGCTGTGGGCCCGGACTGCCTCGCGGGCGCTCGGTGCGGTGGGTGGGTCTCGTCGGACGGGATTGTAGGAAGAGGACAAATCCGTTCCGGAGCGTTCCCGAACGCTCTCAGAGCGTGCCGGGACGCTCTGAGAAGGCCGCGGCGCCCGAGGCATCCTCCGGAGCCGCCAGATCTCAGAGATCCTCGGTGCATCCTCACCAAATTGTATCCTCGGTGCATCCTCGGTTCTGACGTCGTCTTAGAGTTCTCGAGGTCTCGTCACGTTGCCGCCTCGTGGGCGCCCCGTGCGCGCCAGGGGTGGCCTGCCCGAGGTTGCGCCGCGCGTGCCGCGACGGCGCCACGTTGCCGCCTCGTGGGCGCCCCGTGCTCCGAGCTTACACTTACGTCGGGCGTGTCCCTCCACAGGAGGGGCATTCAAAGATATCTTAAAAATAGTCTTGGGGCAAGTTTCCAGTTTTTGTTTTTTGCACGTTTGTTGGTTATTCTCCATTTGTCGTTCAAAATCCGCCTGCAGGAGGACATGCGCCCGACCTAACGGTAGGTTCATGTGGCGGTGGCGCGGCGGTGGCGCCACCGGAGCCATTCAAGGTCGAGTTTCTGCGACGCGGAAGCACCGAGGGGCGCGGCAACGCCCCTGGACCCGGCAGAATTAT
>CAUYUJ010014618.1:181107-228416 GCA_963575745.1 Prorocentrum cordatum
AGGAGACGCGCGTGCGGGAAGTTGGCAGAGAGGCAGCCCAGCGCTTGCATCGGAAGCGCGGGCTCGACTTTGACCTTGCAGCAGGACTCAGCACGGGGGACGGGCCCCAGCCCGTCCCAGGTGGTGTAGGCATTGCACTGGTGTGCGGCAGCGGTTCGCGGCAGCCACGCTCGAAACCAAGTTCAAGCAGCCCCACCGCGTGCTCCGGCGGGTGGTCAACATTGGGGACGGGCTCGCCATCGATCTCATGTCAGTCTACCTCCGCGACGGGGAGGGCATGAGCGAGGCCAACGCGGACATCCTCTGGGAAGTCGCGGCGCAGCTCAGGGTGGCGGTGCGGCCGTGGATCCTGGCTGGCGACTTCAACATGGACCCCCTCCAGGTTGCGGCGTGGGCGGCGACGGCTGGAGGGCTCGCGCTGCATACAGGGGCGCCTACCTGCAGGGCGGGGGCGCTCAACGAGCTCGACTACGCGGTCGTCTCCGATGAGCTGCAGCAGTTCGCGTTCGGCCACGGGCCCGTGGTCGAGGCCCCCATCGGGCCGCACAGCCCCGTTCTGTGGAAGTACGAGGGCTGCGTGCAGAAGCCACGGTGCAGCAGCTGCACCGCGCAGCGCGGCTGCCCTTCGCTCGGGCCATCGGCTGTCATCCCTGGGCCCCACTGCCTGCCTGGACTTGGGAGGAGGGCGCGGTCCCCCCCAGCCCGAGGGCTGCCATGCAGGAGTGGCTACGTCACGCCGAGGGCTACCTTCTCCCACTCTACGACCTGCATGGGGAGGAGGGCCAGAAGCTCGCTGGCAGGGCCGACGGTGCGCGCTTCGTCAACGTGCCGCTCGTCGACGCCAGCCGCCGCCGCTGGGCCCAGCTCAGCTCGCACGAGACCCGCGCCTGGGGCGGGCTGGTCAGCCTGTTGCAGCGAGCCGACCTGCTGGTGGCGCGAGGGAAGGACCTACAGGGCCTGGCCAGCCTGCGCGCCCGCCTGGCAGCGCTGCGCCTGGCCGACTACGACGGCGCCACGGCCCTTGTGCCCAGGGGAGGGCTGGGCGCTGCGGCTACCTCCAGCGATGCAGCATTGAGGAGGAGGCTCATCGAGCACGCCAGGGCCCAGCAGCAGGCCAGCCAGCGCAGCGACGCAGCTGCCGCCAGGAGGCAGTGGCAGGCCTGGGCCAAAGGCTCAGCCACAGGCGGGGGGAAGCTCGCCCACCGCTTCTCCAAGCCTGAGCCGTTGGCCAAGGCGACCCTCGTCGCGGCGGACGAGGACGAGGGCGACGCGCCCCCGGTCAACGGCGACGAGGCGGTGCGGCACTGCCTCAAGGAGTGGCTTCCGCTCTGGCTGGACCATCGGCGCCGAGGAGGCCTCGAGGAAGCGGCCAGCTGGGAGGCGCCCTAGCCGCTGCCGAGTCTCGAGGGGGACAGCCTCAGGTACCTGCCCAAGCGGCACGGGAGGTGGGCAGGCCTTGGATGGGACCAGCTCCACCCGAGGCAGCTGCTCCTCCCGGACGAGTCCTTCCTGGCCAGGCTCCTCGACGTGCTGTCCAGCTGGGAGGACGGGCCCGAGGCCTACTTGGACTGGCTCTCTGTCATCGTATTCCGCGCCAAGGCAGACGGCGGTCGGAGGCCCATTGTTCTCACCTGCCTTCAGCTTCGCCTCTGGTCGGCCCTGCGAGGGCCTATCGTCAGGGCATGGGGGGCGCAGCACCACGAGGTCTGGTACATCGGCGGGGAGCTGAACACGTGCGAGAGGGCTGGCTGGGTGCACCAGACCCCCACGGCCCTGGCATACGAGAAGGGGCTCAGCACTGGCACGGTCCTAGGGGACCTACGGAAGTTCTACGAGAACATCAGCCGCAAGGAGCTCTTGGTGGAGGCGCAGGCCACGGGCTTCCCTGCCAAGCTCCTCAGGGCATGCTGCGTCTCGTACTCAGGCTACAGAGTCATCACGGTCGATGGGGCTTGCAGCTCGCCCTTTCGAGCAACTGGCACGGTGCTGGCAGGCTGCTCCTGCGCGACGGGGATAGCCAAGCTACTCCTCTTCAGATCTTTCAAGAAGGTGGCGGCCTTCTACCCCAGCGTGCGGCTGGACAGCGTCGTCGACGATTTCACGCTCCAGACTGTGGGCACCACGGGCATGGTGAAGGCAGTGCTTGGACCCGCCACGCGCATGCTGTTGGGCTGATTCGACGAGAAGCGGGTGCCCGTCCACTTCGGGAAGCTTTGCTACCTCACACCTGACGCGGAGGTGGCGAAGCAGCTGGAGTCGGAGTGGCCCGCTGAGGACGGCAGGGCGCAGCGCGGCAGGCTGCTAGGCACCGACGTGCACGACGGGCGCCGGAGGCGCACCGCCATTGGGCGCAGCGGGTCGAGGATGCACTGGCAAGGTCTCGGAGGCTGCAGGTCCTGAGGTCAGCTGGGGCCAAGGTCGCCACGGTGCAGAGGGGCGGCCCCGCGGCGGCCGCCACCTGGGGCTCGGCCACGACTGGCCTCGCCCCTTCGGTTCTACACTGGCTACGGGTTGCTGCAGCGCGTGGCGAAGGGCCTCTGGCGCCAGGCGCGTCCGTCGGCCTGCGGCTGAGGTGCTTCCCCAAAGGCATCGAGAGGGACCCAGCGGTGGTGAACGCTGGCCTAGTTGTGCTGCAGTTCGGCATGGCGCTCTGGCTGGGCTACCCCACTTCGTTCGCCCTCAACGCGCTGCTGGAGAATGCCAAGCAGCGGTTCTCGACGGCGAAGCGGCCTTGGGCAACCTGCAGAGACCCCGTGGCAGCCTTTTTCCTCACCATCACCAGGCTTGGCTGGTCCATCGAGGGCGGCAGGCACGTCACCACCGACCAGGGGTTGGAGGTCGACCTCGCCAGGGTCTCGCCATACTTCAGCAAGGGGCTGGCAGAGAGAGCGGCCAAGAGTTGGTCCGACCGCGACGCCACCCACCCTCAGGATGTACCCCCACCCGAGCTCGGATCTGTACTGGGGCTCGCTGCAGAGGCTCGGCAGGACAGAGGAGTCGCTTGGCTGGCAGCAACACCAGCGAGCGGCCCTTCACTCGGCCATCTCAGGCACTGTACTCTCTCAGACGCGGCTCTACAAGAGAGGCATGGCCTCCGAGTGGGAATGCCTCATGTGCAGGGGCGCTCCTGGCACGCTCTGGCACAGGCTTTACGGATGCGATGGTCACGCGGCCTTCCGCAAGGGCGAGGCCTCACCCGAGCTCCTTCGGCACGCAGAGGTGGCTCGGGCTGCAGGAGGCAACTGCGGCGAGATGTTCGGCATGTGCCTCTTCCCGTCGCTCGACCACGCGATCCCGAGGCGCGACCCACGTGGAGATCCAGTTCGCTGGTATCGGCGCCCAGCCTCGGGGTACCTCACAGGCCTCATCTTCACGGATGGCAGCGCGGTCGGCGCGCGGTGGCCAGAGATGCAGCGCGCTGGCTGGTCGCCCGCGCAGTGCGACAGGCATGGGCGCCTGGAGGCAGCAGCATGGGGATGGGTGCCCCTCTCCATGGCGCCGCGGCAGGAGGCGAGGGATGGCGAGGACTACGCGTACCACATGGCGGCCTTTCTCTGCGAGGGTCACGTCGACTTCCAGACGGACTGCGCTGGGACGGTTGCTTGCGCCCTGAGGGGAGCTGCATGGGCATGCCGCCCAGGGTCGCCGCGGGCCCACATGTGGAATGCTCTCTACGCCTCCTTCGGCGGCTCACGCAGCTACACGGTCACCAAGGTGCTGGCCCACGCCACCGCCGCCGATGTGGAGGCGGACCGCGCGACCTGGTGGCAGCGGGCAGGCAACAGGCTCGCCGACGAGGCAGCGAAGGAGGGAGCGAAGCTGGCGCTGGCCGACGACCAGCTGGACTTAGCCTACGGCCTCGACCTCATTGCAAGGCAGGCTATGATCTTCACTGGCAAGCTCCACGCGCGCATGGCGGATCGGAGGCTGCTCGACCACGCCAGCGACATCAT
Organism: Prorocentrum cordatum; assembly: GCA_963575745.1. Classification (NCBI taxonomy): domain Eukaryota; class Dinophyceae; order Prorocentrales; family Prorocentraceae; genus Prorocentrum; species Prorocentrum cordatum. The sequence goes on from CAUYUJ010014618.1 coordinate 185,061, forward strand.
CCTGGAGTTTTCGGAGCCTGAGGCGGGCCACGAGGAGCATGAGAACAGCGGGGGTCACGCTGCCGAGGCCTCCTGGGGGGCTGCAGGCGCGGCGGCTGTGGCCCTGGCTGCGGCGCGGGCCTCGGCGGAGGGCGACGAGCCCCCTGCAGCTCGACGACCACGGCAGCCGCGGTCGATCGGTGGCCACTCCATCGTCGAGCGAGCCGTCACGGGGCCTGGCACGGACGGCGCCACCATGGTCCACTGCGTGAAGTGGTACGCCTACGCCCACCAGCGCATGCAGGGCATCCTGGGGCCGTGCGGCACGGGGGCAGGACGTGAGCCGCAGATCGATAGGATTCGCAGAGGGCTTTTCCCTAACGTCAAGGGCGGCCGTGGGTCCTGGCGCCTCGGGGAGCAGTTTTTTCCCTCCGAGGCCTGGCGTGCGAAATTCAGCCAGAGGCTTTCGCCCGCAGCCGGCCCCGCGGCCAGCAGGGCCATGGGCAGCGGGCAGCAGGGCCCTGCTCAGCGCCTGCCCCGCTCGCGAGCGCTGTTGCGTTTTGGAGTCGGGCCCGAGCAGGAGGCCGACTTCCTCTTCCTCGTCGGCCAGGCAGCGAGCCGATCGGAGGTCCAAGGGAGACCCCGACGAGCTCGAAGGGGAGGCTTCCGACTAAGGGGGGTGGAGGCGCCCCTCTTCTCTCTTGCGGTGCAGAGGCTCATACTGCGTTGTAGGCTTCTGCAGGCTCGGAGAGGCCCCAACTTTGAGGGTTTGGGGCCTTTGGCTTCTAGGGGGCTCCGGCAAAGTTTCGGGGCCCGCGAGGCTCTGCTCTAGAGTGCCCCTGGCGCCCTGAGCTGGACTGGACGGTCCTTCAGTTAGGGGGTTGGGTCGGCTCGGCCAGCCCCCCACCTGCCGTGTAGCGAGGCGGTACTACTGCTGCTACTGCACCTACTATTATTATGAATGGCCCATACTACTACTGCTACTACTGCTACTGCTACTACGACTACTACTACTACTACGTCTACTTCTACTTCTACTACTACTACTACTACTACTACTACTACTACTACTACTACTACCACTACTACTACTACTACTACGACTACGACTACTACTACTACTACTACTACTACTACTACTACTACTACTACTACTACTACTACTACTACTACTACTACTACTACTGCTACTACTACTACTACTACTACTACTACTACTACTACTACTACGACTACTACAACTACTACTACTACACTACTACCACTACTACTACTACTACTACTACTACTACTACTACTACTACTACTACTACTACGACTCCTACTACTATTACCACTACTACTACTACTACTACTACTACTACTACTACTACTACTACTACTACTACTACTACTACTAACTACTACTGCTGCTGCTGCTGCTGACTACTACCTACTACTACTACTACTACACTACTACTACTACTACTACTACACTACTACTACTCTACTACTACGGCGACGACTACGACACTACGACTACGACTACGACGACTACACTACTACTACTACTACTACTACTACTACTACTACTACTACTACGACTACTACTACTACTACTACTACTACCTACTACTACGACTACTACTACTACTACTACTACTACTACTACTACTACTACTACTACTACTACTACTACTACTACTACTACTACTACTACTACTACTACTACTACTACTACTACTACTACTACTACTACTACTACTACTACTACTACTACTACTACTACTACTACTACTACTACTACTACTACTACTACTACTACTACTACTACTACTACTACTACTACTAGTACTACTACTACTACTACTACTACTACTACTACTACTACTACTACTACTGCTATGACTACTACCACTACTATTACTACGTGCTCGATGGCTACAACCCGCATGCCGTATACCGTACATCCGCACATGCCATATGCCAGGATGCACATTCAATCATTCTTCAGAGCCCCGTTCAGGGACATAGGTTTCTTATTCCGATTGAGTGATCGTCGCGGGGGGGAGCAGGGATAGGAAGGGGAGAGGCGGCGGCAAGAGGAGAGGGATATGCGAGGGCAGGCTGGGGAGGGGAGGCTGGGGAGAAGGGCGGAGGACGGAATTGAGAGGAGGGGCCCGCCAACCTCTCCAGATTTCGACGAGCATCCAATCATGGGTCTGGCTTCTCACCGAATGCCTTCCTGAGTTGGTCTGGCGCTGTCTGAGCTGTTCTCGGATGTGGCTTTCAGGGCTGGCTTTCGGTGTCCTCAACAAGTTGGATCAGGAGAAAGCGAGTGGCCGGCCATTGCAGCGTGAATTCCCACAGTGGCCCGGGTGGGCCGTCATTCCTGGGTGGGGGCCCCGGGTGGGTTGTCATTCCTGCCTTCCTAGGCGTTCGCTTCCCTCAGAGACGACGTGCTGTCCTTGGGCTCTGCAGTGACTTCGCGGGGTGGTCGGCAGTCTGGTGTTCTGGCCCATCTCGGGTGCATGTTAAATTGACGCTCCCGAAGGCAGAACATCACCGTGAGCATGATGTTCCGCGAGCAGCTTGACAGGCTCGTGGAGGACTCGTTCGCTTGAGTAGTCTGTGCCGCATTGATGTGTATTGGAGGAGGATGGAAAGTCCAAGCGTGGGAGCGATCAACAAGTACCCATTTGTTTCGGACGGGGTTCGGTGTCCCTTCGGTCCCCAGTGAGGGTTCAGGGAGATAAATTACACTTGGAGGGGCATTGCATCTATGCGATATTCATCATATCAACACCCTGGCTACACCATATCCGAAAGCGAGCGAGGAGCGTCCCCCAAGGTGCCCAACTTCACCTATTCCTTGAATGGCTTGTCGCCCAAGCTATCAGCATGAAGGGTGGGGAGGGCAGGATTGGTGCCGCTCTTCGGCGGGACTATGGCCGCTCTTCCTCCTCCTCCTCGCGTTTAGTCTCTTCCTCCTCCTCCTCCTCTTCCTCCTCCTCCTCCTCCTCCTCGCCTCCTCCTCCTCCTCCTCCTCGCGTTTAGTCTCGTCCTCCTTCTTGCCACCCCCGTGTCTTTGCCTTACGCGTCGTCACCTTCCACCGTCCCTTCCTCTGTCTCCTTGTCCTTGTTTTGCTCGCCGCCCTTTTTCTCCCGGGGGACACATGAACGACGCGGAACAACGGGGTCGTCTGCGCCGACATTGGCGCGTAAGGTGCCCGCGTGAGGTCGCGCGCAAGCGCCCTCGTCTCCAACGGAGCGTGCCGCGCTGGCGGCCCGCGTAAGCCACCGCGCGCCCTGGATGGGGCAATCATCGCCTCCCCCTTGGATCCGCTGGGGCGGTTGGGCACGTGCTGTCGGAAAGGGTGGAGGGGGGGGCTGGAGAGATTAGGAGGAGGAGGTGGAGGAGGAGGAGGAGGAGGTGGAGGAGGAGGAGGAGGAGGAGGAGGATCAGGAGGGGCAGGAGGATTTCTGGGGGGCGGGACTGGGCAGGCCCAGTCAGATGGTTAATCACCCCTTCCTTAAGAATAGGTACGGCAGGTTCACGCGGCGTTGGCGCGCTGGCGACGCCGGCGAAAGCGTTCCATGTTGAAATCTGCGACGCGGAAGCACCGAGGGGCACGGTGACGCCAATGGATCCGACGGAATTCAGACTGGAACGATCGGAGCCGCGATCGATTCAGGGTTCAACGACCGACGCGGTGTCGAGAATCTGTGCGCGCGCCGACGCCGCGCGAACATGCCGTCACCCATCCAGAGTAAGGACGCCATGCCATCGCGCGGCACACCCGTTTTTGTTTGCAGTCGTCCACATGGAAAGGAGGATGTGAAGCAGTGGCGAAGCGTCCTGGCTCGCCTATAGTCCTACCAAACAACGTTCGAAGAACCTTTCGTTGCTTCCACGAGATGTTCTTAGAACATGTCTGGCGGAGTCTGTCTTTGTTTAACACATCGGGTCTATGTTCCAAGAACATTGCTTCTGTTCTTAGAACATTCCTGGGTTGTAAGAACATTTCGTGGTAGGACTAAAGGAATGCTGGGACGGTCGGCCCCTGCTCAAGAGGGGGCGATCAACCAGCCGTGTGGTCGTGCACCCGCGGCCCGCTTCCTGCCCACTGGTCGGCAGGCCGTGGCATCCCCCTCCCCCCGACCGCCCGCTTGCCGCCCCTCGCGGCGCGGGCGCCCAGCGCCACGGAGCGTGCAGAGAAGGGAGCCGCTTCGAGAAAAGCATGCCTCAGAGGAGTAAAGGGTACCCATGCCTCTAATTTTGAGTCGGGCCTGTCCCTCTACAAGGGGGAATATTCAAAAAAGTAAAACAATAGTCGGGGGGCTATGTTTTGACTATGTTTGAACATTTGAAGGGTATGTCTGGGGTATCTTGAATTGTTTCGCCCAACATCCCCCTATGGGGGGACGTGCCCGACTTAACTCTAATTGCCCTTCGCTCGTTTCCCCCTTTTTGAGCCTCCTGGGCGGCCCTCGTCACCACCGCTGGAGTCGCCTCGAGATCCTGGTCGGAACGCACCCCAGGAGAGGTCTGGGGAGCACAGTCGGCCCAGATTAGTGGGTCGACCCTGCAAAATCAAGGGTACTCTTGTGTCCTGTGTCTCGCGACCCATGCCTCTTACATTCCTGTGGCAATGTGGCCCTGGGAAGGGTCTTGTGTCCTCTCGCGTGTCCTGTCCAACCAAGTCCGAAAGAAGTGCGCCTGTCCCAGGGAGCCCCCAGGACTTCTCAGGGATGCCCCCACGGCCTGCGGAGCACCCCTCTGGAGGCCCAGAGGGGGCCCCAGGGGGGCTCCAGAGTGGAGCCCAAACCTGGGGTGCACCTTTTGGGCCAGGGCCACCCTACTTCACCCTACTTTAGCCTTGACCATCAGAAGGAATTTCGAGCACCCAGGACAGTACCGAAATTGGAAGGTTTCACGTGTCGGGCCCTGGGAAACACTCGTCCGACACTCTTTCGGCACTTTTCCGGGTGCTCCAAGTTATTTCTGGGATGTGGCTTGTGAGTGCGATGGGAGCAACATAAGGCCAGTGGCACATTCTGACAGCACCCGAGCAGAGCCGCCCCTGGGACACGTCCTTGTGGCTGTCCCCGGCCAGCGTCTTGAGGTGGATCCAGCCGTGACCGCGATCGGAGGCAACGGCGCGGGGCGATCGGCTTCTGGCCGGCGGCGAGCGAGCAGGGGGGGGATGAGAAGGAGAGGGCCTTCTCGGATGGCGGCGGGACTGCAGGCAGGGTGTTCTTCTTGGCACGGGCCTCCGCTGTAAGAAGGGGGGGGCCGGGCCGCGAGGGGGGGGGGGGGAGACGGGGCACGTCGAGCCTGCCTCGGCAAGATGCACCGCGCGGGCGGCGCCGCTCGTGCCCGTCCTGGGCGGCGTGGGGCGCTCGGGCCACCACCACTGGCGAGGCATTGGGGGAATCGGGAAGCCGATGCTGCTCGCCCCCAAGATCGGCGGCGAGCGAGGGTCAGAGCCCCACATCATCAGGGGTAACTCGGGTCAGGGCTAACTCGGGTTCCTTTTTCGGGAATCCATACCCGAGTTACCCCGGATAACTCGGGCGTCCAGAGCCCCACATCATCAGGGGTAACTCGGGTCAGGGCTAACTCGGGTTCCTTTTTCGGGAATCCAAACCCGAGTTACCCCGGACCCGAGTTACCTCGGATAACTCGGGCGCCCAAGAGGGGGGGGAAGTGAGAAGGGGCGGGGAGCTGTCAACCCTTCTTACATTACTGTCTAGACTCAACGCACCCAGAGCTGAAATCTAGGCTTGTTGGGCTTCATGGGAGAGAGAAAAGAAGTAGAAAGGGCGGGCCTTCTCAGAAGGCTCGGAAGTCCCCTGGCGTTCTGAGAAATTTCCGAGGCCTTCCCCGAAGACACAAACAATTTCTCAGAAGGCGCGAGGGCTTCTTTGCCTCCAGGGTGCTCTAGTTTTCTTGGGTTTCGATGGTTTTGCTGTCGAAAGCGTGGCGCTACCACGCCAAAACTCAATGGACGTCCTGGGGCCTCCAGGTCGGGGTTCTTGTGGGAGGTATCTTGTGGTCGGGCCCCTACTGTTCCTCACTGTTCCTCGGAGGAGGACAAGGTGCCCCTACCGCTGCCGAGGCCTCGTTCCCCTTCGTTCGGGGCCTCATGGGAGGCTCCCGTCTCCACCGCTGGTCTCGCCTCGGAGTTCTGGGCAGTTGGCACCCCGGGAGAGGTCCGGGGAGCAGCGGTATCGGTACTTTTTGGTTCCCCCCCGAGCGGGTCCCCCCCCCGAGCGGGTCCCCCCCCCCGAGCGGGTCCCCCCCGAGCGGGTCCCCCCCGACCTTTCTCCCCCACTCGGGGGCGCCCCTGCAGGTCCCAAAAACGTGGGCAACTCTTGCCGGCCCTCCCCGAGAGGTGCACAGGCGCCCCCCCGCTTGCGCAGGACCTCAACCGGACGAACCCGCGATACGTCCGCTGCGTCAAGCCCAACGCCGTGAAGCGTCCTCGCGAGTTCGACTCGGTCGCGCGGGGGGTTGGCGAGAAGGAGGGGGAGGGAGTAGAGGAGGAGGAGGAGAAGGAGGAGGAGGAGGAGGAAAACATTACACCGCACTCACATCTATACCCCTGGGTGGGTGTATGTGCGGCCGTTTTGCGCTGTCATGTGCGCGCATGTGCGCGGCATGTGCCAGTCATGTGCCAGGCCTGTGCGGCCCTTCTTGGATGGACTTCCTACTGTGCACGTCGTGCCCGGGCATGTGCGGGGGCATGTGCGCTGTGTTTTGATGTATCCATCATACGCACATGCACGCACAGTCCGACGCACATGCGCGCACATGCCTGCACATGCGAGAGGTGTTCGAGAATCGCAGATCTGTCATCGGCACATGCACGCACATGCCTGTGCAACCTCTCTTCGGGAGGCCGCGCGGGCCCGCACATGCACGCACATGCGGTGAAGCGCGCGGGCGCACATGCGTGCACATCCCAATGCACATGCACGCTCGTGCCCTAGGAGCTGTCTGGGACCCCTGTGCCTCCAATGCCTCCTGGCCCCTGAAAGAGTTTGTTGTGCGTTTAGACTCGCCCGCTGCTGGCGGGGGCGGTTCTTCGCCCGGTTCGTGAGCTGGCGGTGGCGTGCCCTCCTAGTAAAACATTCTCCCGCGCGCCTTCTCAGCTCGGCCGGAGAAGCAGGGGTGGGGGGGGGGAGGTGGAGGGGGAGGGGAAGGAGGGGGGGCCGAGGAGGCGGACGCCCCCGGCTCGGCCGGCCCGCCCGCCTGTTCGGCTCGGCCAGAAGAGAAGGAGGAGGAGGAGGAAGAGGAGGAGGAGGAGGAGGAGGACGAGGAGGAGGAGGTGAGAGTTGCGAGGATGTCTCAGGCGAAAGTGGCTTGACGGCCCGAGCTCAGGGAATCTCGGAATCGCTAGCCTGGCTCGGCCACTGGCGAGCTCGGCCTGTGCGAATACTGTGCGTACCTGTGCGGGGCATGTGCGGGACATGCAAGAATGCCGGGGCCAGCATTCGTCTCCGGGCGCCGGCGCGTTTGCGTCCGGCCGGTTCCGCGTGAGACGTCGTCGGCAATCTGGAGGCCGACATGCTTTGACATGAGGTGATCTGGCCACCTTCGCCTGAGACATCCTCGCAACTCTGGTCTCGGAGATGCCCTGCCCCATGGTGGCCCAGCCACTTTCGCTTGAGACATCCTCGGAACTCTGGGTTTCGAGACGCCCTGAGCTGAGGTGGTTAGACCACTTTCGCCTGAGACATCCTCGCAACTCTGACCTCAGAGATCTCCTGCCCCATGCTGGTCAGGCCACTGTCGCCTGAGACATCCTCGCAAGTCTCGATTCCGATATGCCCCGAGCTGAGGTGGTCAGCCACTGTCGCCTGAGACATCCTCGCAACCCTGATCTCAATGATGCCCTGCTCGATAGTGTCTCGGCCCCTTTCGCCTGAGACATCCTCGGAACTCTGGGTTCCGAGACGCCCTGAGCTGAGGTGGTTAGACCACTTTCGCTTTAGACATCCTCGCCCGAGATGCCCTGAGTTGAGGTGTTCAGGCCATTTTCGCCTGAGACATCCTCGCAACTCTGACCTCAATGATGCCCTGCTCCATAGTGTCTCGGCCTTTTTCGCCTGAGACCCTCGCAACTCTGGGTTCCGAGATGCCCTGCCCCATGGTGGTCCGGCCACGCTTGCCTGAGACATCCTCGCAACTCTGGGTTGCGAAATGCCCCGAGCTCAGGTGGTCATGCCACTATCGCCTGCGACATCTCTGCGGCATGTGCGGGCATGTGCGTCCATGCTTTCAGAGTTTTGCTTGACCGTGCATTCGACTGTGCGTCGGACGGTGTGGCATGTGCGCGCATGTGCGGCAATGCTGTTGAGGCTTTTGCATATTTGCATGGACATGTGCATGCGACTGTGCGGCATGTGCCTGCATGTGCGGTCCCTTCCGGACCACAATTTCAAAGTGAGCACTATAGAAGTGAGCGCTATAGAAGTGAGTCCGGTGTATATTACTCATAGTAATAATAATAATAAACATAAGAATGATAATGATAATACGAAGAAGGAGAGGATGAAGAAGAGAAGGAGGAGGAGGAGGAGGAGGAGGAGGAGGAGGAGGAGGAGGAGGAGGAGGAGGGGGAGGGGGAGGAGCAGCAGGACGAGGAGGGGGAGGAGAAGGAGGAGGGGCACAGGAGGAGAAGGAGGAGGAGGAGGAGCAGGAGGGGGGAGACAATAGAGGAACTTATACTGTGCCCGTGTTGCCACACGTGGATTCGCTTCGAGATCTTGGTCAGAACGCACCCCAGGAGAGGTCAGGGGAGTGACGGTGTCGGCATATGGTTGTCCCCCCGAGGGAGAGGAGGAGGGAGAGGATGTAGAGGGGCGAGGTGATGGACGGACAATGGGTTGAGAGGGAGAATGAGGGGGTCACGAGGAGGTGTTTGAGGCTGCTCTCGTTTGTGCTTTCTGCCAAACGAAGAAAAAGAGGACGATGAGGAGAACAAGGATGGTTTGAGGTGAGGCGTGGGAGGCAGACGCTTATGAGGGAGCGAGGGAGGGAGGGAGGGAGAGAGAGAGAGAGAGAGAGAGACTGAGAGAAATCAACCCTAACATCAGAGTAACAATATTAACACGATTCAGAACAATAATAAGACTAAGAGGACTAGTAACAAGAAGGATACGAATAATCAGCGCAGAGAGACACAGAGGCAGAGGGAGAGATATACGCATACATGTATATAGATATATGAAGTTCTAGCAATTCGAGCTTCGATGGGTCGCCGTGGCGCGCGAGAAAGCGCGTGCTCCTGCCAGGTTTCACTCGGAGCATGCACCAGAGAAAGGTCCCACCGATGGCCTCCTCTTCGTCGTCCTCCTCGTCGCCTTCGTCCTCCACCTCGGCTGCGCGCAGGATGGGTCAATGCGGCGGTGGCCTGCCATACATCGGGCCCAGGATCGGGATAAATCGCTCCAGAGATCGAGCAATGGCGAAGCGTCCTGGCTTGCCCATATGCCCACTAAAGAATGATCTAATAACCTTCTGTGGTCTGTGCGAAGTGTTCTTAACACATTTCTGGCCGAGGCTGTCTAACCCATCGGGTCTAAGTTCCAAGATAATTGTTGCGGTTGCTCGAACATACTTGGGCTCTAACAACATATCGTGGTAGGCTTCGAAAAACAATGGGACGGTCGGTCCCTGCTCAAAGAGAGCGTTCCAGGCACGGTCTCAGAGCATTCCGGAACGCGCTGATAAGGCCATGGCGTCTTTCGAACGACCGGGTTTTAGAGGTTTCCGATGCATCGTCCGATGTTCTGCCGATGGTATGCACACTCGGCAGCCTACGATCCTTTTCACGATGTCCCCCTGCCTTTCCAGGAGCCTACTACAGCCAAGACGCTGAAATAAGGACCAGTGTTGGTTCAGAAGGGGCTCGCTGTTCCTCAGGTCATTCCGTCATTGCTTCTCTAGTCCTCCTCGTGCACGAAGGCGCTCTTGGGGCCCAAAAGGGGCGGCGTTCTTTATCCGTAAGGGCTTCGCCGCATGCCGCCGGCCCCCTGTCTCGGATAATGGGAGATGCAAAAGCTAAATGATGAGATCTGGGCGCCGCCGTGAAGCAGTGTCGGGACCTGTTTGTTTTTCGACCCTGACCCTACGGATCTGTGTGAGGGGTGCCACCGAATTTCAGATTTGCAGCAAATCCCCTGTGTTTTGGACCCTGACCCTGCGGATCTGCGTGAGGGGTGCCACTGAATTTCAGAACTGCAGCAAATCCCCTGTGTTTTGGACCCTGACCCTGCGGATCTGCGTGGGGGTGCCACTGAATTTCAGAACTGCAGCAAATCCCCTGTGTTTTGGACCCTGACCCTGCCGATCCGCGTGAGGGGTGCCACTGAATTTCAGAAATGTTGAGACCCCCTTGGGTTTTCGGACCCTGACCCTGCGAATCTGCGTGAGGGGTGCTATCGAATTTTAGAATGTCGTAAATCCAATTTGTTTTTGGACCCTGACCCCGCCGATCTGTGTGAGGGGTGCCACCGAATGTCAGAAACGTGGCAAATCCCATATGTTTTGGACCCTGACCCCGCCGATCTGCGTGAGGGGTGCCAGCTAATTTCATAAATGTGGCAAATCCTGTTGTTTTGGCACCCTAACCCCGCCGATCTGCATGAGGGGTGCCACCGAATGTCAGAAATGTGGCAAGTCCCATGTGTTAGGGGTGCCAAATATCAGAAATGTGGCAAATCCGTTGTGTTTTTGTTGGACCCTGACTCCGCCGATCTGCGTGAGGGGTGCCACCGAATTTCAGAAATGTAGCAAATCCCTGTGCTTTGGGGCCCTGACCCCGCCGATCTGCGTGAGAGGTGACAATTTTTACCCACCCCAGCAATTCAGAGCACACGCTCGGGGCGTGCCAAACCTGCCCGTTTGGGCCTCCTACCCCTCGCGCGGTCCATCGACAAGTAAAACAGTAAGCAGCAAGAAGCAGAACTGTAACTGGTACAGGAACCTGCGGACCTTCGCCCTACAGCCTGGTGGCCCAACAAGGGGGCCGGCGGATATTGCGGCTTCCTTCTGTCAGCAGCCCGCCTCCCTAGCCTCGCAGGCCACTTTTCCTCCCCAAACCCCCGACTTTACCTTTCGACGAAAAATGTAGCCGCTCAGAACATATATACATATATATATATATATATATATATATATATATACAGATGGGGATACCCTGGGACCACCCCCGGGACCCCCCCCCTGGGACCCCCCCCCGCCCCGGGAAGGGATCCAAGGGCAGGGTTTCGTCTTCACCTCCATGTTAGCGATGTTATCTGGCGTATTGGCTGGAGTGGATTGCCTCGCCTTCACCTCCATGTCAACGACGTGATGTGGCGTTGTGGCTGGAGTGGATTGCTGCAGGAGGGATGGCGGCGACCATGCGGACGAAAACCGTCTCACACACGCCGGCAGGGTCGGCTGATTTGGATGTGCCCCTCGTCGAGGACAGACGCCCCCTAGTCGTGCATACGTGCATATCCCAGGGTTGGGCCCTGAATGTTGGGTCCATTCGAGAACGCCACGAAGCCTGCGATGCGGGTCGGCATGTCCCCGCCGAGACCCCTCGGAGTTCCCCTGTACTCTGCCGCCCCAGGGCTCGGCCCAAACGGTGTTTGGACGATTCTCTCCTCCTCCTCCTCCTCCTCCTCCTCCTTCTCGTGGACCGTTTTCGTTTTGAGTTCGTTCTGCAGCAGGGGCGGGGCGAAGACGAACCCGGGGGTGGGCAGGACCCCCAACCCTGACATTTCGAATCGTGAACCGTCCGTCGGGGTCTCGAGGGGGCGCCGCGGCCGTCATTTTCCAGGCTTGCGCCCGCCAGGTTAGGGCCTGAAGTCGTCTTCACGAAACCACGTTTTATTGAAAGGGTTTCTTTCCATCCCCGAAAAACTCTGGAACGCGACACCAGATCGAACGCGAAAAACAGTGTTTTGGTACGGCCCTGTGCCGCCCCTTTCTCCAGGCACGCGGGCCCGTCCGCGCGTCGCAGCCACCGCCAGCCGGGGGCAGAGTTTCGGAACGCACCCCTTTTCGCGTTCCCGCCAGGCACCCTCGCGGTCGGTCGGGTCCGCCACTGGGCACAGAGGTCAACGACGCCCGAGCACAGGCAGCAGGAAACGCGAGAAAGGAAAGGCGATGGCGGCAGCAGCGACGGCACAGCGGCGGGGTACGCCCGCATCCTCGCGCCTCAGACTCGCCCTCGCTACCGAAGCGTACTGTTGGTATGGGCCAAGAGGGGCTCAGGCTGTCACCGCCTGGCGTAAGTTATCCGACCTGGCTTGTCGTATATTGGTATGAGATGGGTGCCGCTCAGCTCAGCAGCTTGGGCTGTACAAGCTAAGCCTCGCGTAGCTGACCTTGGTCTAGCCGGCGTCAGTGTAGCTCGGCTTGGCTGGCCTAGCTTGTGGAAGGCCTTCGGCCGCTATAGTTTCTAATTCGGTGCCCCGCGCGTACCCACATTGAACCCTCGCTGGTCAACGCTATGCGCCTCAGCAGTCTTTCTCTGAATCGCCGCAGGGCGTGTCGGGCGCCCCCCCCCGCATGGGTCTTCAGCTGGAACGTCTAAGCGTGGGCCACTCCTGGGTACACCCGCAAGGGGTCGAGGTCGAAAAACATGTCTGGTTCCGTTGCCTCGCAGGCCGGACCCTTTGGCCGCGACTCCGCGGATACGGAGCGTTTCCGCGGAGAGTATCCTTGCGAACGCGTACCCGCGGGATGGTGCCCCGAAATCCAGATCACGAGGGTGTGGATGTGGATACGTTTGCCGCTCGTAAATGATGATTCGGAGGAGGAGGAGGAGGAGGAGGCGGCGCCGGCGCTCCGGAAGAATATGGTGGGGTATCCCCATCATATATGTAAGGTCGGCACTATGCTTCATCAACAAAAATCCGGAGCCTGATTACACGATGAAAGCGTGGCCTCACTTAGGCCCCCGTCCTCGCAGAAGGATAATATAATTGGGTGCTTTGACCTGATACACTCGCAGAACAAAAACATACCCCTATCCCTAATGTTTCTGGCCCTCCTAACTTAGGTCCCATCACAAACTGGTAGGGGTACTTTCATTGCTTATCAATTTCGCACGTGGGGCACGAACGACAGAGCACGAGATTCAGGCGTAGCCCGTGCATGGCCCATGCTGAAGGCGTACGAGCGGGGTTCATCAGCACGCAGCGTATTGAAACAATCAACACGGAGGTGTTTCGCCGCTTTCAGCCTTTCGATGCCCTCGCCGTGCTCTGGGACCGGCAACAAACAGACTCTGGATGAAACACCAGCCGTGGGGAGTTGGCCGAGACTTCCTGAGACCCCGTTTTGAAACAAAAACGACATCGGATTTCTGGGTGGCTGCGGGCTGGCAGTGGAAGTCGCTCTCCCAAGCATCCCCCGCTGGTCAAGTCGCCATCTCCTCTTTCTTCTGCTTCTTCTTCTTCTTCTTCCCTCCTCTTCCTCGTCCTCCACCGCCTCCACCTCCTGCACCTCCTCCTCCTCCACCGGAGCGGTGATGAGGGGCAATGTTTGGGGGGCCGGCTCAGCGAGGGAACCATCTAGGTGGGATCGGCGGTACATCGCCGATAGATCGGCGATGGGCCCCCGATGGCGAATCGTGAGTCCTGGGCAGGGACTAGCGTGCCCCTGTCGGCGATCAACGAGCGATAGTGGGGTCGATGCGCTCCCCCCTGAGCCTATTCCCCCCCGAACGTTGCCCCTGGGTTGAGGGTGGGGGGCGCTGTACGCTGACGGAGCGGCCAGTAGCGGCGCGTTGGCAGCGGTCTGCGGCGGGGGTGTGTCCCGCTCCGCCGTTTTGGGGGTTTGGTGTTCGGTGCGGTCGGCACTGGTGCAGGAGCAATCCAGGCCTTCCGGTTGGGGTCTGAGTGGGTGGGCCGGAGGATTGCGGCGCATCGCCGATGCATCGGCGATGAGGCTCGATGCGGAGCCCGATTTTCGCCACGCCGATGGCGGCGATGAATCGCCGAATTCGGCGATGCATCGGCGATGCATTGGCGATGCATTGGCGATGCGGGACGATCTTCCGATCCCATCTACTCGGACCCAATCTAGGAGGCCTCTAAAGAATGAGGACAACGACCGTCATAATTTTCTGTTCATTTTGAAGAGGGCTCTCCGTCAGCTTCGCCGCGGATTTTCTTTCTATTTGGAAACAGGACCGTCTGCCAACCAGCGGCCGTTGTCGGTGTTGGACAGTATCTGTGGTTGGGCATCGTACGCATTTTTTCCGTATCTTTTCTCGTGCGTAAAGGTAGGTTTTCGGTTGCGCACGTATTGCCCCCCAGGTAGTCCTGGCTGGCCTCAGTAGGCCCTCCGAGTTGTCCAGGCTGACCTCAGCGAGCCCCCGAGTAATTCAGAGCAGTCTCAACATCCCGACGAGTCGCCGACGGCGGTAGTCTTAGCTGGCTGGCCTCACGAGGCTCCCCGAGTAACCCAGGGCGGTCTCGACACCCTGGCGGCGCCTCGTTGCGGTGTTGACCGCTCCAGGTTACTCGGGGTGGGGCTGTTGAAGCCAGTTAGGACTACTCCAGGGGCCTGGTGAGGCCAGCCGGGCCTACCTGGGCGGACTGTCTGCGTGTGGCCTCGGGCCCCGAGATGTCCACGCCCCCCGCCCCCTGGGGTCCCAGGACATCGACCCCTCCCTCCCATCCCTTACCATGGCGCAGATCTCCTCCCCATTCGCACACTCAGATGTCGTAGCATGGCATAGCATTACATGGCATAGCTTGGTGTTGAATATCAACGCGTAGGATGACATAGCACGGCGTGGCGACGCCCCAAAGTTGGTGGGGGAGGGAGGGGGGAAGGCCTCTTCGAAGGAGGCTAGCTTCTCAGACGGCGCGGGCCTTATCCATAGACGTAGGGCCAGCGCCTCCTGAGAAGCAGCCTCCTCCTGAGACGCCTGTCCCCTCCGCCCCCTGCCCCCTTGTGCGGGTCGCCAGGACGCCGCACGGCTCAACCATTTTGTCTCCATTCGATTTGCGGGGATCAGGCCAGGGAAGCCGAGGTAGATCCAGGCAGACCTTAAGTGAGGCCAAGGACCTCCAGGGAAATCTGGAGCAAATCTTGGACGCCCCGGCGCGAGTCGAGAGACGACAGTTGTCGTTGAGCTGCGTTTTTAACGCAACGAGTGGACCACCACTTCTGTCCGGCGTCTCCGCGCCCGGTGCACCCCGGTCAATCAAGGAAGGGAAAACCACCCGGACCCGATGATTGGCGTTTACTAAACGGCCCTGGGCGTTTACTGCACAGCCCTGCCTTGCTCGATTCTTTTGTCGGGCGCGCTTACTAAACGGCTTCGCGTGTCGGGGTGACTTTTATGAGGGTGCATATTCTGCAACCTGGGCAAGCGGCGGCTCAAACCTCCCGCGCCCGCAGACGGACGTGCTGCGGCAGCTCCGGTGCGCGGGCATGCTGGAGTCGATCCGGATCCGCCGCGCCGGGTGCGCCTGCCAGCCCTGCCGCGAGAGCGGGCCTCTGGCTTAGGGCCGTAGGGTCAAGTCGGGTGTGTCCCTGCACATGAGGGGTATTGTATCATAGTTCAGCAATAGTCTGGGGACGATTGTTTTAAGCATTGCTTGGCTAGTTCGATTGTTTGCACAGCATGGTTCAGCAGACATCGGCACGCAGGGGGCCTCAGGGTGGCCTTTGGGGGCGCCGCGGCCGGTCTCCAGGGGGTACCGGAGGATTGCTGCTCAACTGGAGGATTTCTCGGCGGCGAGCGAGGGGGGAGACGAGAAGGAGGACGTCTTCTCGGAATCGGCCGCGCGCAGAGGGCGGTAGGGGGAGGGGGGAGGCTTTTTTAGAAGCACGCCTGCTTCTTAAGAGGCGCTGGCCCTATTTGTAGATGAAGGCCGGGGCCTTCTAAGGGGCAGGGTGCTTCTAAGAAGCCTCCCCCCCCTCCCCCTATCCCCCTTCTGCGCGCCGCCAACAGAAGGCGGCGGAGCTTCTCGGAAGCCCTCGCGCATTCGAAGAAGTTGTTGTCTGTCTTCGGGGAAGGCTCAGGACAACTTCTCAGAAGGCCAGGGAACTTTCGAAGTTCTGAGAAGGCCTGCTCCTTCTCACTTCCCCCCCCCCCCCGCTCGCCACCATTTTTCGGCCTGGGGGGTGCTCCAGGTTTCTGACCTTCTTGGGCTCCAGGTCTCTTCTGCCTTCTCGGGCTCCGGGCGGTGGGTGGGGGTCTGCTCTCGTGGCCACGGCCGGACGCAGCAAGAGCCTGGCCAGGCAGGACGGCGTGCGGAGGGGGCCTGGAGAGCGATGAGTATCAGGGGGGGTAAAGCACACAGGCACAATTCATCGCCGGCTTCCGGGGCAGTCTGGGATCAGTTGGGAAGTGTGGGGGGGGGGGGGGGAAGACGAGAGCCCAGAAAATGTGGGAAACTGCCATCGGGCATCCCGGGAGTCGTGTCTATTAATTATGTCGTGTGTGTGCCCCTGCACGGGCCCCTCCAAGAGTAGTGGAACAGTGTGGGACTGTGGCGAGGAGTCGCAGGGGCGAGAGAGGGGGCCAGCGAGGGACTTGGGCATCGCTCGGGCGTGCGCACGTTCCCTTCGGCGAGGACCACGGAGGAGCATCCCCGATCACCCGGCGAAGAAAGCCACGCACGAGGAGGAGGAGGAGGAGGAGGAGGACGTCCGAGCGAGGGCCAGCGAGGGAGCGCAGCGCTCCGGGTGCCCGGCTCGAGGCAGCCCGCAGCCGGTCGTCCATCGCCTCGGCCGCGGGAGGGCATCGCAGGATTGCTAAAAGACCCAGGATTGCAAAAAAACCCAGGATTGCTAAAACAAACAAGGACTGCTTGCAAAACAAAACCCTGGGTTTTTAGCAATCCTGGGTTTTGCAATCCTGTTTTTTTTAGCAACCCTGGGTTTTTTAGCAATCCTTCGGGCCGCGCGACCCCGGCTTCGGAGGGCGGAGGCGCACCCCTGGCAGGAGGTCGGGCCTGTCTCTCGACAGGAGGGGTACTCAAAAATAGTAGGAAGAAGTAGTCTGGGGAGGATTGGTGCACCATTCTGGGATATTGTAAGGTTCTTGTTTTGAGTACGTGTTCTTTGTCGTCCAACGTCCGCCTGTCGGGGGGGCATGCCCGACCTAACCTTGGCACCATGGTTCGGTAGCAAGTCTTGGTTGCCTGGCGTACCCTGTTTTATTCCGTCGATGAGCCTCGATGTAGCGTCGATAAGAGCGTCTGGGCGTCGATGAGGTAGCGCCGGTGAGCGTCGATTTAGCGTGGATGTAGTGTGGATGTAGCGTCGATGCAGCTTCGACTCGCAAGAGCCGACAAGAAGGTATGGGAGGCTCCTATGAGTTGCCACCGAGCCATGGGGGGCACAGGCGAGGTCCACGCTGCCCGCCCCGAGCCGGAGGCGGAGCCGATCTCGGGCGGGGCGTCGCAGTGCAGCGGCACGATCCACACGATCACCAAGGGCTCCCTCGAGGGCGCGAAGTTATTCGCGCTTCGCGCTTCGCGGTCCTCGTTCCTTCTCCCCCTCCTCCTCGTCCTCCTATTCTCCCTTTGGGAGGGCGGCGCGAGAGCGCGAAGTTATTCGCGCTTCGCGCTTCGCGCAGCGCGAAGCGCGAAGTTGGGAGCCCTAGATCACCAAAAGTAAGTAATAAAAAACATAAACATACATAGAACCCAAAAGACATCACACTAATGTCTGAACAAGAACTCAGCCTGGCCCCTTGCAGTGGTCGCGTCGATGCCGATCCTCCCTGCTCGCAGCTGGGAAGACCCAGCGTCCATCGGTCGGACCTCTTTGAGGCATGGGCTCCCCGGGACCTGCCGTCTCGAGCAGGGCTGAACCTAAACGGTGTTTTCGTTTTCGTTTTGTTCTCGTTTTCCCCCGCTTTTGTCTCCAATCCGCCTTTGCTGCAAAACGAAGTCGAAACGAAAACGGCCCACGACATCACAAAAAACACCGTTTAGTTCCAGCCCTGGTCTCGAGGCCGCCCAGATGGGGACAGAGTTGACGAAGCCAGGGGGCCGCCCTCGCATCGGCGATGCATCGGCGCGTCGGGGTCGAGAAAGGTCTGGCGCCGGGCCTTCGCCGCATGCATCGCCGATGCAGCGGCCAGGTGGCGCGAGCCTCCCGCGCCGTCAGCCTCGGCCCCACCCGGGGTGGCCTGCGCCGCCCCGCTGCTCGTCCCGAGGCGGCTCCCGGGTCCTCCGCGGGGGCGCGGGGAAACGCCCGCTCGCCGCGCGTCGCGGCACGGGCCCCGAGCAGCGCAGCGCGGTGCGCGGAGGCAGGGCGGCCTACGGTGGAGGCCCACGCCAAGGGACACACCAGCTTGCCTCCAGGGTGCCCTGGGTGTCTTGGGTCTCGATGGCTTTGCTGTGGGAAGCGCGGCGCTCCCACGCCAGAGACCAATGGGCGTCCTGGGGTCTCAGGGTTGGGTTCCCTGTGTGACGAGGATCGATCCGTTCCAGAGCGTCCCGTAAGGCTCTCAGAGCCTTTCCGGAGCGCTTTGAGAAGGCCGCGGCGCCCGAGAGATCCTCCAGAGCAGCCGGATCTCAGAGATTCCCGATTGATCCTCACCCGATGGTATCCTCGTCCTGGCTTCGTCCTGAGAGGCGGAGGAGGAGGAGGAGGAGGAGGAGGAGCAGGAGGAGGAGGCGGAGGCGGAGGCGGAGGAGAGGAGGAAGAGGAGGAGGAGAGGAGGAGGAGTGGAGGGGGAGGAAAGAGGAGGAGGAGGAGGAGGAGGAGGAGGAGGAAGGAGGAGGGGAGGGTAGGAGGGGAGTGGGTGGGAGGGGGAGGGGGAAGGGGGGGAGGGGGGGAGGGGGGGGAGGGGGAGGAGGGGGTGGGAGGGGGGGGGGGGGTGGGGGGAGGGGGAGGGGGGGGGGTGGAGGGGAGGAAGGGGGGGAGGAGGAGGGAGGAGGTAATTCGGGGAGGGACTTTCTTGGAGGAGGAGTTTGGAGGAGGAGGAGGGGGGGTCGTCTTTCTTAGGGTGGGGTTTCTGGGAGGAGGCTTTTTGGGAGCTGCTTTGGAGGAGGGAGGTTTCAGGAGGAGGAGGTGGGAGGGAGGACCAGGAGGAATGGGGGGGCGATGGAGTGGGGGGAGGAGGGCGCCGCCTCAATGGACGGTGAGTGGTGGGCAAAAAAAGGGGAGGGGGAGGAGGAGAGTCCTCCGTCCCACTTCCTCCTCCGACTCTTTCTTCCTCCACCCTCCCGTCCAGCCTGCTCTCCGTCCCTCCCCCCTTTCCGCCCTTCGCCTAAGGGCCTATGATCTTCTCTCCGTCGTTGTTGCCGTTCTCGTCGCAGGGGAAGAAGCAAGGGTGGGGGGGATGAGTAGGGGGATGTGCAGTAACGACAGGAGCAGAGGAGGAAGGGTGAGGTGAGTGCATTGTTTGTGACGTCGCAGCTTCGCACAGCTGCGCGAAGGTCGCCCACGCTGGCCTCGGATGGCCCCAACGTTGCCCCCAGGTCCGGTCCGTGGACGTTTTCGCTCGAGACCTCAGGCTTCGCGGCTTCACCTATCAGCTTTCATTGAAGAGGCCCCTGCAGTCGACTGGGCCATGTGCAGCTCGAGGGCTCCCCTGCTCCTCGCCCTGGTGGCCGTGTGCCTCGGCTGTGCGGCAGGCCACCGCGTGAAGGCCCGCGGGTCTGCTGTCCGCAGCGCCGGCCTCGGCGGCGCCGGCCTCGGCGGCGCCGGCCGGGGCGGCGCTGGCCGGAGCGGCGGCGCCGGCGGCGGCCGCGCAGCGGCGGAGGCGGAGGTGTTTGCGGGCCCTGCCCGCGGCGGGAAGGGCCGGGGGCCGCCGCCGAATACGACCACGACCGCCACCACCACCACCGCGGAGGTGCCAGCGCTGGTGCGCGTGGTCCGCGGCGGCAAGGGCCGGGGGCCGCCGCCGAACACGACCACGACTACGACCGCGACGCCGGCAGGCGCGGCGCTGGTGAGCCTGGCCCGCGGCGGGAAGGGCCGGGGGCCGCCGCCGAACACGACCACGACCACGACCACGACCGCCGCCAGTTGAGGGGCGCGGCAGCCTGGGAGCTGACGCGGGGAGCGGCTTCGAAGAGGAGGCGTGCTGATCCTTATACGCCCAGAGGGCGTCGAATAGTCTAGTCCTTCTTCCCTCCTGCCATCCATCTTCCCTCTGGTCCTCCCTCATGCCTCTCTTCCTCCCTCTTCCCTCTTCTCTTCTTCCCTCCCCCCCCTTCCCCTCCCCTCCTCCCCCGCCCCCCCCTCCCCCTCCACCCCTTCCCTCTCCCCGCTCTCCCTCCTCACTCCCTCGTGCCCTCGGTTTGTGGTTTTGCTGCAGATGCGAGCATTACGCTAGTCAGATGATCAGAGTTCTCGCAGAGGAGTGCTCCATAGCTCCGAATCTCGGGCCGGACGAAAGGGGGGGAATTGGGAAAGGGGCGTTTACGAAATTTGCTGCATGCAGCTGGTTTCGGCCCAACCGAGGGGCCGATTCCTCGATACATAGCCGCCTGCGTCGGGAGCCGCCGGGAAAATCACCTACATATGAGCTGATTCTCAAACCCCCCGGTTGCTATCCCCCCCTTTCGCCCGGCCCGAGAATCCCAATCGAGCTGCGCGCTCATCCAGTATTGCCAACGGGCAATGGCCCCCAGGCTCGGAGTCGGGCCGAGCTCGGGGTCTCCCAGGCCTCTCCGACTCGCTCCGCGACTGGCCTCGCTCACTTACTCACTCCTCCTCCTCCTCCTCCTCCTCATCCACCTCTTCATCCTCCCCCTCCTCCTCCTCCTCCTTCTCCTCCTCCTCCTCCTCCTCCTTCCTCCTCCTCCCCTCCTCCTCCTCCTCCTCCTCCTCTCCTCCTCCTCCTCCTCCTCCTCCTCCTCCTCCTCCTCCTCCTCCTCTCCTCCTACTCTCCTCCTCTCCTCCTCCCCTCCTCCTCCTCCTCCTCCTCCTCCATCCTCCTCCTCTTTCTTTCTCCTCCTCCTCCTCCTCCTCCTCCTCCTCCTCCGCTCCTGCTCCTCCTCCTCCTCCTCCTCCATCCTCCTCCTCCTCTTCTTTCTCCCCCTCCTCCTCCTCCTCCTCCTCCTCCTCCTCCTCCTCCTCCTCCTCCTCCTCCTCTCCTCTCCTCCCCTCCTCCTCCTCCTCCTCCTCCTCCTCCTCCTCCTCCTCCTCCTCCTCCATCCCCCCTCCCTCCTCCTTCGCCCCTGCTCCTCCTCCCCTCCCCCTCCTCCTCCTCCTCCTCCTCCTCCTCCTCCTCCTCCTCCTCCTCCTCCTCTTCCTCCTCCTCCACCTTCTTCTCTCCTTCCTCCTCGCTCACACACTCCGCCCTCTGGCGCGCAGACGACCGCGGCTGTCCGCTCCTCGGGCCCGCGGCGAAGCGTCCACCTCCCCCCTCCCCAGTCGTTGCTGCCTTGGGCGGCTCCCGCCAGTCAAGGCTTCCCCTATTGTGTCCGAGTCGAAGGATCAGCAGCGAGGATGAGCAGCGAGGAGGAGCAGCGAGGAGGAGGAGGAGCTAGGAGGAGGAGGAGGAGGAGCAGGAGGAGGAGGAGGAGGAGGAAGAAGAGGAGGAGGAGGATGGAGCAGGATGGAGGAGGAGGAGGAGGAGGAGGAGGATGAGGAGGAGAAGGAGGGGAAGAGGGGAAATGTGAGGAGGAAAAAGGGAACAAGGGGCAAGCCCGCGATCGTTTGCCCTCTGACACTAAATTCGCTCTCCGTTCCCGTGCCGAGCAGGTCCATTGGCATCTACCCCACCCCGCCGCCGGTCAATGGCGTCCTAGTAGATGGTGGCCCGAGGGTCGCACCCTATCGCCGATGCATCGGCGATTCGGCTCGGCGGCGTCGTGCCGACGTTCGACACGCACGCCGACGGCGTCGCCGACGCCGACGCCGTGAGCCCGATGTTCTCCACGCCGACGGCGTCGCCGATGCATCGGCGATTTGGCAATGCGTCGCCGACGCATCGGCGATGCGCCACGATCCTCGGGCATCGGATAGCGCTCCGTCTGCCCATCGCCAATCGTCCGTTGGCTCGCCCCGCGCAAGGACCCCCGTCGTCCGAGCTTGCCAGGCGGCGGCCTCGTGGGCCCGTCCCGGGGCCGGTCTCCTTCGGGTGGTGGCCTCCGGCCCACCTCCGCGTCTGGGCACGGTCGGAGCGGGCACGGAAAGAGTGTTTCACAGCAGGCAGTTCTTGTGTATGTTTAAGAAGTCGCTGTCCGTGTCGCCACGGGCGTCTGTAGGTTTGGAGCAAAGTTTTCCCTGCCCAGCAGCGGCCGCCGTCGATGTCGGACAACGTCTGCTGCTGGGGATCGTGCAGTGGAGACCCATGCGAAGAAGCACAACAGCTTGCCTCCAGGGTGCCCTGGGTATCTTGGGTTTCGATGGTTTTGCTACGGAAAACGCGACGTCCCCACGCCAGAAGTCAATGGATGTCTTGGGCTCTCAGGGTTGGGTTTCTGGTGGAAGGTTTCTTGTGGTCGAGCCTCTACTGTACCCATTCCTTTCCGTACCCGTTTCGCGCGTGCCAATCTTCGTTCTCTTCTTCCCTCCTGGGGTGCCTCCTTCTGGCTTCCCTTGAGGCCGCCGCCTCCGTGCCAAGATCTCCGACGATGAGATGTTTTGAGCCGGCCTTTAGTCCAGGACTTCGGCCCACTGGGGCCATTTTATGCCCAAGTCGGGCATGTCCCCCTACAGGAAGAATTTTCGGAAGTAGCCAAAAACAGTCTGGGGACGATTGGTCGAATATGCTTGACGATTATTGAATGTTCGGGCTATTTGTACGTTTCCGCCAAAAACCGCCCGTACGACGACATGCCCGACCTAGCTTTAGCCCCCCTCCAGGCCGAACAGGGATGCAGGACCAACAACAACGCCCTTTGTGGAGCAGTCGGTACCCCTGGGGTCGCGCATTGAACATAAAGCACGTCGGCGGATGTCGGGGTCCTTGCGACGTCGATGCGTCGACAATGCAGTGCAGAAGAGGATCGGTCGAGCTCCATGCGATCGATCCCAGCCTGGCCCAGGCCCTCCGCACCGCGGGGAGTCTCGGAGCATCCGCTGTTGTTTCTTCTTCGCCGTTGGCCCGGGATCGGGGCGGAGGCGCCTGTCTGAGGTGAGGCACGTCAGGCAGTTAAAGCAGCCGTGTGTGAAGGTTACCCCTGCAGGTCAGGCGTTTGCAGACCGACTCGGCTTCCGAGTCTCGGGGATCTTCTGCAGGCAGGTGGAGCACAGCGTGGTGGGTCTGCCACCCCAGCGTCGATTGGCCCCGCAGGGTTAGGGCTCACCAGTGGTCGCAGAGGAGTGCCCTCGCGAGCACCCCCCCCTCGAGGAGGGCGGTAGGAGGAGGAGGAGGAGGATGAGGAGGAGGAGGAGAAGGAGGAGGAGGATGGAGAGGAAAAGAAGGAGGATGAGAAGGAGGGAGGAGGAGGCGAGGAGGAGGAGGAGGAGGAGGAGGAGGACGAGGACGAGGAGGACGAGGAGGACCCTTCAGGCGCAGGTCGGCTTGGCGTCCCGGGCCGTCTCTGCGCGGTCGTCTCGGGGGGGCCCTCCCCAGGCCGTCCCCTTTGCCCAAGTAGAGCCGACGAGGAGGAGGACCGAGGAGGGGGGGGGAAGGGCCCCCGCCGCGATCCAGCAGGCCAAGAGCGGGCGAGGAGGGACAGTGCTCCTCCTGCTCCTTCTCCTCCTCCTCCTCCTCCTCCTCCTCCTCCTCCTCTTTCTCCTTCTCCTCCTCCTCCTCCTCCTCCTCCTCCTCATCATCATCAACAACAACAACACCCCCTCCCCCTCCTCCTCCTGCTCCTCCTCCTCATCCTCCTTCTCCTCCTCTTCCTCCTCCTCCTCCCCCTCCTCGTCCTTGAGGTTGCGTTCGTGCGCGAAACTCCTGCACGCCAGCTCGACGGGGACCCGCCGGCCTCCCCCTTATGCCGCCTGCCCCTCTGCGACCTCTTCGCCTCCCCTTGGGGAGCACCTCGGATTGCACACCGGGGCAGCCCCGCCCTCCCAGGTAGTCCTGGGTCGGAAATTGGAGCATATACATTACCAGTTGTGGGCTGTTTTTCAAATCCAGGATTTTTTACGGTCGGGGACGACGTCGGGGTGGTGTGGTGTATAATTTCTTGTTTCCCCTTCTTACCCAGGGAAACGACGGAAAACGTATACACCAGGATTCCGTATACACCAGGATCCGTTCTCCTGTGCAAGTTTCAGTGCAGGGCCGCAAAAAAGCATCGGTGTATAGAGTTCGGTTCCCTACTGGGCTGCCGTCAGCAATCGAAGAAAAACAAAAGCACATAAACATAAACCTGTGGCGCTCCGCGCGGAGTCCTTGGATCCGCGCCTGGGCCCCCCCGGCGGCGCCTCCGGCGCCGCCCCTGGCGCGCTCCGCGCGCCAGGGAGGGGACGCCAGCGCGGATCCAAGAAATCCGCACGGAGCGCCACGAGTTTGTATTTATGAAGTTTCTTTCTTTTAAGCAAGCCCCTGGAGTAGTCTTTAACGGTCTCAACACCCAGGCACCGCCCCCGGGGGCGCCCCTGGGGCAGTCCATGCCCCAGGGTTGGAGTGTTGAGGCCGCTCTGGGCTATTCGGGGGACCCTGTTGAGGCCAGCCGTGACTACCCGCCTGGGGCGATGTGCGCAACCCGCGTCCTCCTCCTCCCCCTCCTCCCCCTCGTCCTCCTCCTCCTCCCCCTCCTCCCCCTCTTCTTCCTCCTCCTCCCCCCGTCTACTCCACAAACGTCCTCTCCTCGTCTATCGCCCTCCGACTCCTCACCCTTCACCTCCTCCCCCGACGATCCGGCCGCTCCTCCTGCTCGCGACACAGGCTCTCCCCCGACCCCTGCCGTGGAGCCACCTTATGGTCCCGCGCAGTATTTCGATGGTCCTGGAACCCAGAGTTGGGCGGACTACAACGGGGCGGCAATCAACGTAGGGGGGTCGAGGGTTGGAAGAACGTGGGCCAAATGGCGCTCTGAATGGCCCCTGCATTGCCCCCGCCGGGCCGAGCAGTGCCCGAAAGGCGTGCGGTTCTCCACCCCGCGTTTCTTGCCCCCACGGTTGAAGAACACCCGACGGAGCAGGAGAGGTTGGGCAGCAGTTTTCGTCTTGATTTCCCGAGTCGACGGATGTGAAATTCGGGTCTGTGCCCCCGTGCCCCATCTCCCACCCCTTCCGCGCAGGTACGCCGTGCGGAGGCCCTTCAAGGAGTTTCATGTCGCGTCTCGGCCGGTGGGGAGGCAGGAAGAGGACGTTGAGGCAGGAGGAGGAGGGAGAGGGAGGAGGAGGAGGAGGACCGACAGGAGGAGGAAACGGAGGAGGAGGAGGAGTAGGCGAGGAGGAGTATGAGGAGGACGAATGGAGAATGATGAGGTGGAGCTGGAGGAGGTGTAACAACAAGAGGAGCACAAGGACGAGGAGGAGGAGGAGGAGGAGGGGATGATGGTGATGATAATGATGATGATGATGATGAGGAGGAGGAGGAGGAGGAGGAGGAGGAGGAGAGGGATGGGGTTGAGGACGAGCAGGACGGTGAGGAAGAACAGGACCAGGAGGAGGACCAGCAGCAGGGGGTGTTGGAACAGGCGCAACAGGAGAATGGTGTTGGAAAGGAAATGCAGGGGGTTTGCCCTCATTCCTCCTCCCTGCGTTTTTCTGACGCATCCTGGCGCCGATCTGCCAGAGCGCAGCTGGGGCTCGAAGGCCCAGAAATGGCAAAACGACTGCCGTCTTGCTTTCCTCATGCCGCAGGATTCGTGGGTTCGAGGAGGAGGAGGAGGAGGTTTGCCCCGACGGCAGCACCGACAAAACATATTCACGCACACATGTATCAACATACACATAGAAGTGCATGACACACAACGTCGAACGCGACGTCGGAGCACCCCAATTCTGAGTTGGTCACGGACTTGCCGAAGCGTGCAGGTATTGCGGGTGTGCTTCTTGATGATGCCAATACCAATACGTATGTTCCAACTTCTCTTGACATGCACCGCGACTGATCAAGCATGGATTCCCCCCAGGATCAATTGCGGAGGAAGCCTGTTGATCGCGCAGACGTTACAGCCAACCCATGACGACTGCTAGCATGATGCGGCCAAGGCGGTGAAACAAGAATTGCTGTGGGTTCGGCAGTGGCTCGCTGTACCTTGGGTCCTTCCATGGCTGTTTCTCTGACCCCACTCGTGCACGCCGGCCCCCTCGGGGCCAGAACAGGCTGGAGGGTTCTGAGCGTGTGGAGGGGAGGCGGGTCAAAGCGGTGACCTCCTCCCTCAGCCGTGGAGCTCGAGCGGATTAGTGCTACAAGCTCGTGCTCGCGGTGGCCACGGGCAAGGAAGGGGATTACGGCCTCAGTTCCTGAGGTTGGCGCCGCCGCGCCCGAGGCCAGCGCGAACCCGCGCGCGAGGACACACGCACACACCAACACACACACACACATACACACACACGCACGCACGCACGCACGCACGCGCACGCGCACGGGCACGCGCACGCGCACGCGCACGCGCACGCGCACGCGCACGCGCACGCGCACGCGCACGCGCACGCGCACGCGCACGCGCACGCGCACGCGCACGCGCACGCGCACACGCACACGCACACGCACACGCACGCGCACGCGCACACGCACACGCACACGCACACGCACACGCACACGCACACGCACACGCACACGCACACGCACACGCACACGCACACTCGCACTCGCACTCGCACTCGCACTCGCACACACACACACACACACACACACACACACACACACACACACGCACACACACACACACGCACACACACACACTTACATCGGGCCTGAACAACAGCTCTCCGACATGAGATCCCCTTCTGGCGACGGCGGGATGGTCCAATGGGCACGGGCCGCGGGCTCGCCAGCAAGGCGCGCGGGCGCGCACTTCGAAGCACGAGAGGCTTGGCATCGCTCGGACGTTTGCATTTTTCCTCGGCAAGGACCATGGAGGAGCATCTTCGATCACTTAGCGAAAACAAAACACACGACATCGAAACATGCACAGGGAATGGTCGTTGGAGCGATGGCGAGGAGGTGCGCCAGCGCTGGCGAGGGAAAGCGAGGAGGTTGGAGAATGGAGGAGGAGAGGAGGGAGGAGAAGGGGACATCGGCAGCGACGTCCGGGCTCGACGATCGAACGACGCAGGCGATTCGGTGGGTGGCACGGGTCGCTTTCGGCCTTCGCCGAACACGCTGCGACATCCATGCCCTTCCCGCGGCTCCCCCATCCACTCGGGAGAATCGCTGGTCGGCGCGGGTATGGTTTCGATGTCGCCACCTAGGATTATGATGTCCCGACCTACCTACTGTAGCCTTGACCATCAGAAAGAATTTCGAGCACCAAGAAAGTACCGACAGCGGAGGGTTTGCATGCACGATGGGAACATCATAAACCTAGAAGGAAGTTGATGTTGGGGGGGGGGAGGCATGGAGGGGAGGACCCGAGGGTCGGAGGACCGGCGACGGTGGAGGCAGTGGCTCTGGGAGGTTGCTTGACCGCCGCGCCCCCACGGCAACCGACAACTGAGGCCTACGGGCGCGCCCTCGTCCTCGCCGTCGTCGTCGTCTTCGTCGCTGCAGTCACCGTGCTGCCAGAGGGGGCGCCGAGCAGGGAGCGAAGGGGCCCCGTCCCGGCCACCGCGGGCCTCGGCCACGGGAGCAGGCGCTCCCTCGGCCCAGGAGTGGTGCCCGAGACCCGGCCCGCAGACCGGCGCGCGCGGTGATGCCCGCCTTGGGTCGCCCATGCGTCCTTTCACCTGGCATGGCTCGGACGTGTGCATTGTCTCTCGGCGGGGGCCATCGAGGAGCATCCTTGATCATTTGGCGAAAGCCACGCACGAAACCGAACACAAACACAGGGGATGGACGTCCGAGCGATGGCCAGTCCACCTTTTGGCGCCCATGCGTCCATTCACCCACGCAGCTGGCAACCGCAGAACGAGGCGCCCCATCCACAGGCGGCCCAGATGTCGAAGGGGCCCGCTTGCCCTTCTGGGCCCCGCCGCGGCCCCTACTGACGGCGAAAGAGATGTCCGGCCGAGCTCGCGATGCCTGCCACAGGAGGCCTCCAGCCATCCTCTGGGCTAGCCTTATGATGCTCCAACTTACTTTAGCCTTGATCACCAGACAGGATTTCGAGCACCAGGGAAATACCCAAACACTTGAGGGTTCTCACGTGTCGGGCCCTGGAAGACACTCTCTCGACACTGTTTCGACACTCTTTCGACACTTTTCCGGGCGCTCGAAATTATTTCAGGGATGCGGTCCTTACGTAGGATGGGAGCAACATAAGGCTAGCCTGATTTGGCCCGTCTCCGGGGGGTCGTCCGCGTCGTCCTCGAAGTTCTCGAAAGATTCGCGCTCGAGGTTGAGGCCTCCAGTCGGCGTGCATGCGCCGAGGCCCCATTTCTGGAGCACGTCCTCGGGGTATTCGCACTGTGCCAGAGAGATCCCCTCGCGGCCAACTTTGGTGTCGACGCTGAGGTACTTGAGCACGCCAGGCTCCGACGGCCCAAAAACTCCCTGGAGCTTCGTGACCCAAACCTCCCACGCTGCAGCATTGAGGGCCTCAACCAGGCCCTTCGGGCCCATCGGAATGGACGTCGCCCACGCACACGAGGAGCAGGCCTAGCGTCTCGTCGGTCTCCTGGTCGCGAGCCGCCCAAACAGCTGGGTCGGCAGACGCCTGCTGCCGCCGGCATCGGCGGCCATCGAGTTGAACCGTCATCTTCAAGAGCTCGTGGTCCCGCTTCTCAGCCCATGCTCGGGGCGATGCCCGAAGCCCATAGATCGCTTTCTGGGCTCGCAACACCTCCCCGGGAGGCACCGGGCCGAACTTCGCGAAAGCTGCCGGCGGCCTCACGAAGATCTCCCCGTGGTCGACGGGGAGGTCGGCGTTGAGGAATGCTGTCTCAACGTCGAGGGCTCCGACGTGCCACCCGCTTGTCGCAGCCAGGGCGAGGGACGCCCGCAACGATCCGATGTCGACACTCGCGGTGTAGAGCTCCTCCTCGCCCTCGACCGGCTGAAAGTTTCCACATACCACTACTCGTGCATGCTTCCTCCGGAGACTGGCCTCGTCAGGAGCCTTCTTGGCGAACACCGTCGACATCGGCAGGATCCGGGCACGGAGGCCACCGCGCTCTCGAGCACCGACGGGCCAGAACACGTCTTTCTCCCGCAACGAGTCCAGCCCTTCCTGGAGCGCCTGTCTCCAGCCCTCGCGCTCCTCGCCGAAGCTGGCGTTCACCGACTTCTGGCTCACCGCCTGTGCCCCGCCGTCCCTTACGATCTCCTGGTACTCAAGAGGCAGCTCGGCGTCGTCGTCGTCGTCGTCGTCGTCGTCGTCGAGCTTCGCCTCGGCAGCGCTCGCGAACGGAACGCGGTCTCGAAGAACATCGTGATGTGCAAGAAGGCTGACAGGGACCCCATGGGACTAAGCCACACGAGCCGCTCCAGTTCCTCCTGGGCCTCGTCGGCAACGATGGTCACGAGTATGAGCCACGTAGCGTCCTCGGCACGCTGGTCACGAATATAAAGCACCGCCGCCACGATCAAAAACTCCACCACCACCAGCGTCTCGGAGGAGCGGTCCGAGGCGACAGAGCTCGTCCCTCGTGTGGTTCCTATGCTGCCCTCTGCACGCTGGGCAGCTGATGTCCTTTGGCACCATCGCGGCCCTGGAAACCTCTTCCTGGAACATCCCGGAGGGGGCCTCCATCGACAGGATCATCGCCGGTAGCGCCTGGATCATCACGACCAGCTGCTCTTGATCCTAGCTCCTCTGCTTGAGTCGCACTCTCTGGAGGAACGTCGTCAGCAGGCGGCACCTTGGGCACCGCTACAAAGGAGCTGGAAGACTCGATGATCCACCTGAGCTCCGGTCGCTTCTGCTTGACGTTCTTGCCGCAAGAATCTTGTGTCCAACAAGGCCACGCGTTCGGCGACTCCAGGTCCACGCCCAAGAAGATGGTCTCCACGGCCCTCTCGACCAGAATCGACCGAGACACGTTCTGAACGCGAGACGACACCCAGTCGCCGAATGCAGGGCACCTCACCTTACGCCC
This sequence comes from Prorocentrum cordatum, assembly GCA_963575745.1. Lineage (NCBI taxonomy): Eukaryota > Dinophyceae > Prorocentrales > Prorocentraceae > Prorocentrum > Prorocentrum cordatum. The sequence continues at coordinate 215,065 of CAUYUJ010014618.1, forward strand.
CTGCGCCTTTGTGCGGTCACACCGTGCCGCATGCTGCACTGCCATTGGCCACTCGGCCTGGCGGTCCTCGATGTTCTCCTAGGGCAGCAGCATGGCACGAGCCCTGAGCTTCGTGAGTCCCACTCCCCTCTCGGCGCGGCCGTTCGCATCGGCCTCGAAGCCAGGCGTGGATGTTACCACCACTTTCTTCTTGTCGAAGTGCTCCTTCACCAGCGTCCCCGTGGGCTTGCTCGCCCGGTCCCCGTGGATCCTGTACACCACGTCCGCGCCCTCGAACTCGGCACGGATCTGGGCGATGATGCGCTTGTTCTCCAGCGGGAGCACGTAGTACCACGTCTTCTTGGCCTCGCGCTGCTTCTCCTCCTGCTTCTCCTCTGTTTTACCCCCTTCCTCTGGGGCTGCTTCACCAGCTGCCTCCTCCTCAACTAGGTTATCCTCGGTCGTGGCCGCTGGTCTCACAGCCACCGTAGTCACCGGCAAGCAGAGCCCGTCCAAAGAGTCCACCCCCGCGCGCCCAGCTTGGAGTGGACGGCCTGCTTCGGGACGTCCTCCGGCCGTCCTGAGGGCCACCTCCCTGGCAAGTGAGGGCCCGAGAGGTCAACGCTGAGCTGGCCACCGGGTCTGGTAGAGACATCGTGCCTGAAGTGTTGCCTCAGACGCCCTGCCGCTCCTCGGCACTCCCTGCACGAAGCGAGGAACCTCAAGTTCCCCTCGCGGTGCCTCCGGAGCTCGGCCGCCCCACGCAGGCTGCGAGCCAAGGCGACGAGCCTCGCTCGAAATTTGCGCCTCAGCTGCGCACGTCGCGCTGTCCTGAGCACGTCGGCGTCTTCCTCCGAGATATAGATCGAGCCGCCATCGCGATGAAGATGCAACTCCCGACCATCGCGCATGCGAACCTTGTAATCCGCGGTGTTCCACACCATCTCGAGCTCCAGCTGCTCGATGTATGCTGCCAGCGGGAACAGCCCCTGGAGGCCTTCGCCCTTCACGTACACGATCTCCTCGTGCATCTCGGCGGGCTGCTCCCTGGTGGCCGTCTTCAGCCTCACGTCGTGAGCTCGGGGGTGAACGTCGGTCAGGTCCCGCTTTCCTCGAAGCTCATGGGCGGCTCCGGTATCCGCCAGCAGCATCCGCTTGCCACTGGCCGTCATCACCTTCGCGCGGACGCTCATTGTCCTTGCAGCGGGGCCGTCCGTGCGGGATGTTCTCGGAGAGGCCTACGGGGACATCGGAACCGAGCCCCAGAAGTCGCTGGCAACAGCAGCCCGCGAGGTCGATGGCTGCAGCGCATCGCCCATCTGCAGCAGGCTCAACAGCTCAGCACGAGCTTCAGCTCGGACCGTCTGCGCCGCGGCCTGCTCGATCGTGCCCGTCGGGGTCTTCGGAGTCGGGAAGACGCCTGGGCATTCGAGGGAGGAGCCTCTGCTGCCTTCGTCGCCGCCTTCGGCCGAGAGCACTTCGACGACTTGTGAGCCGTCGCACGGCAGTCGAAGCACTTACCATCGCTGGGAGCCAACTTGCGTGCACAGGGCCCCCTTCGAGCAGCCCTCGGCCGTCTCGAAGAACGTGCAGACCTTCTTGGGGGGGCTCCCGGAGGCGCTCTTGTCGGTCTTGGCCTTGCCGCCGTTGCCGCCGTTGTCGCCCTTGCCCTTGTGGTCGCCCTTAACTCCTTTGGGGTCCCCCTTACCTCCTCCCCTTGGAGGCCCTAGCGAGTCGTGCTGCCTCCGCTCTGGCGGCCTTGGCAGCAGGGTCCAACTTCTACTTATCAGGACCAGCGCCAGCGAACTCCCGAGCCTCGGCCGACAGATAGCGCCACAGCTCATCCACCTGAGCCTGTCTGATCAGACCTCCTGTCTTGTTGCGGCTCACGATGAACGCGAAATACCGGTGCTTGACCTCCTGGTCCTTCTCCAGCATCCGATTGACGATCTTCTTCAGCGAGGGCTGCGAACTTCCATTTCTGCAGCTCCTCGTAGACCAGCCTCGTCTCCGCCTCCTTCGCCGTGTCCACGGCGTTCAGCGTGAAGTCTTTGTCAGCTCCCGTCCCCGGGCCTGCGTCCACGTAGGCGGCGAAGACGATGTCGGTGGTCGCCGTCTGCCTTGTGCTCAAGCACGCCTGTCTGACGCCGTCTGGCACCAACGCCATCAAGATCCCTCGCAACCTCAGCTCTCAACTGTTGAAGTTTATGGCGTCCAGCCCGACATCAACCCACTGAGTGGGCTGAGCAGGACGAATCGCAGGGCGATCCAACGGCCCGTGTCGAAGATAGCTCATGGAGGCATCCTGCACGACCTCCAGCACCTTCTCCCAGTACCGCTCGATGAGGTAGTGCATATCGCTCAGGTCCATGGTGATGCGTTGAAGCCAGCTCTCGAAGATGCCCGGCTTCTCCTTGAGACCTCCCTTCCATTCCAACTTCGGGAGCTCCGCGGCCTTCGACTCGGCCAGCGTGCTCTCCAGAGACGCGTGGCGCTGCTGGCCGCCGCCATCAGCGGGTCCAGCAGTACTGCCGAGAGGTGGCGGCGGGGGAGAGAGTCCCGGAGGTCCTCCTCCAGGGGCTCCTGGAAAGCCGTCGGGGCGCTCAGGTCCTCCTGCGCCTGCGGGTCGCCCGAAGCCTCCTCCGCCTGGTTCTCCTGGTCCTCCAAAGCCGCCTGGATGTCCTCCGCGGCTTCCTGGATGTCCTCCGCAGCCTCCTGGATGCCCTCCGTAGCCTCCAGGATGTCCAAAAGCTCCTCCTCCTCGGCCTCCTGGATGTCCTCCGCAGCCTCCTGGATGCCCTCCGCAGCCTCCAGGTGGTCCAAAAACTTCTCCTCCGAGGCCTCCTGGCCCTCCGAGCCCTCCAACGCCGCAGCTCCAAGAAACATCACCCTGATCCATGAGCTCCGAGATGAAAAGGGAAAGGTCCTCCGCCTCCCTCCTGCCTCCTGGCGTGCGCCGTGCCCATGCTTCCCAGGCCCAGGGGGGTTGTCCCAGCAGCCTCCCGTCTGTTCAGCTGCCGTCGCCACGAGCTCAACCGCCGCAGCACCGCCATCGTCCCAGCGACTCTCCTGCCTCTCCTGCTGGCCCACCGTGGCCCCCACGACGTGGAGCAGTTTGTCTGTCTCTTCCTGACCTGGCGCTGCCACCGCCGAGGTCTGGTCCTCAGTTCTCCGGCTAGGCGTTGCAAATCCTGGCCCCTCCTGGCCCGCACCTTCCGCACCGTCAGCGGTGCCATCGCGATGGCGCTGGTTCTCGGCCTCGAGTTCGTTCAGCTCCTGCAGCATCCGGCACAACTCCGTCATGAGCTCCGCAGTCGCTGCTGCTGCCGCTCCTGCTGCTCCTGCGCTCGCGCTCGCTGCCTCCGAGGCGTCGTATTACTCCTCGAGGGCCCCGGGGCGGAGCAAGGTCGGCGCCTCGCGGGGCTCGGCGGCAGTCGCTGGCACGAAGTCCACGGCGCGTGCTCCTGTCCAAGCACTCCCGGCGCCAGCTGCGCAGCCGCTCATCGAGCGAGCAGCTCCGGAGATCATCAAGGGCTCCCTCGAGGGCGCGAAGTTATTCGCGCTTCGCGCTTCGCGGTCCTCCTTCCTCCTCCCCCTCCTCCTCGTCCTCCTATTCTCCCTTTGGGAGGGCGGCGCGAGAGCGCGAAGTTATTCGCGCTTCGCGCTTCGCGCAGCGCGAAGCGCGAACTTAGGAGCCCTTGATCATGCCCGAAGCGACCGAGCCGATCGCCCGGCCCGCCAGTTGCCCACCGGAGGGCATCAGCCGGCCGAACCCGATCCGATGCTGCTGAACCTGGTGGGCGGCCTGGTGTTGAACGAACTCAGAGCCCCGAATCATCAGGGGTAACTCGGGTCAGGGATAACTCGGGTTCGTTTTTCGGGAGTCCGAACCCGAGTTATCCCGGACCCGAGTTACCCCGGATAACTCGGGCGTCCAGAGCCCCGAATCATCAGGGGTAACTCGGGTCAGGGATAACTCGGGTTCCTTTTTCGGGGATCCAAGCCCGAGTTACCCCGGACCCGAGTTATCCCGGATAACTCGGGCGCCCAACGAACGTGAAGTCCATCTCGTTCGCGCTCTCCGTGCAGACGGCGTGGCCGGCACGTGAGACGGTACAGTGCCCGTGGTATTGCTGTCTTCAGGCCTGGCAAGGCACGGTAGGTCCAGTGACCACAATGCCGCAGCATTTGCAGGTGCGGATCAAGCATGTAGATGCCGTGCTCGATGAAGTAGCATGCTGAGCACCACGTCGTAGGTTTGGGCTCATAACCCTTGTGAGTGCCTCGTGGTCGCCCACTGGGAAGTGCGCAGGGTATTGCCCACCCCAAGGGTTCATTTCATCTGTTGGTTGTCTGGCGGAGGTTCTGGGATCACCAACCTCCCTTCCGCGATGTCAGACAGCAGACGTATCGTGTTCTCTCTACTTATTGGCAGGGGCTCCTTGAGAACCCTCTTCGGTTTATCCTGAAGTGCTTACAAAGTAAAGTACGCGTTGAAACGATGATCCGTTCAATTGCCGGAGCTGGTGAGTCACAGGTTTGTGAGTATCTTTTTCCTTGCCCATCGCGTCGCGTGGGCCTTGAGCCAAACAGTTCCAGACATAAACTGTCCTAGTGCCGGAGGTGGCATTGCTACACACCCCCGGCGGAGCTCAGACCAGAGGTGGCATTGCTACGCACCTACGGTCGGAGCCTGTGCGCAATCGCTGTCGCAATCGAAACGGTCGCACGGCGGCGACGGCCAGAGCCCGGCGGAAGCCGTGACACGCACAGGGGGCTTTCCGTGACACATCAACGCTTTGCTATGCTCAGGAGGGGATAGAAACACAGAGACACAATTAATCGTTCACTCCCAGGAAAATATAGGAAAATCTGGGAAGTGGGGTGGAAGACGAAAACCCAGACAATATAGGAAAATATGGGGAATCCTTGCATTTGTGTGTATTTATTTGTGTGTCCCAGGGCCCCTTCATATGCTATACTTCTAGGTAACGCCAAAACGGGTCCCGCGGGCGACGGGCCTCTAGGTGACGCCAAAACCGGTCCCGCCGGCGGCCACGGCTGTTCTCCTAAGAATTGGCGAAAATATGCCGCCCTACGCTATGCCCACACACCGTGTAGCACGGCACCGCAGAAGCCTATGCATTTTGGCTGGTTTTGCCAGGGCCCCCGGGTCTCTGGCCGGGTTAATGTCACCGCAATGTCCAGAGCTTCCCCGGTTCACAGAGGGGGAGGAGGGGAGGGGGAGGGGAGGGGAGGGGAAGGACGGGGGGGAGGAGGTCGGGGGAGGGCAGAGAGCAGGCGAGGGAGGGAGGCGCAGGAGGGAGGGACCAGGACTTTTTCAACCGCTTCCGGCTGCTGGCGCCCCACCTGGCGGCGAGCGGGGCGGACCCCGACTACAGGTCTTTGTGCCAGAGGCCAGGGCGCCCCTTCGTCTCGAGAGGAGGGGAGGGGAGGAAGATGATGAGGAGGAGGATGAGGAGGAGGAGAACGAAGAGGTGGAGGAGAACGAGGACCAGTGCTAACCAAAGAGTCATCAACGATGTTGAAATACCCCCCCCCTAAGCTTCCTGTTCATAGGCTCCTACAGGGATTCATCTCCACTGGAAGGAAGTGCCCCGTTGGGAGACCATTTGAAGATCCTGGGACGCCACGAATGAACTTCACTGTTGGGCCTTTACGGTCCTCAATCGCGCAAGAACGCCATTCTTGGGGCTTCATAACCGCGGTTCCGCGTGTTGCGCCCTGACAGTGTTGGATCGATTCAGGGCACCGTTTAGGGTACGTGAACCATTGGAATTTGTGCTACCCTTGCGATTTTTGAACGACTGTTCGCGCCGCTGAGGCGATAACCACACTTTGGACAACGACCTGTCCGCAATCTGCAAAACTGCTGTAACTGTTTAAGACGAGTCTGCGCGGCAAAGAAAAACAGTTTGAAAAAGACCGGTGAACAATCCGCGGAGTTCGTGCACATGTTTGAATCGAATGTGCGCGGCGCCGAGGCGAGAACCATAGTTTGAAAACCACTCGCCATCCATGTGGGAAACTCTTGTCCTATCTTAGGTATCAGGCTCACAAATTGTAAGGAAGTCTCAGGCGAAAGGCCGGGCCCGCCCTTTCGACCGGCTTCGGGGTGCGACAGGGAGGCATCATTTCATGGAATTTGGATGGAGGAGGGGGATGGGTAGGCGGGGGGGGGGGAAGAGGTGGAGGAGCGGGGGAGGGGGAGGAGGGCCTGGGAAGGGGGGGGACAGGAAGGGGGAGGGGGAAAGAGGTCCTAACCTTGCCGCTGTTCTCACCTCGCCGACCTCGCGGGCGAACCCTTGTCCACACATCCTTACGCCAGCGGGCACGCACTCCGCTCGGGCAAATTTGATTTGACCGCGCGCTCTGTGAGACCTTGTTGCAGACTGTCAGACAGTCAGGTGCCGGGTGTGACCAGCCAGAAAGTCAGTCCGAGTCAAACACATTCTTGGATTATGGATACACCCGAAAAGAGGCGAAGGGATAAGCGAGGAGGGGAGAGCCGAAGGGGAAGCGAACGGATGACGAGTGAGAGAAGAGGGATCGGCAGTGGTGACGGCGCCAGAAACGACAACGACAGTTCTTGCAACCACGACGATGACGACGACGATGTCGACGACGTCGACGGTGACGTCCTCGGCGACGGCGACGGCGATCGGGTCTGCGACAGGGCGGCGATGAAGACGGCGGCGGCGGCGACGGCGGTGACGGTGGCGGCGGCGGTGACGGCGACGACGCCGGCGCTGTGGACGACGCAGGCGAGTGGACGACGACTGCGACGCAAACGACGACGACCACGGCGGCGGCATGGACAACAACGGCGGCGACGGTGGACGCTGTTCGGCAAGTGCCCGGGAGGCTCGCGTCCTCCGTGGAGGACCGGCTGAAGCAGCAGGGGGCGCGCTCGCCTCCTCCCGCCAGCGTCGTCGTCGTCGTCACCGCTGTCGCCATCGCCCTCGCCGCCGTCGTCGTCCTTGTTGTCGTCGTCGTCGGCGTCATCGTCGTCGTCGTCTTCACCGCCGTCGCCGTCAACGTCGTCCTAATCGTCACCGCCGTCGGCGGCGTCGCCGCCGCCGCCTTCTCCGTCGCCATCTCGTCGCAGTCACCTTCGTCGTCGCCGTCGGCGTCGCCGGTGTCACCGTTGACATCGTCGCCGTCATCACAGGCGTCGGCGTCGCCATCGGCGGCGGGGGCGTCGTCACCGCTGTCGGCGTCGTCGCTGGCGTCGTCATCGTGTTCGTGTCGGGGGGGCGGCTCAGCGGTCCAAGAAGTTCGCACGGAGTGCTGAGTTGGCTCCGCCGTGCTAATTTCGTCACATCTTCTTTCCCACGTTTCGTGGCTCTCCAGGGGGTTCCACTTACGACCCAAGTGAGGGTGTTCGCATGGTTGCCGCCCTCTCCTTCTGGCACACCACTCACATGTTTCGTGGCCCCAGTGGGAGCTCCACTGTCATGGCCCCGGTGGACATCTTGAGCCGTTTTGGATGTTGTTAGGTCTTATGTCCAGAGAGGCGAATCTGTTTAACATGTTTTGTTGCCCTGCGGGTTTGGGGAGTTGTTATTTTTTAGGGGGCACTCTTGGGGTTTCTCTTGGAATTCTCTGAGACTTTTTTGTGCCGTCTTGGGTGGATATGAGTTGCACCGTATTGGAAGCATCTGGAGACCGTATTTGGATCTTCTGGGACCAAGGTGATAGTTCTGGAGGCATTCAGGGCAGTCTTGGAGCCACAAAGAGCCACCGAGGGAGCCAAGTCCCTCCCTCGGCGAGTTCCCGGGGCAACCCACAGACACAAACACATTTTCTCTCTCTCTCTCTCTCTCTTTCGCTCTCTCTCTCTCTCTCGCATGCACACACAATGTTGGCGTCGCGACCCCGCGCACAGCGACAGGACGTCCAGAGTCGGAGAAGAGAACGCGCGCGCGCGACTACCGGCCGAGCCCTCAAGACACACACACACACAACACAACACAAGAACACGTATTACAATTGTTGGCCCAGTAGGGGGTTATGAGGAAGGGCAATCTTACTAGTGACCCCAAGGGGTCGTTGGATTTGGCATTGCTTTTGTATTGCTTGGCATTTCTCGGCATTTCTATGCATCGCTTTTCATGTCTTTGCACTTCTTGGCATTGATTACCTACCTAGGCTCTGCCCAGAGGGTTCTTACCCTGTATCTTACAGGGGCCGGGCAGTGTTGCCCGCCCCGGGCGGTTCCCCCAAGATCCGCCCCGCGGTTCCCCCAGTTGCGTCCCCTTAGATTAGCGTTGCTTGTATCATCTTAGCTTAGCTTGTTTAATATTAGCTTAGCTTAGCTTCATCTTAGCTCAGGTTCATCTTAGCTTAGCTTACCTTCATCTTAGCTTTGCTGAGCTTTAACATAGCAGAGCACAGCAGAGCATAGCAGAGCGTAGCATAGCATAGCGCAGCACAGCATAGCAAAGCCCAGCATAGCACAGCGCAGCATAGCGTAGCATAGCACAGCGCAGCACAGCACAGCACAGCATAGCACCGTGCAGCATAGCATAGCATAGCATAGCAGAGCATGGCATAGCACAGCATAGCTTAGGGTAGCACAGCGCAGCATGACATAGCATATCTTAGCATAGCATATCATAGCACAGCATAGCGCAGCCTATCATGTCATAGCATAGCATAGCATAGCATAGCGCATCATAGCATGGCATAGCATAACATAGCATAGCAACTAATGCTGTTTTCCTAGGGGCTCCAACTTCTATGTAGGGTCGCACTGGGGTAATTGACTTTGCCTGACATTGCTCGAGAATTTCCGAGCAATCCAGGGAATGCCCCAATAGTTCGAGTCCGATGGACGAGGAAACGCCGACCAAGGAACCAGGGGAATACTTCTGACGAGTGTTGCCGAACTCAAAGGTTTCTTCATATGCCCACTTAAGCAACACGTTTGAGGGGAGCCACAGCGTCCTCTCAATTCTTGAAGTTGCTGCCATTTGTTAGAACCAAGTTGCGCGGCGTTGATGCGATTGCGAGATGTTCAAAACGACCAGCTTCCAAGCTTCAGAGTCATCTTTGGTGAGGAGATCTCGGGCGAAGCGCCCAGCCCTCCGACACGCCCAGGTGTGGCAGGGAGGAGGTACAGTCAACCCGCATCAGAATGAGGGGCAACCTGCCCAGGTGCACCCTTGCATCCTTGCCCCTTCGGCCCCTCCTCGGCGATTTTCGCCGGCCAGCCCCGTCCGAAACACGCTAACGTTAAGTTGGTCCTGTCCCCCTACAGGGGGAATTTTCAAAATAGTAAAAAATAGTCGGGGGACTTTTTTTCCTATTTTGAGCATTTGGGGGTATTGTCTTGGTATTTTAAATTTTCGCCCAAAATCCCCCTGTAGGGGGACATGCCCGACTTAGCGCTAACGTGGCCCTCCAAGGCCCTCGCATCCTCACCGCGCATCCTTGTCATACGGGTTGGCCGTACGCATTCCCGAAACAGTGCTTGTACTCAGGGGCTTTTCTTTGTCTTGCCATAGCCGGGCCCGGGTGGCGGACCCGCCAGTTTGCGTCGGAGGGGGAGAAGCGATACCAACACCACCAGGGGGGCCACCCCCAGCGAGGAGGTCCACAATGCCTCCCCGAGCGGGAGACGGGGGATGTCTCGAGCGAGAGGGGGGGACCGCACCACCAGGGAGACCCCCTTTGGCCTCCGCGCATCTCCTCGCCCTGCTGGTGTTGGTGCCGCCCTTTCCTTGTCCCTACTTCTGGTCGCCCCGTCGGCGCCCCGTCGCCGCTCGGCGCCGACCGTCGCCGCCGCGTCGCGTGGCCTCGGGCGGCGCGTCGGCCGGCCTGTGGTCGCCCGTCGCCGCGCCGTCCGCGCCCGTGGCAGCCCGTCGCCACATGGAGAGCTGTTGCAGAGCACGGGCTGCAGCACGCAGAGCACGTTGCATCACGTACGATAGGTTTGCGTCGTGTCGACCAGCGGCGACCCCAGCGCGGACGTTCAAGGTTGAACGCCGCCGGCGACCCAGAATCGATCGATGTTGAACGATCGGACGTTGCGGCAGCGGCCGATCGTTCAAGGTTGAACGATCCCTGCGGTGTCAAAAACCAACGCTGGGGTCGGCACGACACGAACCTGCCGTAGCTTGCATACAGTCGGGGCGCTGAAGCAGGATCCCTCTTCGTTTGGGAGGGGCTCCGCTCTTCTCAGTCGGTTTCCAGTGCCCCTTGGGTCTTCCTGAGGTGTTCCATGGAGAGTCGGAGTTTCGCTTGTGGGAAAGAGGGGCCTTGTTCTTTATTTAGGGCTCCTTGGGTCAACGCCCTAACTGTAGGTCGCACGACACAGATCGCATCACAAATATTGCACCACTGAGACTGGACCACATAGGTTGCCTCACATAGCTCACGCCATGGATATACCTCATATATGTATATAGACATATGTATATTCTCTTTTCTACACGGATAACAGAGTCAAGAACCCACCTTCCCTAGCCGATTTGTTCGACTCCCCCGAGAAAGTGCTAATTACATATGCCTCGGCCTCTTCGTTCATTTGGCATACGACTTCATAATATCCCAGGGGATGCCCTTAAATATCCTTATCTCCCCCTCATCCCTGTCCACTCTGGAGAAATAAATGTCAGGAGTCCCTTACCAAACATGGGACAACGTCGACACGCGCGCGTCGTCGCGCTATCCGAAAACCCATGCTACTCACTTCCGTTGTTGTTGAATTCTCATTTCTGAAGAATAATTATTGTTGAGCCCCCCCACCGGTGCATATTGTTTAGTCTCCATCAAGATGTGCCCCTCGACGCTCGCACCTTGTTTTTTGACAGGGAAAGTCTTCCTGCTCAAACTGAACCCCTGGCCCCCGGGTTACAACAACAACGGCTCCCGCCTGAGACTTCCTTACAATTTAGCGAGGACCCCCGCTCCCGCCCGAGACTTCCTCGCATTTTATTCAGGAATCGCGCTCTCGCTTCGGACTTCCTTACAATTTATTCAGGAATCGCTCTCCGGGCGCTCTGGAGTCGCGCGCTGGAAATTTGCTTGCAATTTACTGAAGAATAGCCTTGCGTTGGAATTTCCTGCAATTTGCCCAAGCGCCGCGCTCCCGACACCCAGGCACCCAAGAGTCGCGCCCGTTGTGGCCCCATGTGCATGCCCTTCGTGGCCCCGCTGTCGCCATTTGTGTCCCCCTCACTGTCCTACGTGGCCCAGTTGCTACCCTCAGTGGCCACATAGTTGCCTTCTGTGGCCCCGCATTATCTGCACTTCGTGGCCCCCGCTCGTTCGCGCTTTTCGTGGCCCCATACGCATTCCCTTTGTGTCCCCGCTGTCGCCCTTCGTGGCCTACTTCGTGCCCTTCGTGGCCCTGCTGTCGTTCTCTCTCGCTCTCGCTTTCGCTCGTCGGCGCCGTCGTCGTCGTCGTCGCCGTCGTCTTCGACGTCGTCGTCGTCGTCGTGGTCGGTCCCCTGTCCGTCCCTCTTGGGGTCGGGTCGACGGTCCGCGGCCGCCCCGCCGATCAGCGCTGCCGCTGGCCAGGCCGACGGTCCGCGGCCGCCCCGGCGCTTGCCGGGGTCGTCCTGCAGAGAAGAAAGGTATACCCCCCCGAAGGGGTTCGATCGAAGACGAAAAGGGCGGGTATCGAGGGTTTGGGAAATACACGTTATTGGGCACTCGAGCATATAAGGGCGAACGGTCTTAAATTGATTGTTGTTGTTGTCGTTGTTTTTGTTGTTGTCGTTGTTGCTGCTGCCGTTAAAACATTACTTTAAGCATAGAAGGCGCGCGGTGTTGTTGAATGTACCCGGACAGAGCACCTGGGCGACACAACCCGAAGGGAGTGGCCCAAGGTGTTTGCATCAATGCACATGCAGTCGGACCTCGCAACTTGAACGGCGGTGCGGACCCGCCCCAGGCGTCACATCTGTGCCGCCATTGCGAGATGCCTCGAGATGCCACCCCGAGACACGGCCACCGGCAGCATCCCCACTTGGCCGCCGGCCTCAAGCAGCGGAGACCACGCGGCCCAAGGACTTCAGTTCCCGCGCCCCCCATGTCGGGGGGCCCCTTCGAGCAACCCCATCGGGCCTCTCAAGGGTGGCACGGCAGGCCCGCACCTATGGTGGCTGGCCAACCACAGGGCAAGAGTCTCACTCACAGCCCCGTCGAGCTGTGGTGACGATCGGGCTGCCAACCCGCCTGTTTCCTGGGACGCCACGAGGGCACCCAGCGGCACAGGTGCAAAGCGTGCGGTTTTTCAAATTATTCGGACAACCAGGCCGCGTTGCGCGAGAGCTGGCGCGCACCAGCGCGGCCGCAAGTGGTGCGCCAGCCATGACCAAGCTTGCAAACGCCCCTGCATGGGTTTTGCCAAAGCAGTTGCGAATGGGAGGGTGGGGTGCTTGCGCGAGCACTTGAATTGGCAGCTCCAAAAGTTCAAGTTCTCCAACATGAATTGCACCACACAGATTGCACAACGCAGTCTGGTAGAACACACTGCTCGGGGTCAACACGGGGCGAGGAGGAACGGAAGGAGGGAGGGAGGGAACGAAGGAAGAAAAGGAGGGGAGAAGGAGGAACAGCAGCAGCAGTAAGAGGAGTGTCTCCCTCGACCTAGGACGCCCGAAGAGAATCTCCGCAGGGTCCCGACGGGGCCCCACGAGCATCCCCGATCTGCTTGAAGGCCACCGTGCTAGGGTGCATGCCACCTCCAGGCCTGGAGCGAAGTGTTGCAGCTTGGGGGGTTGTTTTATCAAAGCTCGTGCCGCCAGACAACCTGCCTCAGAATGTTGGTGGTCCCTCTTCTGCTGACCCCTTGCGCAATGCAGGCGGTGGTGGAGGAAAAGTCGTGGCAGATCGGGCAGACGCGCCTCTTCATGAAGGAGGACATGGAGAGGCACTACGAGAGGCTGTTGGTGGAGAACGCTAAGAGCCACGTCATCACCCTCCAGAAGCGGGTTCCGCCCCCAGTTGCCCCGAATTCCACCGGCTTCCCATCAGTCTCTCAGGTGTACTATCGTCCCCGCCCCGCCCGTCCCATCCATTCCCGCTCCTCCTCCCCCTTCTCCACCTCCTTCCTCCTCCCTCTGCCTATCCCCTCTTCCAGCTCTGCGCGTTCCGATCAGGGCCGCGGGTCTCCGCCGTGGCTCCATATGCGCGGACCAGCAAGGGCACAATCACGGCCTCCTTCTATCGGACGTCTTCGGAGGCCTCCCTGGAGGCACCCAGAGGCCCGACGAGGGCGAACACGTGCGAAATTCGACCGCCGGCCCCCTTCCCCACCCATTTCTCCCCCACTCTCCTCGTCCTCCTCCTCCTCCCTGGTCGCCTCCCTTTCGTTTGCCTCTTTCCGCCTCGAGATCATA
>CAUYUJ010014618.1:228516-303516 GCA_963575745.1 Prorocentrum cordatum
TCCTCCTCTTCCTCCTCCTCCTCCTCCTCCTCCCTCTCCCTCCCCCTTCTCCTCCTCCTCCTCCTCCTCCTCCTCCTCCTCCTCCTCCTGCTCTTCCTGCTCCTCCTCCTCCTCCTCCTCCTCCTCCTCACGGCCCCCTAGGCTCCCTCGGGGAGATACCGGCACCCCCGTAGGGGACCTAGGAGGCAGGCCGGAAGGAAGCGGTCCGCCTGCTAGGCCACGGCTGGCCTGCAGGCCGCTGGAATTCCGGCCAGGCAGAGGCAAGGAGGGGAGAGTTGGAGGAGGATGGGACGGTCGCACAGACGGCGCGCCGGCAAGGGCGGCCCGGCAGGGGAAGAGGAGGGCGGGGGAAGGGAGAGGGGGGCGGGGGGCGGCGGCGTGCGCTGGCGTGGTGGTGGTGGTCATGCTGGTGGTGGTCGTGGTGGTCGGTGGTCGAGGTGGTCGCGCTGGTGGCGGTCGTCGTGGTGGTCGTGATGGAGGTGGTCGTGGTGGCTGGTAGGCGTGGTCGGTCTGCTGGTAGTGGCTGGTAGGTGTGGTCGGTGCTGGTGGTGTGTCCTCCTCCTCCTCCTCCCCTCCGTGTGACGGCGGGCGGGGCCGGCGCTACCCCGTCGCGGCCCCCCGGTTGCGGCCGCCTGTCGTCGTCGGCTTGCGGCGGCGGCCTGTTGCGGCCCTCGGCGGCCCAGGCTGAAGTCGGGCATGCCCCTCTACAACAGGAGTATGTAACAACTCTGTCACACAATCGTTGGGTGACGATTGCCAATTGTGTTTGATCAGTTTTGATTGTTCCTTGCTTTTCATTTCCGATTCAAAATCCGCCTGCAGGAACACATGCCCGACCTAAACCTTGGCAGCGGCGGTGCCCTGGCTAAACGGTCTTTCTTGGCATCGTTCGGACGTGTGCCTTTTTTTCTCGGCGCGGGGACCATCGAGGAGCCTCCTGGATCACCGATCATGCAAAGACACGCGCGGGATCGGAACATACACGGGGAATGGATGTCCGAGCGATGCGGGGCTGCAGCAGCATAGGCAGAACGAAAACAAAACGAGGGAAAGCGAAAGCACGGCGAGAACGGAAAGAATTGCTTGGCTCGAGCCTCGCTGTGGAGGTCGTTGCCGCCGCGGTCGGGTCGGGGGAGCTGGCAGGAACAGCTCTTCGGGGCCAGACGGGGGAGCAGAGAGCAGGAGGAGGAGGAGGAGGAGGAGGAGGAGGAGGAGGAGGAGGAGGGCCAGAGCAAGCCCATGAGGCATCAACGACGCTGCAATGCACTCGCCCGTCCCGAGCCCCCTCATAATTCCCTACAGGTTTTCCTTTCATTTTTAGTAGCGCCACGTTGAAAGACCAGCACCTGTCGGGCCTGCCATTCAAGCGAGAGCTCTGTCTTGAAAGGAACTAGTTGGCACTCCCTCCTGCCAGCGAGTGATCAGTTGCACGCGGGGGCATGATCGCTCAACTCCGCGCGCTGGTCAGCGAGATCTCCGCTCTGGAAGAGGACCGCTGGCGGGATCGCCCGCCTCCAGGTGGGGCCCCCGCCAGCAGCTTGCCTGCTTTGAAGACCTGCGCGCCGCCACGCTGCATCCGGGCAGGCTGTGCTGACCGGCGAGGGGGAGGCGGGCGAGGAGGAGGCGGAGGAAAAACGCGGCGAGCAGGCACACCCAAGCAGGAGGAGAGGGGGGAAGGCAGACGGCTCCGCCGGGGCAACTCTTTGCACGCGTGCCCGCTCCCGGCCTCGAGCGCCGAGGAACTTCTCACGGCAGCCGCGGCTGCTTCCGCGGCGTGCCGGCCTCCGCCCGTGCGGCCTGCAGCTGCATGGTCAAACTTTCGGCCTCCTCCTCCTCCTCCTCCTCCTCTTCCTCCTCCTCCTTCTTCTCCTCCTCCTTCTTCTCCTCCTCCTCCTCCTCCTCCTTCTCCTCCTCCTCCTCCTCCTCCTCCTCCTCCTCCTCCTCCTCCTCCTCCTCCCCCTCCTCCCCTCCCTCTCCCTCCCCCTCCTCCTCCTCCCCAATGTTTGGGGAAGGGCGCCACCCTGCCCCCGTGCAGCTGCTGCGCGTTGTGCCAATGCGGCCGCCGTCGTCCATCTCAAGACGCCCCGACCGTTGTGACAGCCCGCCAGGATCTCGGGGCGACTGCGCGCGGTGCGAGAGTCGAGCGCCACGTGCTATAAGGGAGCCGCCCTCCGTCATGGAAGCTGTAGCCGCGTGGCGCTTGGGCGAGAGACATCCCCGTGCTGAAGCGGCACCGCCCTCTCTCCGTGGGATTGCTTCTGACTTCAAGTGTGCGTGGCGCTGAATCGAGGGCTGCGTCTTGAAAAACTACCCCCCTCCCGCCTTGACGTTGCTACACACATGCGCGCGGCGCTTTGGTCAGAGCTCCATTTTGAAAATGATACGCCCTCCCTTTTTGAAAGTAATGCAGATTTCAAGCTTCGGGACCAGAAGTGGTGAGGACGTCTAAGGCGATACGACCTGCCCGTCCTAACAACACGTCTGGGATGTACGACATGGACGAGTTCGTTGTAAGGAAAAGGATTGGATGAGGAGGAGGGGAGGAGCAGGGAGGGGGCGGGGATGACAAGCGAGGGCATGAGGAGCTTCTTCTGGGGGCCCTCTTGGGTCGATTCGGGTCCCTCTTGGAGACTTATGGGGCTATCTCGGGGCGATCTTCGGGCGAACGTGGAAGCCTCTGGGCTGTCTCGGAGCGTCGGGGAGCCGAGAAGGCGAGAACACCAAAGCCTTTCAACAACAAAGCACAAACTATGCTGTGCTACCTCTTGGGGTATTTTTCGGAGCGCTCTTGGGGGCCTCGTCAACCGTCCGGGAGGTGACTCGGACCGTCAGGAGGCCATTCGTGGCGTCTCGGGCGGATAATTCGGCCATTCACAGCCCTCTTGAGTCGTCTTGGAGGCCTTTAGGGCCACTCTTCGCCAGTCTTGAGGTTTTGTTGGCCCTGGGACCCGCCAGGTGGGAAAGGCATTCTGACCCGGGACCCCCCCTGAGACCGATCCCGGGACCCCCTTTGGGAACCCCCTTGGACACCCCCGGGACCCCCTCCCCCCCCCTGGCGGGCAAGGGACCAAATGGAAAGGGCTCCCCGTTGACTCAACTACGACGTTGCTCAATTTCGCTTGGACCGGCACGCTTGAGGATCAGGGCCCAGGAGAAGGGGGGGTGCGGCGACGGCGACAGCGACGGCGACGGCGATGACGACGGGGACGACGACGACGACGACGACGGGGACGACGACGACGACGACGACGACGACGACGACGACGACGACGACGACGACGACGCGACGAGGCGGAGCGGCGACGTCGACGACGACGACGACGACGACGACAAACGGAAGAGCGTTTTCCGCACGCCGACAGAATTGGCGGGTTGTGTTGTTCTTATCTCTCTTTCTCGCTCCCTCCCACTCTCTGTCTCTCCTCTCTCTCTCTCTCTCTCTGTCGGTGTCGTTTCTCTCAATCCGTCTCCGTCTCCCCCTCTTTCTCTCCCTCCCCCTCCCTCTTTCTCTCCCTCTCTCTTCGTCGTCCTGCTCCAGATTCTCCCCCGCAGGCCCGTTTCCCAGGCCTCGATCCCACCTCTGCCTTGCCCACGTCCTGCTACTGCTAACCCCCTTCGACTTCCCTTCCCTTCTTTCGCCTCGTCCTCCCTTCCTTTTTTCCCTTCTTACGCCTTGTCCCTCCCTTCTTCCCTGCCCTCTCCTCCCCTTTTCCCTGCCTCTGCTTCCTTCTCTTCCTTCCCTTCTCTCTCACGCCTCTTCCCTCCTTCCCTTCCTTCCCTTCCCTTCCTTCCCTTCTTGTGCCTCGTCCTCGTCGTCCTCCTCAGACAAGGGGGCTGGGAGGCATCCAGTGCGCAGCCCGCACCAATCGGGCCGTCGCTGCCTTCGCCGAGGCCAAGCGGAGACGCACCGCCGCACTGGTGCTCTCCGTCCCCTCCCGCGGGGTCTGTCGCCTGGCCGTTGTCAGGGGCGCGGGAGGATGATGATTTCGAGTGGGAGGCGGGGATGATGTGGATGAGATTCAGGAGGGTCATGAGGATCATGCGGATCATGAGATTCAGGAGGGCCATGAGGATCATGCGGATCATGAGGGTCATGAGGAGGAGGGCTAGGAGGAGGAGGCGGAGGAGGAGGAGGAGATAGCGCTGGCGCTGCTGCGGAAGCTCGCCCAGCCGCCAGCGCAGGCCTCGCACAATCCCCCCCGCGGGGCAAGCGGCGGGCTGCCTCGTCCGGACGAGCGGCGTGGGCAAGCTCGCGCACCAGCTCCGCCCCAGCCCGCCAGCCGACCCCCGGGCCCCGGCCGCTCACCACGAGGCCGCGCTCGAGGCGTACGGGGAGCTCGCGCGCCTCGGCCCTTTGCAAGCCGACATGCGGACGCAGCGCCGCTTGCCGCTGCGGCGGGGTGGACACGGACTCCCCAGCCAGTTGGCGCTGGTGCCGACCACTTGGCCGGCCTCCAGAGGGCAAAGCTTGGCCGAGGCCAGGGCGTGAGCGGGTTTGGCGGGGCTGGCCAACCTGGAGACCTGGACGCTGGCTGCCGCGTGCTGGACGGCGCTGACCGAACTGCGGCCCGACGAGATAGATAAGCGCGGGATGCCGCCGCCCTGGCCATTGGCGGCGCAGGAGCCTCGGCAGAAGTTCAACTGGCGCCCACGCAACGGCGTGACACAAAACGCAACAGCGCCTTGCTGAGCGCCTTCGGAGCTGAATAACAAACACTTCTGCGCTCCTGCGGAGGGCCCCGCGCGGCCGGCTGGCAGGTGGCCCACGGAGGGCCGCACCACAAAGTGGAGGATGCAGGCTAGTGCTCCATTGCGCGGGCGGTCCTAGGCCTGGACGCTGCGCTGGGTGAGGGCAGCTGCAGTGCAGCCGCCGCCGCAAGACGGGCTGCTGCAGTGCAGCCGCGCCACGCTTTACCGCTGCCCCCCATCAGAGGCGGTCCCAAGGCGCAGAGCAGAGATGTCGAGGAAGTTTGGGAGCGCATCTGCCCCACATGCGGATTCCGCACGGCCTGGCTGGTCCCTGTTCCCGCCTGGGTCAGGTGGCAATGGCGCTGCTTCGCCCGGGCCGCAGCACTGCCGACGCGCCCCCGCCTGGCCTCTGCGCCCGCTGCGGAGCGGCCGTCCAGGCGGAGGGGGGAATGGCTCTCTTGCGCCTGGAGGCGCAGCGCGGGGAATGCCCCAGGGTGCGCGCGGACGTTACAACCTAGCGCAGCGTCCCCGGGGGCGCGCGCGCCCTGGCGGCGGCAGCTGACCGCGACGGCGCCGTCGACGCCGACGCCGGAGCAGACAAGCGGCGCCGCTACCCAGCGGACCGCGCGCCCTGGCCGCTGCGCCCGCTAGCGCTGGGGACAGGGGGGTGCCACGGCCAGGCAGCGCTTCGGCACCACCTTCGGTTGGCGAGTAGCCAGGGGCAGGGCTTCGGTTCCGGGAGGAGAATGAGGAGGACGAGGACGAGGACGAGGACGAGGACGAGGACGAGGACGAGGAGGAGGAGGAGGAGGAGGAGCAGGAGCAGGAGCAGTAGCAGGAGCAGGAGCAGGAGCAGGAGCAGGAGCAGGAACAGGAGCAGGAGGAGGAGGAGGAGGAGGAAGAGGAGGAGGAGGAGGAGGAATAATAATAACAATATTAAGACGAAGAAAAAGACGAAGAAGAAGAATAATACGAATAAGAAGAAGACGAATAATAATACTAGTAGTAATAAGAAGAAGAAGCAGAAGAAGAAGAGGAGGAGGAGGAAGAGGAGGTGAGGGGAGGAGGAGGAGGAGGAGGAGGAGGAGGAGAGGAGGAGGAGGAGGAGGCGGGACGAGGATAGAGGACGAGGAGGAGGACGAGGATAGAGGACGAGGAGGAGGAGGAGGTGGAGGAGGAGGAGCAGGAGGAGGAGGAGGAGGACGGGGAGGAGGAAGAAAAGGAGGAGGAGGAGGAGGATAAAGAAGAGGGGGAGGAGGAGGAGGAAGAGGAGTATGATGAGGAGGAGCAGGAGCAGGAGGAGGAGCAGGACGGAGGAGGAGGGGGAGGAGGAGGAGGAGCAGGAGGGGGAGGAGGAGGTGGAGGAGGAGGAGGAGGAGGAGGAGGAGGAGGAGGAGGAGGGGAACGAGGAGGAGCCTCCGAACGTCGGGTAGGATCTGGGCCGACCCAGAGGGAACCAGCGCGCGCTGCCCGGGCATAGCGTTTGGAAGCGTTGCGCCCCCGAGAGAGCGGAGCGACCGCAGGCTCGGAGGATTCTTTTCAGAGAAGGACAGGTCGCCAATGTATCGGCCGAGTGAATGGCCAGGCCCGTTCAAGTAGTGACGGGCGCGATGATGAGGATGGGGGTGAGCATGTGGATGAGGATAACTTAGTAATGGTGATGCTGGTGATGGTGATGGTGACGTTTGTGGTGATTGCGGTAATGATGGTGATGGTGGTGGGGTGGTTAGGATGACGATGCTGATGCTGATGATGATGATGGTGGTTGTGGTGATCATTGGGGGGATTCGGATGAAGATGAGAGGGATAATGATGAGGATGAGGAGGATGAGTTGGATGATGGTAGTGGTGATGATGACGGACGATGTACACTATATGTATACACGCATACACCGGGTATTTGAATCGATCTGGTTCCCCAGGCTCCTCCACATGTGCTGGCAGTGGTGTGGTGGGCAGCGTGACGAGTCCGTTTCCGCCCCGCACGCGCGCCAGGAACAGCAACACAGGCTGAATTTCACGGGGCGGCATTCGCTTCCTTGTTCAGGTGGTTGCTTGCGCTATCAACCCATCCCTGTTCATCACGAGCGCCGAACATTTCCGTATTCACGCCCCCGCAGTCTGGATTCCGTGGCGCGATCCCGCGGATGCGCAGTCTCACGGATACGTTCCGCGCGGGGCATCTGCGACAAAACGTCCCGAATCCGCGGTTTTTGGCAAAGGGCCCGGCCCGCGACGCCCCGGATACGGATATGTTGTGCATGCCCACGAGTTTGACCGTTTCGGTCATGCCAATGGCTTAGCTTCTTCTGTCCCGACCATGTAGAGGCCAATCTCTTATGATATCATATCACGGGTGTCCCCAACGGAGCGGCCCGCCTGCTCTCTGCACAGGAAGCGCGAGGAGCGTGAGAACGAGGCAGGTGATAAGGATCAGCAGGAGTTTGGAGGCAGGGGAAGGGGGGGCGGCAAACATGGAAGATATTTGGGAGGAGGAGGGGGAAGCAAGAGGAGGGAGGAGAACAAGGCGCAACAAAGCAGCAGCAGCCGTACCAGCAGCCGTTGCCGAATCAACATGCCAGCGCAGCAGAGGCAGCAGTGGCAGTGGCAGCCGCAGGGCAAACGTTGCACCATTCTTGTGGTCAGTTGCCAAGCTACCGCCCTGGTGTGCGGTGTTTTGTTCATTCCCCGCTGCCCGTGACGTCCTGTGTTCGTCCGAAGCCTTCGTACATACAGCTGGGAGTGCCTCGGTGTTGACGATCCCCCCCTTTGGTTAGCGTTCCCATCTGTGTGCTTGTCTGCCCGAGCTCGTTGAGCTTAGCCACAACGTGGCTGCAAATGTCGCGCTGACAATCGCGAGCAGGAGCAGTATCGCGGACATCTGCCCCGCGGCGAGCTGAACCTGCAAGCGGTTTGTTTCGACCAGCGGCGTGCCCTCAATACCAGCTTGGTGGCCAGGGAATGCAATCGCCAGGGGCCTATGTCTCGTCACGCCGGCCGCTGTCGACACGTCGGCTGCTGGCGAAAGCCCGACTGCGTTGGCCTTCTATGGCAGACATGACCGCGGTCTGGTCTCTGGCAGTTCGTTTTGGATATATCCACCAGTGCTACAGAACCAGACGCGCATTCTCTCACGATACGAGACAACGAGACAGGCGCAGACCATTCTGCGTTGCACAGTTGCGCAATGAGAGCCATGGCAGCGTGGGCAATCTTCTATTGGTTGACCACGGTCTGCCGTAGCGCTTCCACGTTAGGCGACAGTGCGCATTCGCGATTTTCAGAGCCTTAAGCCATCGTTTTACGCGAAGTTTATGTCGGAAAGGCTGTGGAGGATAATCACGAAGAAGCGAGTGGAGATCGGCCGAGACTAAGAAGGCAAGGAAGCACGATCATGTAAATGAGGAGGAGGAGGAGGACAGGTATGGAGATAAGGAGTACGAGGTGGCGCATGCAGTCCAACACGAAGATTTGGGGCGCGATGATTAGGCTTGACAAGGTATGAGGGGCGAGCAGGAATGTGGTGGGACGTCGAGGTATGAGGATGTGGACGAGTAGGAAGAAAGGGAAAACATGAGGAGGGAGGATGGCCAGAAGGGTGGGGATGACGGGCGGAATGAGAAGAAGTGATGCCACCAATGATGTCGCGACAGATGAGCGATAGGCAATGGCAACGGATGATTTATGTGTCCTCCCTACCCCTTTTTTTCTCTTCGGGCAGTGCTCCAGAACATGAGGGTCAGTCTCCCAGGCGCTTTTGCAAGGACTCCCTCGAGGGCGCGAAGTTATTCGCGCTTCGCGGTCCTCCTTCCTCCTCCCCCTCCTCCTCGTCCTCCTCTTCTCCCCCTTGGGGGGGCGGCGCGAGGGCGCGAAGTTATTCGCGCTTCGCGCTTCGCGCAGCGCGAGAGCGCGAACTTAGGAGCCCTTGTTTTTTCTCCTCGGGCAGTGCTCCAGAACATGAGGGTCAGTCTCCCGGGCGCTTTTGGACCCACGTTTCTGGATCGACTCTGGGCCCCTCGAGCTTCTTGTCGAGCTGGACGAGCCAGCCCCCCACAGCAAGGGCTCCCCCGAGGGCGCGAAGTTATTCGCGCTTCGCGGTCCTCGTTCCTTCTCCCCCTCCTCCTCGTCCTCCTATTCTCCCTTTGGGAGAGCGGCGCGAGAGCGCGAAGTTATTCGCGCTTCGCGCTTCGCGCAGCGCGAAGCGCGAAGTTGGGAGCCCTAGCCACAGAAATGGTTCTTTCCTCTTCTTCTCATGCTACCATTGGTCGTATTAGTGGCCTGTTTCTCTTATTCTTCGTACTAATGTTCAGGATTGTTTTCAGTATGAGCATTCATACGTGAAGTATTCGCATTCGTCTTCCCACACTCCTCTTTGTTAATCATGTTCTGTTTTAGTCGTATTCGTACTACGTTTAACTCTTATCATGTTTCTGATTCGTATTCTTATTATTCTCCCTCGCCCGCCTTCTTCCCTTCGACTCAGTCCGCCGCCGCGGCACTCGTGCTCCGGAGGCGTGTGTAATGAGAGGGGCGGGGAGGCGAGAGAGAGAGAGAGAGAGATGCGAGGGGGTATGGTAGGCGAGGGACGGGGAGGCACGATGAGCGGGAGGGCGGGGTGGGGGGCCAAGGGGGATCGGGAGGAGGGGGAGGGAGGGGAGCGAGGGGAAGGGGTGGAGGGAGGGAGGAGGAGTTGAGGCAGGGGGGGAGGAGAGACGGGAGGACGGAGGAGGAAGGAGGGCGAGGGAGGAGGAGCGAACAGGGCGAGAGAGAGGTGGCGTGGAGGGGGTAGGATCCCCCCCCCGAGCCCGCTCGACCCCCCGCACTTTCCGGCAGGCGCTGCAGAGCGCGATGCGGACGTCGGCCGCGCGCGCACGGTTTGTTTGCCAGCGCCTGGCCGCCCTGACGGTGTGCCCGGGAGGGGCCCCCCACCATAATCATGTTATATTCTTCTCTTTGATCCTTTTCCTCCTCCTCCTCCTCCTCCTCCTCCTCCTCCTCCTCCTCCTCCTCCTCCTCTCCTTCCTCCTCCTTTCCCCTCCTCGCCTCTCCTCTCCTTCCTCTCCTCTCCTCCCCTCCCTCTCCCCTCTCCCTCCCTCCCCTCCCCTCCCTCCCTCCCTCTCCTCCTCCGCCTCCGCCCCCCTATGCTTCCCCTTTCATCTTCCCGCTTCTTCTGCCCCTTCGCCTCCTCCCTTCTCCGTGTCGTGTCGTGTCGACGCGGTGACGACCCAAGTGCGGGCGTTCATAGTTAGACCGCCGCCAGTGGCCCAGAGTCTAGTCATCGAAAATTGCGCACTCGTTGGGGGCCACAACGATCGTTCAAGGTGGAACGGCCCACGCCGTGGTATCAGAAACCAATGGCAGCATCGCCGCGGCACGAACATGCCGCAGCGTGAAGGAAAACGGGGAAGGTCCAAGAAGAAACAACGCCATAAACATAAACTGTTGGAACTCCGCGCGGATTTCTTGGATCTGCGGTGTGCCCCTCCGCCCCCCCCCGGCGGCGCCTCCGGCGCCGCCCTTGGCGCGGTCCGCGCGCCAGCGAAAGGGTGTCCAGCGCAGATCCAAGAACCTCGCGGGGAGCTCCAAAAGTTTGTGTTTATGGCGCTGTTGATTCTTTCGACCTTCTGTTGCTTCTTGCGTCCTTTCCTGTATTGCTTCCGCTCCCCTGGCCCAGACCGAGCTGTGACGCAAGGCTGGTCTCAAGGGGACAGCCCCTGGCACCCAGGCCCCGCTTCTCCGAGGACGATTTGTTGATTATGTTTTGACCATTTGGGATGTATTTTTCGAGGATTGCAATGGCCTCCGGCCAGTGCCGCCGATCTGGGGGGGCTCCGGATTCGGTGATCTTCGAGGCTCTGTGGCCTCCGCTTCGATTCTTCTGGTCCTCTTTCTTCTCCTCTGGGGGGGGGGGTCTGGGGAGGGTCTGGGGGGGGTTCCGAGTGGAGGGTCTTGGGGGCGGTAGCGGCTAGATATGAGGGGGTTTGGGGGCCCCCGAAACATCTAGGAGATTGTTTTTTTATCCTCTGGGGGGTAACGCTCGTTACCCGGGCCTCTCCCCCCCCCCCCCCGTAACGGTAACGCTCGTACGCGGGGGGGGTCTCGGTCTTCCCCTCCAACATGCTGGTGCCCGAAGGCATGCGCACTGTGGTGTGGTGGTCGCAGGCGCACTGTGGGCGCTCGCAGGCCATTGCGGCGCTCGCATGCGCGATGCTGGTGCTTGCGGGCTTTGCGCTTGTACTCGAATCGTCGTCGTCGTCGTCGTCGTCGTCGTCGTCGTCGTCGTCGTCGTCGTCGTCGTCGTCGACGGCGCCCGAAAACGGCCTCCGGAGGCCGAAACAGGCGGCAAACGTCGTCGTCGTCGTCGTCGACCTCGTCGCTCGTCGCTCGTCGATCATCGTCGTCGCGCGCGCGGGCGCGGGCGTGGTGCCGGGACCACGCGGCGGGCTTTGCGCTTGTACTCGAATCGCAAGCCACTGTGGTGCTCTCAGGCAGAGAGTGCTGCTCGCGCGCACACTATGGCGATCGCAGAGCGCCGCTGCTTCGCCATACCCCGCCCAGCCCAAGCGTTACCGTTACCCGGGGGGCACGACCCCCCCCCCCCCGGGTAACGAGCGTTACCGGCCGGAATAAAAAAATGATCTCTAGGGGATGTGCAAATTATCAAGAAAACGCCAGATGGGGGACCGCCCCCCCACCTCCCCCCCTTCCCCGGGAGGGGTCCAGACGCGCAAATCAGGAAGAAAACGCCAGATGCCCCCCCTCCCCCCTCCCCCCCCTTCCCCGGCAGAGCCACCCCAGCGACCCCCCCAAGTGAAGCTCTTGCTTCGGCTCAGAGCTGAAGCTCTTGCTGAGGCTCCTTGTAGTTCACGCGCCGGATCGGCGGATTTCAAGCCAAGGGGGATGGCCGACGACGCCCGCGCTCGCTGCCACGAGCGGCCTCGGACGCTCCGGTGCCTTGCGCAGTGCCTCGCGGCATCGGTGTGCGTCGTTGCTTCCCCGCCCCTGCGAACGCCGCCCAGAGAGGCCTCTCCTCGTGCGAGTCTTGCCTCTTCGAGGGCTCGCGGGCAGAAAGAGGACGAGGAGGAGGCGGCTCGAGGATCGAGGGCCCAGGGTTCTGGACGGTCGCCTGTCCCAGCCCTCGTGCGTGGAGCTTCCGTCTGGCACGGAGAGCACGCCTGGCCCTCCCCCTTCCCGCTTCCCTTCACCTCGCGCCCCCCCGCCCCTCCCTTGCCTCCTCCTCGCATCTTCCTCGCTTCCCTGCCACGCCCGCTCCGGGCGCCGCCCGCCGTCTCGGAGCGCGGCCCCCGAGCGCACATCGCCCTCCCGACCTGGCGTCCACGGTTTCACCGCCGGGCGCTTCTCGGAGGGCCCACCCCCCCGCGGAGCGCGTTCGGCGCGCGGACACCGCCCTTCGCTCGCGGCGCCCACCGCGCACCCGTCGCCCATGCTGGGCCCTTGCCCGTTTTGTAGCAGTGCCGGCCTGGGCTTTCGAGTCTGCCGCTGCTGTTTCTCCCTCGCTTTCCTCCTCCTTCTCCTCCTTCTCCTCATCCTCCTCCCTGTCCTCCCTGTCCTCGCCTTCGCCGTCGTCCCCTCCCCCCTTCGTCGCCGCCGCCACCGCCAGCTCTGTCGGCGTCTGCGTGGCGTCCTCATGTCGCGCAGCCACCCCTGCCGAAACGGAACTTGTTTCACCATGCCAACGCACTTCTGACGTGCATGATCTCTCTCTTTCTCTCTCTGTTGGTCATTGGATACCCTCTCAAGGCTCCGGGACCATCGGAAAACGGTTCGTCGTGATGGAGAATTGGTCCTGAGGAGTGGGTTGAGACCTCGGGGTCCACGTCGCGAAAAAACATCACGTCGGGGGGGTCCAAACGAGGCCTCACCCTCGTGACTTCGCCACGCGGGCAGCTGCCGCCACCTTGCTGCGCCCTCGGAAGGTCCAACGGCGGGGTGGGTTCCCACGCGGGCCCAAGGATACCTGCCCTCCGAGCGCGCAGATGGCGCGACGCCGCTGCGCCGCAGGGGGAGGGCCCAGCTCTTTGGCCAAAGGGCCTCGGCGCGGCGAGGAGGAGCCTTACCTCCCTGAAGCGTATCCCGGTCCCTGTGATCAGAAACGCCATGTTTGGGAGCCGGTTTCAGGGATTCCCTCGGTATCTAAGGGGGCATCCCTGGGATTGTCATCGCTTCGGGGTTGTCAATCTCAGGGAGAGGGGTAAGCTGCAGTCTGGTCAGGACCCTCAGGGGAATGGCGCTTCTGCCTCTCGTCGTTTGCTTGTTCCTCCTCGTCCTCCTCGTCCTCGAGCTCGTGGGAACCCATGCCAAGGAACACCCTGCGTGCCTCCAGGGTGCCCTGCGTTTCTTGGGCTTCGATGGTATTGTGATGGAAAGCGCGACGACCCCACTCCAAAAATCAATGGACGTCCTGGGGTCTCGGGGTTGGGTTTCTTGTGGAAGGCCTCTTGTGGTCGAGCCCCCACTGTACCCCCGTGACTCCGCGTCTAGGACGCATCAGCGTCGATATCGGCGTTGGGCTATCGGTGGGGCTCAGCGCCGATGTGGCGCCGATGTGGCGCCGACTCGCAAGAGCCAGCGAGATGGCTGCGGAGGCCCCCAGGAGCTGCCATCGGAACCGCTCGGGGTGCCGCTCCCCGTCGTGCCCCTGGCGGCAGGACGCCGAGCGCGCCTGCCGCGCCCTTGCCGGCGCGCGACGGGCGGTGCCGCCGGACGCGCGCTCGTCGCGGCGGTTTGGCTCCCGCCGGGGGGGGGCCAGGCAGCCCCGCGACTCTGCTGCGGATTCCAAGCCCCAGTTGCCCTCGCCCCGCTGGGCGACGACGACCACGACCACGACCACGACCACGACCACGACCACGCTCTGGACGCTCTTGACTACTTCGAGGGAGCCCCCCGCTCGCACTAGCGAAACCCGACACATGTCGCCCCTTAGGCAGACTCTTCGGGGAAGAACCCCTCGGCCTCGTCCTTCGGCTTATAGCCCGCGAAGCAACCAACGACTGCCGAGGGAGAAACAAAACCATGCAGGGAGGCCACTTCAGAGTCAAGCGAACGCGGCACCGAAGTGCCGTACACAACTGGCTGGACAATTGACTGAGCATCCCCGCTGCTGCCTCCTGCCGCCCGCGCGCCTGCGGGCTCGGGCGCGGTGAACCGCGCGCTCCAGTACTCCACGGTTCCTGGTTCTGGCGCGCGGATGTCGACCAAACGTGCTGGGCGGCGGGGGGCCAGGCCGTGACGGAGACGGGCTCTCTGCGCCCGTCACCCACCCGACTGGCTCCCAAAACAGAGCCCGCCCAGCCCAAGACCGAACTTCACCGCGCTCCGAGCCGAGGCGCCGCATTCCTTACAACGAACCAGGTCGGCCTCTGGGTCACCTCCAGGGCCCAGGGGCGCCAACGAGGCCTGCGCGATGGAGTGGCCCATGACAGTCCACGGGGTGCCTGCAAACTCGACGAGGGCTTCACCCTCCCCAGCAGCCCCCTCAGGAACAGCAGCAGGGGGCGGAGGCTGAGGATGGGGAGGCGGAGGGTGTGTGTGTGTGTGTGTGTGTGTGTGTGTGTGTGTTGTGTGTGTGTGTGTGTGTGTGTGTGTGTGTGTGTGTGTGTGTGTGTGTGTGTGTGTGTGGTGTGGGGTGGGGGTGGGGGGGGGGTGGGGGGTGGTGGGTGGGTGGGTGGGTGGTGGGTGGGTGGGTGGTGTGGGTGGGTGGGTGGGTGGGTGGGGGGGTGGTGGGGGGGGGGCTCCTGCCAACGGTGGCTTCGCCGCCTCTCCCAGATGTCTCCAGCCCTCCGAACTAAACTCTAGCGCCGCATCCGAGGTCCCAACAACTCCCTCAGAGTCAACGAAACCCCCATCGACGCACAACTGTGGGGCCCTCGCATGCCATCTGGATGCGTCATAGGCCACGGCCTCGACCCCCTGTGCAAAGGCGAGCTGCTGTGGGGGGGCGACCATTTCAGCGCATTTATTTTTGCCCAGTGGTCCGCGATCTGATTGCCGTGAATGAGCCAGTCGCCCTCGAAACAAACGGCGGAATCACGCGACCGATGGCTCTTGACCTTCACGATCGTGGCCTGTCGACCGATCCCCTCCCACCAGCGAACCCAAACATGCTTTCTAATATTCATGGGGTCGAGCGCCGCGCCTGGATTCACCGCGCACTCGATAGAACCAGCGCGGTCTGAATAGGCAGTCAGAGGGTCCTCGGGGTTCCATCCCGAGTACAAAGCAAGGACCTGGAAGGCCGCGTCCTTCTCGTCTCTCGCTACTTGCGCGGGGGCATAGCTGAGCGGCACGACCCCGAATGCTCCCGCGACAAGCTTGCCGCTGCCATCTGTTCGAATGATGGCCCAGCCAGCTCGGGCGAGACCTGCAAACCGAGTATCCCCCCCCAAAAAAAAGCATCCCCGTCCACAAAAAAAAACTTTGCCAGGAAAAACCCCAGCCCGCAGGGGGCCCGAACCTGCAGAGCCGGTCCTCCAAATGGGCCTCAGAGGCGGGAGCGCACGCGGCAGGGGGCGGGAAACGGCACCGACGGAACATGTCTTTCACATCCTCGCTTTTGGAGTTGATTGCCCAAGCAGCAGCCCGCACATGTGGCGGGCATTCGTCTCTACGGTGCGCCTCGATGCATGGGGCACTCGTAGAACCGATGAAACAAGGTGCCAGGTCCTCTACGCACCAAGCACCTGCCATGCTGAGCTCTGCCATGCCTGTATAGCCCATCCTGTGGCCAAGGGGGCCCACCGACAAGGCTCCGAAGAATCGTTTTGTGGTGGGCCGTCCAGGCCCCACTCTCAGATGTTACCAGAAGGTGGCCCAGCGGGCCCCAGTGGAGCTGCGGGGCCCACCCAGCCCCCAACCTCCTGACCGACAGGACATCAGAGGCGACGATGGCGGCCTCCCTTGATCGGGCAGCGATGAAGCCAGGCGTGAACACGAACATTGAATATTCAATTTCCTGAAACTGGATGGAAAAGGCCTTGGGCATCACTATTCCTATCCTGGCCATGCACAGGAGAAGGACTTGGCCAGGGTCAACACAGTGCGCCCACGGCTTGTCTTTGCTCAGGAGCTCTTTACCAGCCTCCCAGCACCCATGCATGGGGCCGCGCCCTGGAAGCTCAGAGAGGGCGGGGTAGGCCCACTGCTGGGGCACCTCCGCATCGCGCGCAATCCATGGGGCCCCCAGAGGATCTTCTGGGGGGCACCCTGAGCCTGAGCCCGACAGAAGTGCCCACCAGGAGACGACCCTCAGCCCTGAGGGCTGGCACTCGAAGGCCGCGTAGCTTTAAATCCGAAAGCCCCGTGACCGCACTGCCCCACATGGAAGTCGCAGTGAGCGACCCTGTCCTAATTGTATTGCAGCTGGCGCCAGCGGCGCGCAGCTGCTGGACTCTCGCCGAGACTCTCTTGGCCTTGGCGAGCCTGTTGGTTTGTTCCCCCACCCTCCTCGCCGACCCGTCGTTAGCATCGGTGCCCAAGCACCTGGCCCCTGTGAGGCGGTCCTCAACATCGAGGGTCCACTGCACATTGGGCTGAACGGCCAGGCCGAGCGACGAAGCTAAAAATCCAGCCTTGGCCCAGTTCACCTTCAACTGCTTTCCCTGGAGGCCACGGGCCAGAGCCATCATGGCCCCAGGGAACTGAGAAACCACTTGCTCAATCGAGCCGACAGCCTGCAGCGACACACCGTCCACTAGATTTTGGGAACGCACAACTGGGAACTCCGTCTGGAGCTGCGCGAGCAAGGTGTGCGCAAGCAGTTTGGCAAGCGCCAAGGCGAAACTGCCCCCCTCCCAGGCCGCTCGCCGAGGAAGCTTACGCGCCGATCAGAGGCAACGCAGGGGGGGCAGAAAGGGGGTCCCGTGTGGCAGGCTTCCTGACGCAGCTCCTCGTGACTGATGAATTCGCAGTACTTACTGAGGTCCAGCATACCGCTGGCAGCACTGAGGCCCTTCAAGCGCGCTGTGCGCTGCAGCGCATTGTGAACAAGACCAGACCTGTTGCAGGTGTGCCCAGCATCACCCCAGAACGCGGTATTTCCCAAGGACAGCTCCCGTCGACGGGCGACGACTTGGCGGCGCCTCGACCGCGCGCGAGTCCAAATGGGGAACCAGCGCGATGGGCCGAACCCCTCCTGGGGGGCTGGGCCTGCTGAGGAAGGACAAGCAGCAGCCGCGGATCCTGGTCCTCTGGGGAAGCTCCCCACGCATGCAGGATATCTATGAACGCTTGCCTGTACGAGCTAGGAAGGTGTAGCATCTGCCTCGGATGGAATTATCCCACCCAAGGCCAACTTGCGCAGGGTAGCTGCCGAGCACCCTGTCTAGCTGCTCCAAGGTCATTGGCGGGAGCGCGGCAGATGGGCCCAGTCTGTCCGCCGACCCCGCCGAGGCCGCGTGCCCCCCGAGGCCCCCGCAAGTCCCAGCAGAACTTCCGCCGACCCCGCACTCCCCCTCATTGGGTCGAGTCACCTCCCACTCCATGGGAGGGCGCTCCTGAGCTCGACCCTCGTTGGCCCGCGTGGGCCTCCACGTGCCCATGGTTTGTTCAAGAGCTTCTTGTCCAGAGATGGGAAGAGGCGGCCCCTGGTCCTGGTCGTCAGTCTGAAGGGCCGACGGCTGGGCACTGCGGCGCGCAAACCGAAAAGCGACACTGCCGCCGTTGTTCACCGCCTTCTGGGCCCACTCTCTCCAAATTCTGGCTGCTTCAGCTCTACTGGCTCGCTGGAGCGACTGCAAATGAATCCTGAGAGCTTCGAAGAAGTCAGTGGTCCTGGCCAACTGCCCAGGTCACCCGACGCTAACAAATCTGCAAGCTCGAGCTTGCTAGTCTCCGACCACCTGCCAAGAGATCCAGACTCAGGCCGGTTACACATCACAGTGCGACGGGCGACTCTGCGCTGCCGTTGGAGAGCCTGGAGGCGTGACATTCGCTTAGCTTTGGCAGCGACTCCAAGCTCTGAAAGGCGGAAGGCGGCCGAGTAGAAAATCGCCCACATCTTATACTCCGAACTAGAGTGCTGCTTCAGGGTGCGATCCCAGGCCAGGTCAAGGGGCCCATGGGCAACCTGTAAGCCCCTCTCTCTCCCAGCCCAGGCCGACCTGGACCAACTGGCTAAATTACGGAACTCCGCCAAGTACCTCTCAGACAGCCGAAACCAAAGCGCGCGCGCCTCGTTGAGATCATTAGGGGGCGCCCTTCCGAGATCCCAGGACCACTCCTCAGGCGTCGCCGCATTGGGGGCAGGCCTGGCGGGGGGCGCCTTGTCAATAGGAAACTTGAGCAGAAAAACTGGGCGCGCAACTCGAGCTTCGACTCCGTGGCCCCCCAGGCGCACCTGCATTGGAATGCGGGTCTGCAGCGTCGCGCCCTCGATCGGCACCGCCGACTGGGCGAATCTGCTCAGGATCCTGGAACAGACGCCAAAGTCGAGCTCGCGCCCGCCACGCGTCGGAGCCGAAGGGGGCAGCAGCACTCCCCCTTCCTTGGCCATCCACTCGACCAGGACATCTGGCTCCATGTTAAAGTCGCCCAGGACGACCCATAGCCCTGGGAGCGAGCCAACACACTCCAGCAACTGACTAAGGATCCGAACGCTCTCTCCCGCTAGCCCTATCCCCGTCGCGAGGTAGAGGCTGGTCACGTGGAGTGGCACATGGATGCCAACGTTGAGTCTCGCCGCTTCGATCCTGCGAGCGGGGAGCTTCTCACGCGCCAGCCCTGGCCCCCTCGTGGCCGTCAGGCTACTCAGGATGGCTGCGGCCCCGCTGGGGTGGAGCGCGCCCTCGCCCGTCGATTCAGCTGCCCGCCCGAGCCAGCTGAGGGATCGCCGCTCCGCCCAGCGCTTCGCTGAGCCCAGCATGATGTCGCTCTTGGGCCTGTGCTCCTGCATGCAGGCCACGTCTGGCAAGGTGTGCCCAGGGCTCTCCTGCGCCCGCTCCAGCAACGCCTGCCCCGATGACCACTGGGTCGCATTGGCCGTTCACAAACAGACGTCGTGCTTGCCAATCGGCGCCAGTCCTGCCAGCGCCCAGTCTCGTTCGCCTTGATGCGCCACAGCCCACCTGGAGGCGCGAACCTCCCGACTCAATGCGGAGGGACGAAGCTCACCTCGACGCTGAGGGGCTGCCCCCCAACAGGCGGCCGCGACCACAGCTCGGGGCCCGCGCCCCCGCGCGTCACCGCCAGCCCGGACCCCCTTCTGCAAGCCGCCTGCCACCCATGCCTGGCCCTCTTGGAGTGGGGGCCCAGGCTCTCGAGCAGCCGCGTGCACTTGTCGGGGCCGGCGATGTCGCGACCTGCTGAGGCGAATGCATGGCGCAGCTCTTCATTTGACTCGTCGAACTGAACAGACTGAGAGCCGCCATCAGCCCCTGCAGCGCCGCCAGCAGGGGCATCACCTTCACCAGCGTTTGTGCCCATCGGCTCGGGGATCTCGGGCGCGAGCCCCTTCTTCTTAGCCGCCGCAGCTTTGCGGACGGCGTCGGTGTTGATGCCGAATCTGCCTCCGCCCTTCTGCAGACACTTCTCCAAAACGTCGAGCATCGCGATCTCATGCTGGGGCTCGGCCGTACCTTCAGGTGGATATTGGAGTATGTCGTCCGCCTTGGCTCGCTGGACGTGGGGCCCCAGCTCCTTGAGAGATTCGCGATGCTTGGTCAGCTGGGCGGACTCACCCTCGAAGGCCTTCTGAGCCTGTCGCAGAGCCTCTTGCGCAGCTGCCACTCGTCCTGTGGCCGCCTCCACCTGCGTCTCCTTACGCTGCTTCCTCCGAAGCAGGTCCTGCAGCCCCTTCGTAGCCAGGCCCACGGGCTTCTCATGGTTCTGACGAAGGGCCTGCTCCACATATGATGACTCCTGTCGTGCAACTCCCTTAGCTTGAAGAAGCTTGACCAGCTGCTCGAATGAGAGCGAGGAGGGATCAGCGCCGCCGCCGCCGCCTGCAGACCCACGAGGGGGGGGGGGGTCCGCTGGCCCAACGCCCGCGCGGCGGAGCTTGCCCTCCTGGCATGCGCTCACGTTGCTGTTGCTCACGGTGCTTCTTCTGCTGAGCGAGAATCGGTTGAGGCGCGATGGTTCCACACTCCCTGCATGCACTGCGGAAGTGATAGTTGAGGAAGCTGCACCCTCGGCATTCCCAGGCTTCTTTTTCTGGGTCTTCATGGCGCTGTCGCTTCATGTCCCATGAATTACTGGCGATGGCTCTGGCTCGCTGCGTCACTTCCAAGTGCGCGGACCCAAAGGCTTGCACGCAAAATCAGCTCTAACCTGGAAGTGGCCACGACCACGACCACCACGACGACGACGACTGCGGCGGCGGCGGCGATTCAAGCAACCCGTCGGGCGGCGGGGGGTGGGGTTCGCCACCTATCGACCTATCGACCCGCACCTTCCGAGCGGAATGTGCCGCCGCGATGCGGCCGCAGCGGCCACCGCTGCGGCCTCGACCATGGCCGCCACTGTTGTCGCAGCGGCGGCCGCAGCGGCGCGGCACCTGTCGCGCGGAACGTGCGGAAGGTGCCAGTCGATGCAGTCGTGGGCATTTTTGTGGGTTTTTTTTTTCCGCACGTTTTCGTAGATTCTCGGCGGCTTGACAATCTTGCGACGACGAGGACGGTGACGACGATGACGACGAGGACGACGACGACGACGACGAGGACGAAGACGAGGACGATGACGAGGACGACGACGTCGACGACGACGACGATGACGACGAGAACGAGCAGCAGGCGACACCGTGCCACGGGGCTCGCCTCCAGGAGCTGGGCCCGCTTGGACAAACCACGATTGGGGTAAGTCGGGCACGTCCCTCTACAGGGGGGATATTCAAAAATTGCCAAGGAATCGTATGGGGACGATTTTTCTAATACTACTACTTAGTACTACTTGGGCGTTTCGTTGGCATTTTGACTATTCTGAGCTCTTCGCCCAAATCCGCCTGTGGGAGGACGTGCCCGACCTAACGATAGGGGGGCGTTCTGGGAGCATCGTCGTGGTTCTCCAGCATCGGCGGCTGCATCTCGCTGGGTGCTCTTATGGGTGCCTGCCTCGTCCCGAACTCAGAGGATGAAAAGATACCCATACCTCTACCCTTGCCTCGTTTTCCCTTTTTGTTTGGCCTCCTGGGAGGCCGTCGTCGCCACTGCTGGATTCGCCTCGAAATTCTCCTCAGAACGCACCCCGGGAGAGGTCTGGGGAGTAGCGGTATCGGTACCTTCTGGTTTTTCCACGAACGTCGGCCGCACAGCCCTTCTATGGTCCGAAAGCCAGGGGGGACCACGGTCTGTTCTGGGCCACCGCCCTCGCGCCAGGAGTGTTTCCAGCAGCTGCGGCTGTCGAGAGCGTTCAGCAAGGGTCCGGGTCGTTCCGATCGGCCGCCAGCGGCTCGAGGTGTGGCCTGATTTCAGGAAAGTAGAGAGCTGTGGGCTTCCCCCATGAGAGGAGCGGGACTCCACCAGGCAGGGTGGACACCAGCCAGAGGTGGCATACGCACGTGGAGGGCAGCGTAGGGCTTGTGTTTTCTGCGAGGAGCGCTCTTGTGAGTCACCACGGTCTCCGCTCATGCCTGTCGGGTGCCATCCTTTCTGGCCAGTGCTTTGGCATCGCTCGGACGTGTGCATTTTTCTTCGTCGTGGACCATCGAGTAGCATCCTGGATCACTTTGCGGATGAAAGAGACACGCACGAACTCGAAACATGCACGGAGAATGCGGGTCCGAGCGACGGCGAGGTTCAATCTGGGGCTTCAGGGTCGAGGACGATGTGCAGGCCCCCAGGGCCGCTGACAGGAGGGCCCTGTGCTCTGTGCCGGGGCCCGAGGATGACCCAGGCCAGGCGCGGTGCTGGCCCAGCGGTGTGGTGTGCTGCAGTTTGTCCATCGCCTGCATGTGCTCGTTCTTCATGCATTGTTTTGCTGATCGGCGCGGGCCCCCAAACCCCCCTCCCCCGTCCTTGGAGTAGATCTTGGCTGTTTTCTGGCGCCTGCTTCGAGCGGGTGGAGTCTCCCCCCAAGGCCGCACTCTTGCAACAGTCGCACTAAGCAGAGGTCTGTAGCCAGACCCACCCCCCACCTTGCCGCCCAATGTCGAAACGCCGAACAAACAATCGCTCACCATGTTGCTGTGTGCGACGTTCCGTACGCTGCACCTTCAGCGAAGCTCGATCGCAGTTCGCATTTCCATCTGCTGCTCGCGCTTGAGGACTCTGCGCCGCGGACTGAATTAGAAGTACTGCTGCTTGTGTCCTGCGAGGGTCGCGGCTTGGCCCGCCAAAGAAAGTCTTGGACGGGAGGACCAGCAAGCATTGATCAAGGCGCGTGGTTTCGCGATGGGTCTCGCTTCCACACACTTCGACGCGCTCCGTCACCAGAGCGGGCGGCGCTGGCTTCATGTCTTTTTAGGCCTCCCAGATGGGGTCGGAGTAATTGGGGCCAGAGGACCGCGCCGCATCGCCGATGCATCGGCGATGCGGCTCGATGCGGAGCCCGATTTTCCGCAGGCCGACGTCGCCGGTGCTTCTCCGGTGCATCGACGATGCATCGCCGATGCACCGCCGATGCATCGCGGATACATCGCCGATGTATGGCCGATGTGTCGGCGATGCGGCGCGATCCTCCGACCCCATCTACTCCGACCCCGCCTTGGAGGCCTCCAGCATGCGGGGTACCCTTCCCCCATGCAGGTGGATCTGGGGCCCACGCGCCAGAGCCACGTTGTCCGTGGCCCACGCTGGCGAGTGCCCGGCGGGTGCGCCGCACCCCTGCCGCTCTGCCCTCGCAGGCGATGCTCCTCGCCCCTGGGTTCCTCGGGCCGGACAAAAGGGGGGGATTGGGAAAGGGGGGATGCGAAATCTGCTGCATGCAGCTGGTTTCGGCCCCACCGAGGGGCCCATTCCTCGATGCATGGTCGCCTCCGGCGCCGGGAGGCGCCGGGAAAATCAGCTACGTGAGCTGATCCTCAAACCCCCCTTTTGCTATCCCCCCCTTTCGCCCGACCCGAGTTCCGCGCGCCGCTCTCAAGAGCCGTGCCGGCCAGCAGAGAGGACGCACCCCGCACCCCGGTGATGTCGGGGGCAACGACAGGAGGGGGCTAGGCACAGGAGGCGGCACATCGACCCTCAATCGCCCACTGGTCGCCGAGTGGGACCCATAGTCCCACCCCGCCCAGGGGCCTGTCGCGGATCTATTGACGACCTGGCATCGCTTGGACGTGTGCATTTTTTTCTCGACGAGAACCATCGAGGACCATCCTCGACCAACGAGCAAAAAAAACACACCCGAAACCGAAAAGAACACAACAAATGGACGTCCGAGCGATGGCGAGACGACGTATCGCCGATTCCAGGTCGAAGCATCCCCCACTAGGCCCATCCCCCCTTATCGCTGCCCCTCATGATGGGGGTCCTTCCGACTAGCCCCCCCAAGCGTGTAGACACAGGCTTGGACGAAAATGTGTGGCTTGTTCAAGAGCTCTCCATCGGGGTCGTCATCCCCTCCGAAAGGCTCCACGTTTCTCCTAGGCGGCATCCTCCGTGGGCAGATCTATCTTTCGCGTGATTCTGCGACAAGGCGTGCATCCATATCCACGGCGTCTTGGATTTCTGGGCTGCCCTCCACAGACCAGAGGCGCAGCGGATATGGCTGTAAACGCATGGCCGCCTGAGGCTGGATGCTTACCCACATCCGCTGCGCCTCGGCCTCCTGGCGCCCCCTCCTAGAACGAATTTGGGCATGCCCCTATAGAGGAGGAGTTTTCAACAGTAGTCGAACAATAGCCTGGGGACGAATTGTCGACGATGTCTGACTTTCTGAGTTTGTTTCGATGTTTCAGTTTTCTTCCCAGATCCGCGTGTCGGAGGACATGCCCGATCTAGTCCTGATTGGAAAGTGCCCGCCGCGGTGGACATGGGCACATGTACGTCCTGCCTGGAGCTCTGAGATCCTTCCTCACTGCGCGGTTGGCTCTCCGTCCCCTCCGTGTGGCGGCTTCCGGGGCGGCGGCCGCCCGGAGCGAAGCTGCAGCGTGCGACCCCGCCCCCCGCCGCGCGGCAGGTGCAGCGCTGCGTCCGGGGCTGGCGGTGCAGGCGGCGGCTCGGGAAGATCCGCAGCAAGGCCGCACGGGGCCGCCTGTCGTCGTCGACGCGTCGCCGATGCCTCGCCGAAGCTTCGCTGATACATCGCCTCCTCCTCGTCCTCCTC
Organism: Prorocentrum cordatum; assembly: GCA_963575745.1. NCBI lineage: Eukaryota > Dinophyceae > Prorocentrales > Prorocentraceae > Prorocentrum > Prorocentrum cordatum. The sequence goes on from CAUYUJ010014618.1 coordinate 252,418, forward strand.
GTCATCCTCCTCCTCCTCCTCAATTCCTCCCCCTCCTCGAGAGGAAGAGCAGCCGAGAGTACCATCATACAGATCACACGCTCCGCGTCTGGGCTGGCCCCTCTCCCCTTGATCGCGGGCAGGGGCCCAGGGGCGGCCTGTAGTCAGGGGCGGCGTGAGTCGAGGGCGGCCAAGAGTCTTTGCGGTCAGCAGCGTTCGGTGTAGTTTTTGGCTGAGTTCGCAGGACAGCCTGCGGAGTTGGCCAGGCGCACGGTCTGGGTGCATGGTGTTTCGAGCTTTCGTTATTCTCTGCTTTCCTGCTTCTTCTCCTTCCAAAACAGTGCTGACAAACAACGAGGGGCGATGATTGGGGGGGGTGGACACCATGGCCAGGGCCATGCTATCCCCCTGGAATTCGTTGCCCCCTCTTCTCTTTCGGTACGTCCCTTGGTCCTTCCCCCCCCCGGGCCATGATTGGTGAGCCCCCCTCTCGGACACCCCTCCTTGGCCGCCCCCGAGTTTGAGGGGGATATGCGCGGGGGATGGGCTCCAGGTGTTCGCATGCTTTTTGTCTGTATTCGTCGGCTTCCAGCCTCGGGGTACCTTTTAACGGCGGCGCCTCGGCAGGAGCGTTCTGGGGATGCCCTGATCGTTCGGAGCCGCCGCCAGGGAGCCGAGTTATTAGCCGAAAGCCAAAGGGGGCGACATTGAGGGGACAGGCTTAGGTGATGAACAAACAAACCGACGCGCGAACATGAAGGGTGATGCCCACGAGGAAATCTGGGAGATGTGGGAGGCAGCAGGGGAAGCTGGAAGTCCTGGAGAGATGGAGCCATCTTGAGAATCCTGGAGCTCGCGCCGACTTGCGCGTGTCTGCCTGGGCCCCCTCCTCGGGCGCGGACGCCTCGACCTCGAACCGCCCACCCGTTGCCGACATGGGCCCGGCAGCCCGCCCCGCCCGGGCACGCGCGGCTCGCCGGCGGGGGCACGTCGCCGATCTATTGGCGACGCACCGCTGGCTCCCGGTCGATGCTGCCCCGTCCGGGCCAGATCCCCCCCAACTCGGAGGTGGATGGACCTCCTGCCCTGACGCGTCGACCGGCGAATTGGCCGCCCTCGGTTCGCGAGAGGGCGTCGCGACCGGCCTTCCTGCGGGTCCAGGTCCGGCGGGTTCGGTCCTGGGCCGTTTTCGCTAGAGGGTGGTTTACAGTCGGGGCCCTGAAGAAGGAACCCTCTTCGTTGGGGAGGGGCTCCGCGTGTTTTCCATGGGACGTCGAAGCTCAACTTATGGAAAATAGGGGCCTCGTTCCTTATTTAGGGTTCCTTAGGTCAACGCCCCGACTGTGGGCCGTTTTCGCTGGAGGGTGGTTTACGACATGGAGGTCTGTCCACCGCCGACCAGCGCTGCCCCCCTCCTCCTCCTCCTCCTCCTCCTCCTCCTCCTCCTCCTCCTCCTCCTCCTCCTCCTCCTACGACCGTCGGCGGCGCGCCGAGGTCCTCACACGGCGGCGGGGCTTTTCGGGGGCCGCGGGCCCACAAAGGAGCCCTCGGTGGCCTCGGAGAGGGCCCGGTGAGCTTCTCGGGAGGCAGGCCGGAGGCCTCCTGGCGCCAACATCGCAGAGAGGATCTTCAGAGCCCCGAATCATCAGGGGTAGCTCGGGTCAGGGCCCAACTCGGGTTCGCTTTTCGGGATTCCGAACCCGAGTTGCCCCGGGCCCGAGTTACCCCGGATAATTCGGGCGTCCAGAGCCCCAAATCATCAGGGGTAACTCGGGTCAGGGCTAACTCGGGTTCGTTTTTCGGGAATCCAAACCCGCGTTACCCCGGACCCGAGTTACCCCGTATATTTCGGGGCCCAAGATTTCGCTCGTAAAAGGACTGGATGGGCCCGGAGTGTCCTGGAGAATGTCGTTCTGGATTTCGAGGTGCATTTCGTGCGAGGTTTTTGTTGGCCAGGAATGAAGACGAAAATAATCCAAGCGAAATTCACTTCGTTTTTCACTCGCCTTTTCGACGTTCGGCACTGGCAGAAATCCACGCAAAAATCCGCTGCAGCACGTCTGCAAAGTCGGTGCAGCGAGAGGCCGCCTGTGAACAGTGAAAAACCGACCCCGGCGCCCACTGCCAGCTGCAGCAAGGGGGGGGGGGGGGCGCGCGCGGGGTCTGGTTGGTCCAAAGTTCCTCATGCGGGGGGCGGGGGGCGGTTTTCATGCGTTCAGTCTGAGCCATCTTTCAGGGGCAGCGATAGCGGGGAATAAGCACAGGGGGGGCCGCATCTCCACCCAATCGCCTATTGGTCGCCGATAGCGGCCCGAGATAGCCCCAACCTGCACAGCAGCACGCGCATCCACGATCGGGGGCCCGTCGCCGATCTATCGGCGATGCATCGCCGATCCCTTTTGCAGGCTTGCGCCGCATCCGCCGACCCCTTTGAATCGTCGCGTGCCTCGCGATTCACGCAGAGTCGGGGAGAGGGGGCGCCACTGTGACCCAGCTTTGGAGACTCGCTGCGGGGCCGCCCGGGCACCACTCTGGGGCCTCGCAGGGGCCTCACAGGGGCGCCTACCGGCGGCCTCGGAGGTCCTTTCGCGGCGAGGAGGTCGAAGAGTCCGTTCGCGTGTTCCCCCGTTGAGGGCTCTGCGATGGCAATCGCGGGGACCTCCTGGGCCGTCCTGGAGGCGTCTTGGGCCGCTTCGGGATCCTCTTGGGCCGTCGGGGGGCCCCTGCTGGCAAGAGCCAGCAAGACAGTACAGGAGGATCCCGGGAGCTGCCACCGACAATTCCCATCATCCGAGGGTCGGACGGGGCCAGGACGAGGATAGATTTGTTCCAGAGCGTTCCTGATCGTTCTCAGAGCGCTCTGGAACGCTCTGAGAAGGCCGCGGCGCCCGAGACATCCTCCAGAACCGCCGGATCTCAGAGATTCTCTATGTATCCCCACCCAGTTTTATCCTCGTCCTGGCTTCGTCCTAGGGGGCACGACATGCTCGACTCTGGAGCTCCAGCAGTTCTTCTTGACAACGGCGCGAAGAGCTCTACAGCAGGGCTCGTTTCGACTCCTCTGATTTGATTCGATTCGATTTCGATGGCTTCCGATTCCGATTCGATTCGATTTGGGATTTCGATTTGGTCCACGATTCCTTAATAGATGCCCACCAGCCCGCCGATTTCCGCCGATCCGATTAAGTTCGATCGCCGATCTGATTCGATTGTTGGTTCGATTCTTCGAGTAGAGGTTCGACTGCAGAATTGATTCACCCCCAAACCAGTTTTCTCGTCGAATATACGGTGATGTTTGAAATCCCACGTGAATTCACGAAAGTTCTACGCGTGTTCGTCGTAGATTCGACGGGGGAAGTCCATTCGGGGGCAACTCGATTCTGCAGTCGACCTCCCACTCGAATTCTAAACTCTCCTGCCACAGGCTCCAGAGGTGTGCGTCGTCGTCGCTCTCCGCCCACGGCCTCGCGGGCCGGGCCCCCGGGCCGCGGCTCCACGGATCGCATGCGCGGGGGGGGGGGGTGCAGCGCAGACGGGGCTCTGCCAGAGCGGCCAGATCCTGCAGGCGCCGGCAGACCGACGAAGAACACACTCCAGTATCGTTTCACCGATCCCCATCGAAGAACAACACGAAGAACAACACACGAAGAACAACCCTCATCCCCATCCCCACCATCTCCTCCCCCCAGTTCGGGATGTACCCTTCGAAATCTGACCGAAACTGCCCATCTCCCCATCTAGGGGGGTAAACCGGCCAGTGGGGCCCAGGCCCCGCGAGTGGGGATGGGGATTGGGTAAACGATGCTCAGAACTGCATAAAATGAGCCGTTCGAAGGACCCAACCAGTACCGCAGTTGTGGGTACCGCAGTTGTGGGTATTGCCTTCAGTGGAGCTCCCTAATGGGGCCACGAAACGCTGTACTGGGTGGGGATGCGAATCCGGCAAAATCTTGCAAATCGACGAACGGCAGGCTGCATAAACATACATTGTCGGAGCTCCGCGCGGATTTCTTGGATCGGCGCTGGCGGCGCGTCCGCGCCGTCCGTGGCGCGTTCCCCGCGCCAGGCAGGGGGGGCCCAGAGCCGATCCAAGAAGTCCGCGCGGACCTCCGAAAGTTTATATCTCTGCTGCTTCATTATCTTCCAGCAAAGCCCGATCTTGGGTGACCCAAACTTGGGGGTCATTTGCGTCCCACGAGGTGGCCGTACGTACAGTGGAGCCCCATGCCAAGAAACACCCTTCCAGGGGGCCCTCGGTTTCCTTGGGTTTCGATGGTTTTGCTAAGGAAAGCGTGGCGTTCCCACACCAGAAAGTAGTGGACGTCCTGGGGTCTCGAGGATGGGCTTCTTGTAGAAGGTTTCTTGTGGTCGGGCTCCTACAACTTGCAGAGTTCGCTAGATTGGTGCTGAGCCAGTCGAACCCACGCCCGAACGGATGCGGGCCGTCTTTATTCGCGTGGGCCTCGCGCGAAGCGTTCTTCACCGCGAGCCGCGCGGCCACGACGCCGCGCCCCAGAGTTCCCGCTGCGAGGGCGTGGGCCTGGACCGGCCCGCCCGCTCGTGAGAATCCGCCCTCTGGCGCAGGCCTCGCTGGCTCAGGCGGGCGCCGCTGGCCACGTCAATGTAGTGCAGGGACACCCGCGGCCGCCGCGCTCTAGATGCGCAGTGGCGTGCCCGCTGCATGACCTTGGGCGGCGACGCGGGGCACGAGCCCCTCCTCCCCGCGGCGCCCGCGCGCGGCTATGGCGCGGCGCAGCCCGTCGACGGGGAAGCGGCGCGGGAGGCGGGCGCGCAGAAGGAGGCTGTTTCTCCCAGAACAGGAGAATGGAAGGAAGAGAAGGATGAGGAGGAGGAGGAGGAGGAGGAGGAGGAGGAGCATGAGTAGGAGCAGGAGGAGGAGGAGGAGGATGAGAAGGAGGAGGGGTTGGAGGAGCAGGAGAAGGAGGAGGAGGAGGATAATGAGGGTGTACCGATACCGTTATTCTTCCCTCGTCGCCACCGCCAGTCGCTGCGAAATCCTGGCCAGAAAGCACCCAGGGAGGTGTCCAGGGAATAGCGGTCTCAGTGCCTGTTGGTTTCCCGATTTACGCGGTGCCTGGTTCATGTCATCTACACTTCTTGTCCACCACCTCGTGGCGAATGGTTGCCCAACGCACAGTGTATATATGCCCGGCCATACAATCATACAGCATACGTTGTTTTGTTGCGTTTCTACGAAACTTTTTGGGACAGGGCCCAGACAACGTGTCTCTGCGAATCTCTATGTATACTGAGGTGTCTGGGCAGTGCTCCATGGGGCTAGGCGATAAAAAGTTTGAATCGGGTATGTTACGCGTAGTTCCCATTGTTAATCTCCTAGCGATGGTGAGACCGCGTGGTGGTGGAGGGAGCCGGTAACGTCACGTCCACGTCGGATCCCTGGGAGCGCGCCGCAGATGAGCGAGGCGTCATGATAAGAGCGATATGTACGAAGGTCTCACCAGACGGGGTATGGCGTGGGTTCCCTAGGCGAGGGCCTCTGGGCGCGCTGGAAGTATTGGAACGTGTCCTAAGGAAGAGGTGATTACCATGGCATTGTTCTCGTCTTGTCGGAAGCGCCTGGGCAGGGCGGGCCGGGGTGTGGTGTTTGGTCCCTCGTAGCCTCGGCCCTCGGAGGGCGCGTGCACCATGCCTGGGCCAAGGGTGGCCCTGGCAGGGCGCGGGTGGAGACAGCCTGCACTTCTGGCGACTTGCTCTTTTGAATCGAGGCTCGAGGTTTGGAGTTTTCGGTTTCTTTCCCCCTTCCTGGGCCTCTGGGAGAGATTTCGTCGCCCCTTTGTTGTCCAGGGCCACAGCGCAGTCTGAAAGGGGCCAGGCCGGCTTTCGAGCGAGGGATGCCCAGAGCCCTGGGCCAAGGGATCGATTCTTCCTCGCTTCGGTTTTTTTCTCATTCAGCTTCGGCCCCCGGACCCCCAGGGCCATCAAAATCCGATCCCGCGATGAGAGACTGCCCTTAAAATGAGGGCTTGGGAGCCCCGGATTCTAACGTCGGAGGGGCTCGAACGTTTACACCACGTCGATTTTCTCGGCTCAGGAGTTTGGAGCATGGGCGCTCCAGTTTCCGTTGTGACGCCGCTTGTGCACCGGACTCCGCGGCTCACCCACTGCACGGCGCACACGTCGAGCCCCCTCTCCCCGAGAAGCAAAACGCAAGAGGTCTGGATAGCCGAAGAATCGGACACATCAGAGAGGCAAGATATCACCGCAGGGGCACGTCCCAAGTTCCGCAAGAGTCCACAATGTTCCACGCAGGCTGTAGAAATGGGGTGGCGCTAGACAGCTCTGAACTTTTGGCACGCACCCTCAGCCAGAAAGAGCTCCGCAGACGGCGCGAGGGCTCCTGAGAAATCCCGCCGCCTCCCGAGAAGGCCTCCTCCTTCTCGCTCCCCCCGCTCGCTCGCCGCCGAATCTCGCCCTGGTCGAACAGATCGTCAGAAACCTCCGCAGGGCCGCCGGGATTTCGTTGGCTCTGCGCCGTGCCCCTGCGTTGCCCCCCCTCCCCCCTTGCAGTGAGGCCCCGCCCCCTGGCGGGCCTCCGGGGGAGTCGACGCTCGTGCAGCCTCGCCTTCCAGGAACGCCGACGACGACGACGACGAGGACGACGAGGAAGACAAGGACGACGACGACGAGGACGACGACGACGACGACGACGACGACGACGACGACGAAGACGAGCAGCAGGCGACGCGGTGCCACGGGGCTCGCCTCCTCGAGGAGCCGGGCCCGCCGGAGCAGGCCACGATGCAGAGGGGGCCCATGCCAAGAAGCACCCTGCGTGCCTTCAGGGGGCCCGGGGTTTCTTGGGTCTCGATGGCGCTGCTGTGGAAGGCGCGACGTTCCCACACCAAACGTCAAGGGACGCCCTGGGGCCTCAGGGTTGGGTTTCTTGTGGGTGGCGTCTGGTGGTCGGGACCCTACTCTGCGGCATCGTGGATTTGCGACGGGTCCCGTTTCCATGCGTACTCGGCCCGCTCCGTCACCAAACCGGGCGGCATGGGCGCAATATTTCGGGACGCCTTCCCCGATCCGTGGATCTGGTGGCCATGCGCCAGAGCCGCGGAAGCCAACTCGTGTCAGTGTGCTCCTGACGGGGGTGTCGCCGGACGCAGAGACAACCGCCTTTGGTGCAGGGAGATCGCTAGAGGTACAACCACGGAAGGACCCAAGAAACAGCGATCCCCTTCCGAACCCAAGCTTCTGCAGCCCCGTCTTCTTCCAGGGTCGGGAGCAGGAAGCGCACCACCGCCACCACCTGGAAGAATCCAGAATAAGCTGGTGTGCGGGATGCAGGTGCGCTCGATGTCCCGCGAGAGAGCCCGAAACGAAATACACCGCAACCACCCTTGACCACCCTCTGCCTCCATCCGCCAGGTGGTGGTGGTAGTGGTGGGGCGTTTCCTTTTCTCTAATCAGAGAGGGGCCTGGTGAGCTCCGCCCTGGTCCCAGAGCCCCGACGCCGTGAAAAGGACGCGGCCGCAGCTTCCGATCTCCACCTTTTGATGATTGCGCGCTCGTTCGGGCTGGGCCTTCGTGAACAAGCAAATCACGGCCTCTGGTGCGCTGGTGCGCCTCCCTCTCCCTACAGAGGCGCCGCAGGCCGCGGAGGCGAGCGTCCCCCTCCGGGCCGGCTCTGCCCCCGTCAACCCGGCCGCGGACGCGGCTGGGCCGTCGGCTGGCGGCGCGAGCGCCGCGGCGCGCCGGGCTCAGTCCGCGGTCCTGCTGCGGAGCCCCCGGGTTCTCAGGTGCCGCGTGGGGCGCGCTTGTTCCAGGCCTCCGAGACGGGGTCGGAGGAGGTGGGGTCGGGAGATCGCGACGCAGGTAATGCGGCGCGATGTGGAGCCCGACTTCCTCCATGCCGACATCGCCGATGCATTGCCGACGCCGTGGCATCGCCGATGCATCGCCGATGCTTTGGCGATGTGGCGCGATCCTCTGACCCCATCTACTCGGACCCCATCTAGAGGGCCTCTACCTGTGCACCGCCGCGGGCCCCCTGGCCAGAGCCACGCCTTTGGCCTGGGAAAGGAGGGAGAAGGTGGCGATGTCGCTACCCTGGCCTTTGTTCGCCCTGTTGGGCCTGTTGGGAGGCCATCTTCGCCACCACTCGATGCGCTTCGAGATCCTGGTCAGATCCGGGGAGTGGCGATATGTACCGTGGAGACCCATGCCAAGAAACACCCTGCTTGCCTCCAGGGTGCACTGGGTTTCTTGGGTTTCGATCGTTTCCTCTATGGAAAGCGTGACGATCCCACACCAAAAATCAATGGACGTCCTTAGGTCTCAGGCTTGGGTTTCTTGTGGAAGGTTTCTTGTGGACTGGCCTCCGCTGCATCGTTTTTTTCCCCAAGGTCAGGGCCACCCTGGGCCCAGGAGGCCGTGTGATCATGGGAGGGACTCGGTAGCAAACCGTGGGAGTTTTGTATAGCTCCCCGCAGTCGCGGACGTCTGCGGTCTGCGAAAGCGCACCGCCGCAGGCACCGATTTTTTCGTTAAAGCAATGTGGGTGGGTCGCGGGCCGGGTCGCGGGTTGGTCGCGGGTGGGTCGCGGGTGGGTCGCGGGTGGGTCGCGGGCGGGTCGTGGGTTGGGTCGCGGGTGGGCCGCGGGTGGGTCGCGGGTGGGGTGGGTCGCGGGTGGGTCGCGGGCGGGTCGCGGGGTGGGTTGGGGGTGGGTCGGGGGCCGGGTCGCGGGGGGGACGACAACAACAGCAACAACAGCAGCAATCATTTTAAGATTGGTCGCTCCAATCTGCTCACGTGCCAATCCATACGCATATCTTAAACCCTCGGTGGCCGCCTTCGTCGTCTTCAATCGTACCCTTTTGGGGTGTATCTTTCTTACCTGCCACGTGCATTTAGTGCAGCCCCTGAAACAAGGGAAGATAAGGCAGGTGGGAGGGGGAGGGCGAATAATGGAACACGAGAGAAGTTAGCAGGAGGGGGGCAAGGAGCAGAAAATAAGTGGTAGAACCAGACGGGCAGACCGGGTGGGCAGACCCATAGCGGGCAGGTCGGGAAGACGGGCCCAGGCGACCAGGCCGAGCAGGCGGGTTGCTGAAGCGTGGGTCCGAAATGGATCGCGAGGAAATCTCGAGAGATAGCGCGATTCCCAAGAAAATCTTGCGAACAGCCAAATTGAGAGCGTGATTCGTGAGAGTACACTGGCGAGAAAGTCCCACGCGAGAGCGCGATTCGTATACACTTTGTGAGGAAGTCCCGCGCGAGAGCGCGATTTGGGAATACATTGTGAGGAAGTATCAGGCGGGTGCCGTTGTTGTTGTTGTTGTTGTTGTTGTTGTTGTTGTTGTTGTTGTAATCCGGGGCCAACAGCGCAGTGTGCACCCCGTGACTTTCCCTGGTAACAAACAGGGTGCGAGCCCCGGGGGAAGAACTTCAATCGAAGAATACAATGGTCATCGGAGGGGGATCAACAACAATGTTCCTCAATGAGAGTTCAACAACGACACCGACAACAACAACATCAATAACAACAAAACCAAACCAACAAAACTAACAACGAAAACGACCACAGCAACAACCAAAACCTTCAACAACAACAACAACAACGACAACAACCTCAAGACCAACAACAACAAGCAACAATAAGAAACCGCATCGTGGAATCCCACTTCTGCCACGCACCCAGGGACAATGAACGACTGTTCGGTCTCCTCACTCTGACCATCGTAACTCCGTCACTCGCGTTGATTAGTGTCTGGTAGTCGATTTAGCATCGATTAGCGTCGATCAGCGCCGATTCAGCGCTGACCAGCGTCGATTAGCGTCGATTGAGCGTTAAGTTTCGCCGATGCGCGTCGATTCGAAAGAGCCAACAAGATGGTATGGGAGGCTCCCATGAGCTGCCGCAGGAGGAGGGGGGAAAAAGGGACCAATGCCACTGCTCGTCCTCCTTTGACCTGCACCTCCCACACCTTCCGCGAGGGGGTAGGGTTCGGAATTCGTTGGGCACGTGGCGAGATCCGAACCCCACCCCCGCCTCCCATTGATGCAGGAGAATCGATGGGGGGCGGGGGTGGGGTTCGGATGTGACCACCTATCGACCGGCACCTTTCGCGCGGAAGATGCCGCTGCGATGCGGCCGCCGCGGCCGCCGCTGCGGTCTCGACGGTGGCCGCCGCGGCACCTGCCGCGCGGAAGTGTGCGGAGGGTGCATGTCCAGGGCCAGAGAGCCCTCGTTGCCACGGCCGGATCCTTTTCGCGATTCTGTCGGCTGCGAGCGAGGGGCGAGGATTTTGCAAGTGAGACGGGGAAGACTCATGTGGTTCCAAGAGGGAGCCCAGGGAGAGGGACCTTTGAAACGGGCGATGCCGATGTCTCAAGTAAGTTCGGCTTCGCCCACCAGGCTGCGGCATGACGCTTCCAGTCGGTTTTTGCTGTTCTAAATCTCAAATGCAACGCCGAGGTTTCAGGAGTCCCATTTGCTGGCATGCCTTCAGGTATCAAGGACTCTCTCAGAAGGCGGCGGGACTTCTCAGAAGCCCTCCAGCCTTCGGAGAAGTTTTCTGCGTCTTCGGGGAAGGCTTACAAACAACTGTTCAGAAGGCTGAGGGGCTTCCGAGCCTTCTGAAAAGGCCCACCCCTTCTCACTTCCCCCAGGCCCGTCGCCCAACCCAGGCAGAGGCCCAGGGAGTGGCAGTTCAGGGGCAACGCTAAGGGGGGATAGAGGCAGGCTCAGGGGTAGGTGCATCGACCCCCGATCGTTTATTCATCGCCGAGATGCGGCGCGAGAGCCCACCCCGCCCAGGAGCGTGCGGATTCGTCGGAGACCTGTCGCCGATCTATCGTCGATGTATCGCCGGTTGCAGGTCGATGTTTCCCAGCCTGAGCCGGAGCCTGGTGGTTTTTGGGTCATACGTCAAGCCTCTGGCGGCCGTTCGGGACGATCCAGTAACCTCCCCGAGGTTTTCGGCGAGGCGCAGCCGTTTGAAGGCATTCCGAGTCTGGCACGCCGCCGAGATCCAACGAAAACGCCCGAACGCCTGAAACCTCGAAGCTCAACACGGTAGGTTCACGCGGCGTTGGCGCGCCGGCGAAGTCGTTCAAGGCCGAATTCTGCGACGCGGAAGCATTGAGGGACACGGTAATGCAATTGGACCCGGTGGAATTCAACCTTGACGATGTCAATTAAACAGTCGAGACGGTGTCAATTTTTTTTTTGCGCGTGCCGACGCCTGACGAGCTTACCGTAGTGTCGTCCCGCGCGAACGTTCCCCCTCGAAAGTGCAGCGAGCCCAGGGCCCCGGCGATCCTCTGGCTAGGCACGGCAGTGAGGTGCACTTGCGCGCGGCAATTGGGTTTGATTAACCTCAAGAAGCAATTAAGAACCCCCCCACCTCTCTTGCGAAATTGTAACGCACCCGACACCCCAGAAGCGTTACCCTGGCACCCTCGCACCTTTACCTCTTTTCGGTTTATTATTCTCATTGGTTTCTATATTATGATTATTATTATTATAATTCGAATTCTCAATACTATGTCTAGCATTGGTCATATCATTATCATTAGCAGTTTGATTATTAGCATCCTTTTTAGTATTATTCGTATCACGGTTTTTATGCCTAGCATTCGTACTATTAGTGTCATGATAGGTCTTAGTGTTATTGTTATTGGTCTTATTTTTTCGTGAGCTTGTTGTACATCTTGTCTTGTTAGACAAGCTGTCGTAAGTATGTTGTACGGGCGCGGTGCTAAGATAACGCTCCGTGCGGGGCGGGGACGATATCCTCTGATGGACCACCCCACACGACGGCCGAGAAAAAGCAATGTTTCAATAGGGTTGATACAAAGAACCGTATAGGACAAGGATGATGAAGATAACGAGATAAAGGGGAGAGGGAGAAAAGCAGCAGCGGAGCCCGTCTGTTGTCGGTTTCTTCTTCTTATTGTCGTCCTTCTCCTTATTCGCATCATTATTATTATTGCTCTTACCCTTATCCTTAATATTATTATTAGTCTGTTTCGTATTATTTATATTATTCTTACTACTCGCATTCCACCCTTATTATCGTTCTCATTCCAATTCAAATTGGGATACCACCCGAGCCGGGGCGCGGGAATTATTTCGTTCCATTTGCGCGGTGCTAATCATATAGTTCAGCGAAAACCGCCCTCCAGAATTATTTAATTACGGTGCTGTGCTAATGATTACCCCGGGGGGGGTCCTTAATGGTTTCTTGAGGTTACAGTCGGGCGGGCCGCTGAAGAAGGCCGTGACTTTCGTTGGGGAAGGGTTCGGCGCTCCTTACTTGTTTTACATGTCGTCTTCGATGATCCTCAGGCTCTCTGTGGGACATCGAAGCTTCACTTAAGCACAAACAGGGGCCCCATTCCTTCTATGTAGGGCTCCTTCTGACGGCGGTCCAGCTGTAGTATTAAGTCGGGCTTGTCCCTGCACATGAGGCGTATTCAAAGATAATTTTAAAAAGTCAAACAACTGTCTGGGAACGAGTTTATATGTTTCGGTATTTCAAATGTTTCGCCCCAAGCCTGCCTGTAGGAGGACATTGACTGTAGTAGGTCGGCCCTGTCAGATCAGGGGCTCCCCCGCTTCCTGCGATCCGCGCCCCGTGTCTCTCCCGGCGCTTCGGGCAGCGTGGCTCGCAGAAGGTCGTGTCCTCTCCGCGCGTCCTCATCGGAGGGCCCAGGCGTTTGCTCCTCCAGTCCTTAGTGGGCCCTGGACCCTGGGAGCGACAGGGCAGTCCTTCTGCCGGTTCCGACGCCGCTGTTTTGCCGGATGTCTTTCGGCTCCAAATCCTGGAGCAGTTTCGATTTGTTGTTTTTGGTAGTTTTTGTTTGCCGTTTCCATGTTCAAGAGTTTTTTGCTTCAGTTTTTTATGAAATGACGGTCCTGCTGTTTCTGCGGCCCGCTGGGTTCCAGTCACGCTCGGTTGGAGGCGCCTCCTGCGGGCAAGACTTCTGTCCACATCCACTGCAGCCTGGAGTTTCGGGCTCCCTTCCCCTGAACCCCGAGGCGCACTGGATATGGACAAGAGTCTGGCCGCTAGAGAGGCTCGACTATATTCTGTCATACCCAGTGCGCCTCGACCTTGTGGTGCCCCGTGGTGCCCCTTCCAAGAAAACTTATGGATACAACTATTGCCCGCACCCCCTGCGTGCAAAAAGGTGCTGCGCCGACTCGGCGACCGACCCCAGGGCCGCGGCGGGCTCTGCGGCGAGCGAGCGGAGCGTGTCCAAGAGCGACCCGCGGGGGGCATTCTGGGCGCGCATCTCGAAGAAGAAAAATCTGGGTCTCCACGGTGATCGTTTTCTTGTTCATTGTTTTGCCGCTCGGCGCGGGCCCTCGCGCACCCCCCCTCCCCCTCTCCCCGTGTTTCTGGCGCCTGTTTCAGGCAGGTGGAGTCTCTTCCGCAGGACGCACTGTTGCAAACAGTCGCATAGAGCAGTGGTCCGGAGCCAGACCGCCCCCCCCCCCTCCGCCCCCCCCTCCGCAAGGGCTCCCCCGAGGGCGCGAAGTTATTCGCGCTTCGCGGTCCTCGTTCCTTCTCCCCCTGCTCCTCGTCCTCCTATTCTCCCTTTGGGAGGGCGGCGCGAGAGCGCGAAGTTATTCGCACTTCGCGCTTCGCGGAGCGCGAAGCGCGAAGTTGGGAGCCCTAGCTCCGCCCAGTGTCGAAACGCCGAATCAGAGAACGTTCACCAGATGGGGCTCCTGCGGACGACGGACGCTTCTCTGGCAGCCTCTGGGAGCTTTCCGAGTCCGGGGGCGGCCTCCGCGGGCCGCGCTCCGTCGGGGGCCTTCCGAGGGGGTGTCCTCCTCCTCCTCCTCCTCCTCCTCCTCCTCCTCCTCCTCCTCCTCCTCCTCCTCCTCCTCCTCCTCCTCCTCCTCCTCCTCCTCCTCCTCGAGGGCCAGACGACGAGCGAGTCCGAGTAGTTGTTGTCGCAGCGTCATGCTGCACGGCCGATGCGGTGTGCAGTCGGGGCCCTGAAGAAGGAGCCCTTTTCGTTGGGGAGGGGCTCCGCGTTCCTCAGGTGTGTCACAGCTTGCCTCAGGCTTTCCTTTTGTTTTCGACAGGAAATCGAAGGTTCACTTAGGGAAAAAAGGGGCCTCGTTCCTTATTTAGGGTTCCTTAGGTCAACGCCCCGACTGTACCGTTTCGGCTAGATTTTCGCCACCCCGGCGTCACCGATGCAGCGCCTGTACATGCCGATGCGTCGCCAGTGCATCGCCTGTGCATTGGCAATGGAGTGGCGATGCGGCGCCATCCTCCGACCTCATCTGCTGGGGCCCCCTTTTTGGGAGGGCTCCAAGACAGCGGCGCAGACATATATACATTATATATATATAATATATATATATATATATATATATATATGTATATGTATATGTACATATATATATATATATATAAGCTTTCGGAGGCGGACGAGGGCCAGGCGAGACAGCGGCGGCCCTCCCTGCTGGCGTGTCGTCTTTTCTGGGGCCTCCTGGCCGCCTCTCGTCGCCACGCTTAAGTCGGACATGTCCCTCTACAAATTCTGATTTAGCCCTGGTCCGAAATCCCTTTTAATCCGGCTTAATCCCGCTTAATCCTGCTTAATCCGGCTTACTCCCGCTTAATCCCGCTTAATTTGGCTTAGTCCCGCTTGATCCGAGGCCCACTCTGGCTTAACAGCCCCCCGATGGGGCTTACTCCTCCTGGGTGGATCCCTTTTGAAAAACGGGTCAGGATGGATCCTGGGAGGGGCCTGGAGGCGTATTTTGCAGGGAAGAAGGCAGGTCGGGAGAGCCGCCGTTGTGCCAATGTGAAATTCTCGGGGTCCCGCAAAGAGGGTGTGTGCCCCGGGGGGGGGATTTGGCACCGAACCGCCCAAAACAGAGGCTCCCTGGCCGACAGCAACTCCCGATAGTTGCCGAGAGGTGGGAATGCAGGGGGCATCCGTTTGCGGCAGTTCGGTGCACCAAGGGATCGGACTCATGCCCCCCTTCAGGGTCACCTCCCTTCGGTGGATCCCGAGATTCGCTCGGATCTCGTGGATCTGAGCCTGGCCCCCCCTCGCGGCGCCTGCGGCGCCGCCCCTGGCGGAGCGCGTCCATCGCAGATCCGAGAAATCCGCGCGAAGCTCCGACTGTTTCTGTGTATGGAAAGCTCTTTCTTCTTCCAGTATCAGCAAGATGTGGCGGGGGCCCGTGGTGGACAGCATGACGTACAAGGCGGACGTCCTCACCTCGTGGACGAGCTTGTTCCAGCTGCAGGGCGTGAGGACGGCCTTTAACAGTCCCACCGTGTGGAAGACGATGGGCAGGCTACTGCTGCTCAGCATCGTCTGCGCCCTTGTGTTGCTGATCCTTTTGCCGAATCCGGCGAAGTTGAGGACCAGCAAATTCCAGAAGATAGCTGTGTTCTTGAGAATATTCGTGGGTCTGCTCCTGGGTTTCTTCCTCTCCACCTCCGTGAACCGCTGGTTCGAGTGCACACAAGGTTTCTTGGAGCTCTACGATTCGATCAGGTGCCTACAGGTACAGCTTCTTGCCTTGGGCGTCCCTGTGGAGCAGAGGGAGAAGGTCTTGCGCTACGCGACGGTCTCCGGATGGCTTCTCGGCATGACCCTGCAGATAGAAGCGCTTTCGTGCGAGCAAGAGAAAGAGCACGCGTCGGAGGAGATGTTCGACAGCCTGCGGATCGACCCAGAGTCCGCGTCTGACACGGAGTCGGACCCCCTCTGTACGGCACACAGGTTCAACGTCCTCGAGGACAGGGAAATATCGGTCGTGAGGAGAATGGCCGACCCCGCCAGCATGATGTGGGTCTGGGTCGCCTCCTACATCGGCCGCATGGCGATGGACGGGTGGATTCCGCCCATGCAATCGCCGACCTACGGTCTCATCTCGAAGAAGAAACATTGCATAAACAGTAAGTTTCGAAGATCCGCGCGGATATCATGGATCTGCGCTAGGCCCCCCTGGCGGCGCCTCCGGCTCCGTCCCTGCGCGCCAGGGAGGGGGATCCAGCGCTGATCCAAGACGTCCGCTCGGATTTCCGAAAGGTTCTGTTTGTGAAGTGTTTTGCTCTTCTGTCGTCATGGTCTGCGTGGAGAAGGCGCAGAACGCCATCAGGTCCGTTCGGCAGTCTGTCTTGGTGCAGGCTCCTTTCATCTATGTGCACCTGCTGGCCTCTCTCGTTCACGTGAACAACATCGTGAACGCGATAAGCTTTGGCATCGTGCTGGGATCCTGCATCGGCACCACGCTTCAGTACCATGGTGCCTCTGGCATCTACCTGGCAGACTCTGGCGAGACAGACCTGGTCTCCGACGTGGAGAACCTGATCATCAGCTTCTTCATCTGCGTGGTGGGTCCCTTCCTCTACCAGGTCCTCCTGGAGGTCTGCATCTGCATCTCGCAGCCCTTCGCCAGCGAGGAGAGCCAGATCCCGACGGACCGCCTCATGCAACGCCTCCAGACGGACCTTTCGGACAAAAGAGAGAGAACAGCACACACGATCCCATCGATCCGATCCCATCGATCCCATCCGATCCGATCCGATCGGGCCTACCTGTATCCCATCGATCCCATCCCGTCGATCCCATCTCATCGATCGGGCCCATCGATCCCATCCCATCGATCGGGCCGATCTGGGCCCCATCGATCCGATCCGAGGCCGACCCCGGGCGGCCCGATCCGATCCGATCCCCGGATGCCCGACGACTGGGGCGCGGCCGGGTGCCCACACGGCGTGGTTCGGGAGACTCTTCATGGGGGGGAACCCCATGGGGGGATAGGATCCCAGGGGGGGGGATCCCATAGGATCCCCTGGGGATCCCATGGAGAGTCTCCCCAGTGGTGCGGCTGCGCAGCCCGGAGCAGCCGGCCGGGCTGGGTTCCGAGGTCATGCCGATGCAGCTCGATCCGATTCGCGCGTCGATCCGTCGGGTTGGTGGCAGAGGGGGGTGGCCCAAAAGGGGGGATGAAGAGAAAGGCCCCTCGTGGGCACCAGCTGGCTCCAGAAGGGGCCCTGAAGAGCCCGTTCGGGGCCACTTCTCTTCGCCCTCCCCCATGTCGGTCCCCCCCAGTGCAGTGGAGGCCCATGCCAAGAACCACCCTGCTCGCCTCCAGGATGCCCTGGGTTTCTTGGGTTTCGGTGGTTGTGCTGTGGAAGGCGTGACGTTCCCACTCCAAAGATAAGTGGACGTCCTGGGGTCTCAGGGTCTGTTTTTACGCAAGGTTTCTTCTGGACTGGCTGCGATTGTACCACCCGCCCAGAATTCGGCGCGGGTTGCCAATTCGACGCTGAGCGACCCTACAAGAGTTTCTGGAGCTGCGTGCGGATGTCTTGGGGGGTCGGTCCTGGCGGGGGCTCGGGCTCGGGCCCTCCCGCGGCTGCGGCTGCGGGGGGAGCCGCGCGCGGGCCGTGAAGAGGAGGAGGAGGGAGAGGACGATGATGAGGAGGAGGAGGAGGAGGAGGAGGGGGAGGAGGAGGAGGAGTTGGGATGCAAATCCTGGGAGGTCAAATTCTGTTTTTGCCCTGGTCCGAAATCCGGCTTGATCGGGCCTAATCCCGCTTAAACCCGCTTAATCCGGCTTAATCCGAGTCCCATTCCGGCATAACAGCCCCCCAACGGGGCTTAATCCTCTCTAATTTTTCCGACGAAGATCTCCCAGTAGTTGTCTCCTAAGATGGGAAGGAGGAGAAGGAGGAGGAGGAGGAGGAAAAGGAGGAGGTGGAGGAGGAGGAGGAGGAGGACCCAGACCTCCTCGCGTTGTGGCAAAAGTCACGGCGACAGGTTTTCCATGTTATTTGTCCTGCTTTTCACAGGCCTCGGGGGAAAGCCGGTCCCGAGGAAAGGATTCGGACCTCTGTGGGTCGAGGGTGTGCAGCAATCGCGACGTCGGGGGTCTGGAGGAGGAGGAGGAGGAGGAGGAAAGGGAGGAGGAGGAGGAGGAGGAGGAGAAGGAGGAGGAGGAGGAGGAGGAAGAGGAGGAGGAGGAGGTGGGGTGAGGAGCCCTGCCGTCGTGGACTCCTCTTGTCGTGGCGGGTCTGGGCGCAGCCCGATCCTGAGGCGTGCTTGGGTGGCGTCGGCGGTATTGCCCTCGGCGGGGCCCTCGGGGCGCTCGGCGGGCTCCTCGGGGCGCTCGGCGGGCTCCTCGGGGCGCTCCTGGCGGGCGCTCGGCGGGGCCCTCTTGGGGCGCTCGGCGGGGCGCCCGGCGGGGCGCTTGTCGGGCGCCCCGGCGGGCGGGGTGCTCCTCGGGCGGGGCAGCTCCGCGGCGGGCGGGGCTTCCCCTTCCTGCAACCACGGCAGGAAAGAGGCCTTGCCCAAAGCAGGCCTGGCACAGACGTCGCCGAGGAAGGCGCGCACAAGCAGGACTTCTTTTCACATCGCACGGGGCAAGTTCAAGCATGGAGCGCCATCAGTCAGCACTGCACTACGAGTCGGCATGAACGGATCGAGGAAGCGCAGCAGATACAACAAGTGATTCACCAACAGAAGATGGGCATGCTCGTGTGTTTGCAGTTTGGGGGGCCGAACCTCCGAGCCAGAGCGGCCAAACAAGAGGGAGGAAGAATATCAAACCCGAGACTGCCCAATCCCCACTCACCCAGCAGTCAGAACTAGGAATACTCTCCGCCAGGATATGCCCTGCGACTCAGACGCTGCAGATGCGCATCAGTACAGCAACTCGTCCGACGCAGTCGACTTGCAGTGCTTCTTTTCCCGTACGGCGACTAAGAACATGGTAGCATATCCAGCAACCCTCCTCGAAACAATCGGCTGGTACGGAGGCCGTAGACGTTGCCCAAGATATCGCAGCCGACAAATTCATGATCACACAGGTATAGTCCCTGGACGAGCAAGTCAGTATTTCCAGATTGCACATCGAACAGAAGGCAGCCTGAACCACATAATAATCCAAGAGGATAAGAGAACTGGATCTCCGCGACGTGCAGGCATGCAGCTGTATCAGGACAGCGAGGTGGACAGGGACGTCGACATGACAGCGGTGCCCATCCCGATCGGAGGAAGGCCGTCAGCCGCTGAAGAGCCTCAATCGCCCTCGTCTGCCCCACCTTTCTCTCTAAGTTGCCCACGGTAAAGTCCAAGCCATGCAACGGATCCAGAGAAACCGGAACCTCATGTTCAATTAGATGATCGACTTTTTCGCGCACAGCAACCCGTATTCGCCAGCATCCAGCAGCAGAGCCAGCAGCAGCTCACGCAGGTCGCCCGCGCGCTTGCAGTCCTTGCCCCAATGCCAGCTCTAGTACCTGCACCAGTACCTGCTCTTGTCCATGCGCCTCAGCAGATCGCACCGCAGCCAGCACATTGGGTGCCAGGCTGCATTTCTTCGACAGCGACGGACGCGATTGGCAATGTGCAGCGAGCACCAGGCCGAACGAACCCACAGGTATTGGCGACGGCCTGGACCAAAAAGAATTTTGGGACGGGAGCGGCATCGCCCATTACGCAGCTAGCCACTCATGTTGCAGGATGTATCGCCCACGTTCTTTTGGGGGCACATCGGAGACACTGCAGCTGATCATGGCGTTGCTGTTGCAGCAAGCCCCGACAAAGCCCGTGCAACAACTAGAAGAAGAGCCACCTGGACACCTCGCCCCGCTCCCACGGGCACCAGCAGCGGATTTTGTTTTGTTGGTGTTCGCCCCGTCTTCGCAAGCTTCGAGCGCTGTGGCCATCGAGTCCCTCAGGCATATCCCCGCCTAAGCAGGATCCGCTACACGACGTCCGACAGTCGGACATCTGGCTTCTTCAGGATGCTATGTGCCGAGGGGGCCCCTCGGCCCCACCTGGCAAGTGCAGGGGGATCTCTCGGCGCACGATGGGGCGGGGTGCGCATGTCACAGCGACCAACAACACATTGTTTCAGCGCAGGCAGTACATCAAAATTATCAACAGATGATGCCCCGACCATCGCGGCCACCGAGTGGGCAACCATGGCGGCCAGCGGGGCGACTGCGAGCATCATGACCACGTGCGCCATCGACGGCATCAGCAGATGTCTAGATCTGCGTTGGGATATCGCGCGGGGCTGCCCCCCCCCCCCCCCCCCCCCCCCCCCCGCGAGTTTCACGGCGTCAGAACGGCAGCGCTGACCAGGTTCGCGTCGCCGCGCCGTCGCCGGGCAGCTGGCCGCGCTTACCGCTGGCCCCGCGCGCGGGCGCAGCTTGACTTTGTCGGCGTTTTGGTTTCCGGCGACGCAAAGGGCGCGTTGCCCGCGGACTTGCGCGCCGGGGGCGCGACGCGAGTCCTCAGATCAGAGCGCGAATTCCCTTCCCCGCTTTCGCTTCCAGGAACAACCAAGCCACGCCGCGCGCCCCCGTCGGGCGGCCTGTCCAGTGCGGGCCGCAGTTTGGCATCGCTCGGTAGCCTTTGGAAGCAAGGGTGGTCAAAAGCGAGGTAGGTTCGCTTGCCTCCTGTCAGAGCTACTCTCAGCCTTCCCCAGCACCTCTCTCCGCGATCTGGCGTCAGCCAGGTCAATGCGCATCCTGCCGCTCAGTTCGCAGCTGATGTTTCGCGGCCGTTGCGCTGCAGGCCACGGCGCGTTCAATTGCGCACATGTTGCTCTTTGAAGTGCAGCAGAGCTCAACGGCATCTGCAGCGGTCGCCATCGGGCAGGAGAATCCAGTGTTCTTCTTGCAATTTCGACGGGATGCATCTCGAACGCCTCTGCCGCCAACGCCGATCCGTCCACCTTGCCGGATCCACTCCCATCTGGTACCTCAGTGGCACATCGGGGCCCCCTCAGCCGCTCGCCACTGCGAGCCCTGGGCACTGCGCGCATCAGCTGCGCCGACGCGAACAGGACTACCCGCCTCTGCGATCGCGCCACACCTCTTCATCGCCAGTCGGGGTAGCAAGCTGAGCCTTCGCAGCAAGCAGCAACGCCGAGCTGGGGGGCCCGACGCATCGCCGGTCTTTTACAGACTGATTAAAAATCTTCGGAGAGAGCTCGCCGACAGCCGAGCCGACTTAGAGACAGCAGTGACAGGGCCCTACCTGGGCCCCCTGATCCTGGAAACTACGTCGCACACCGGCACCCAGTTGGAGATGGGCAGTTCCCGCCGCGCCTCAGATGCTTGCCGCTCACCCGCCCCTTGCCCAGGATGTCAGGAAGCTAGCGCATCGCCATCGCGACCTCGAGCGCGACGAAGTACCATGTGGCTAGAGCCTGAATGCGGAGCGCGCGCAGGCCACCATCGGCATCGACTTCAACGCCACGTCGCACAGTCAATTTCCGGCACTGAACGGACAGCCAGGCCGCGCGGCTAAGCGGCTCAACCATTCAGGAAGGGGGGGTTCTGCGCAGTCCAAATAGCATCCCCAGACTATTGATGCGCGGTCATTCATTCAGGAGACAAGGATACCAGAAGGCACGATGATAGGAGAAGGCCTGATCATTGTGCCCCCAGGGGCCCGCGAAGGGAAGTTATGCCGCGGGCTTTGGGCCTCGACAGGCCCCCCCCCCCGCGCCTGCGCCAACTGGCCCCCCTCTACCTCGCAGGGAAGCGCTGCGTCGGGCGCTGGGTGGGCCCCAGGAGACTCATCGTCAAGGTAGACGCCCCCTTGTCGCCTCGTTCATGCAATGCGCGCCCCTCGCGCTAGCCGCGGCAGGCAATGCGGCGGGCGCAGACGACCTAGTCATGCAACGAGTCCAACAAACAATTTGTGGTTGGCAGACGCCAGCCACATCGGACCGCGCATGACCGCGCGGCCCACGTCGAGCGGAGCGCGCTGGATGGGTAGTTGTTTCACGCGCGTCTCTTCGAGTCGCAGCCGGCGGCGGCCGCGACCGCGCGCCAGCCCGCGCCCAAGCGCGCCTTTGCGCGGCAGGCGCGCGACGGCCGCGAGCGCAGGGTTGACTGAATATGCGGGATCGCAGCATGGGCTTCTCGCGCGCGCGCGCGCGCCTTGCTTCGCGGCGAAGATGGGTGCATAATTTCTCGACCGCAGACCCATTTCGGGGGAGCGTAAGACCCGGGTTTGCCAGGACTCGGGTTCGCCATCGTTTTTTGACGACCGCGCCTCGGATTTTGACGAGGAGGAGTTTCGTGGGATGTCTGCAGCGGGAGGCCTCGTCAAAATGCAGGCTCGGCCTCGTTATTTTTTTGACGACCTCGTCGGGGATTTCCGAGTCCCCTGTGCCCGGGTCTTACGTCTCCCCGACCATTGCGCGCGCCATCAGATTCACCGGCACAAGCAAGGTCAACATGCCGAAGGCCGCGAGGATCCAGGCAGGGTTCGGGCATTCCCACAACCGACAATGACAGCGCAGACCTGGGCGCGCCCTTCAAGCACAGAAATACACCTACACCTCATGGCATGCGCGCGGGCCGCCCCCGCCAACATATACGTCGCCCATCCGGCCATGCACTCCGAAATCGGCGACAGGCCAGGCAGATGGGCGCCGGCACTTGCTCGCCAGTCTCGACCGCCCTGGAGCTCGGGGGGCCAGGGTTCCAGGACATGCCGTCTAACATCGGCATCTCTTCCGTCGCAGCCACCTGGGGTCATGCATCATTTCAGCCAACAAGCCCTGACCCCCGACATGGTTGTGACAAGGTAGCCGAGGTGCTCCATGGAGCTCCTTCGGCAGGCCATATGGAGCACGCGCGAGCGAGGATCCACCCAGCACTGCCCAGCATTAGAATGGGTGGTCCTTCGGCAACTGCAGAGGTTCGAACGCATGCTTCAACGCGGATCTGAATTGCCTCTGCCTTTCAAGGACACCCAACGGAACGCCTGCCAGACTTCGGAGGAGCCCGCCAAGCATGTTTTACCTTATGTGTTTTGGGGGCTGTGGGCGCGGGGTTCGTTCCCTGCGAGTTTCTGTTACTTCGCGACAGCAGGGAGTCCATGCTACCCGGCATGGCTTGTCACAGACCGACCGACATCATCATGCCTTTCAGTTGGCTGGAACAACGCATCAGGAATGCGCTGGCATGGCTGGGGGGGGGGGGGGGGGGGCGATGACCTGTTCGATCAGACTGGGCTGTTCGTTCAGATTGGAATTGCCACCCGCGGCCCCCGCGCTCCGAGGGGGGGGGAGAGGGGGGCGGTGAAAGTGCCAAAGGGTGGCGGCCAAGGTTAATGACCTCGTGCCTGGAGATCTTGCCAGGCTTGCACGCGGCCAAGACGCCGCGCCTTCGTGCGAAGCACGCTGCCGCAAGCCGCCAGCCACCTCCTGCTCGAAATGTCGAGTTGAGGCGTTCGAGTACGGGGCGCGGGAGTCGCTTCCACGATGGCCACAACGTTGCGCAGGCCTGCCAATCATCAGGATGCGCCGCCTGCCATCCCTCTACGCGCCTGCGCGCAGCTTTCCAGCGCGTGCTCAGAGCCCGCGCGGCGCAGTTCAGCCAGGACGAGGGGGGAACAAGAGCGCAACAAAAAGCCGAGGTCTCTGATGCCGGAATGTGGCGGTAGCTAGGCCGGGCATCTTGGCCCCTTCAGACCCTCGCCTCTCGGGCGCCACCGCTTGGGCCTGTCAGCAAACGCGGCCCAGGTCGAGGGTTGCCCGACGGCGGCCAAATCTCTGTCAGGTTCCAGAGCAAGCATTCGTCCCAGCCGACTTCTTAAACTTGAGTCTCGGCCTCATCCAGTCCAGCATCGCAGGGGGGCGCGGCGCGGCCAGCTGCCTCTTGGTCGCGGCGGGCGCGCGCCAGCACTGTTTTTCCCCCCCCCCTTTTTCCAGGGCGCGTGAGCCATTGTGCAAACCAGGGGGCTAGGATACGTAGACGACCAGCTCACATGTGGAGGCCTGCGCGACACGCGCTTGAGTGGATGACGTCGCCATGGCGCGACATATGCCATAGTATCGGTGGCGGGAAAGTCAAATCTGCAGCTCGGAGATAGTTCGCGACCCTACCAGGTCAGTGGCAACAAAGACATACAACCGCCAGTTCTACATCGTTGACCAGTGTAAGCGTCTAGGGGGACAGCTAAACGCATTGCCAGGCATGGGCCCTGCGCTGGCCTACCGGCGCAACCAGATGCACGCTTGGGCCCCCATGGGGGCCCTCGAGAGGTCAGTTTGATAAGAGTATGTTGCCGCGTCGCCTGCCAACTCCATTGGGCGCGCGAGAGCCTTGCACGCGCCCATGCACAACTGCGCTCTGTTCGGGCGCGCCTCAATTTGAGGCTTGGCGGACCCCGAGATCAGCAACGCATCGGCTGTTCTCATTCTAGCAGCACTTCGGATTAACTATAGCGACGCGCTGCCCCGAGGAGGGCATGCACTTTTTTTCCTAGGAGGCTCAGGTTCTGCCGGCTTCCTGGGGGCCCAGGTTCGCCTGGCACGTTTCTGCCTTCGCTTGAAGCGGCTGGCCTTTCGCCCCAGGCATCTCACGGCGCGCCCCTGCCCCCCCCTCCTGCAGTTGAGATTATTATGTCTAGGACCTGTTAGGCATGTTGTCTCATGCGCTAGAAGCAGTACCGTACTGCAACGTACTGGCTCAAGTCAAAGCAGTAAAAGATTATCATCTTTATTGCCATTAGTTCATATAGCTTTCGCTTCAAGAACTTAGTATTTCCAGTTCAGGATTTTCATCAGAATCTGGAGTTTGGTAGCGGAGCCAGTCGGCTCCCTGCCTTCTGGCTCTCTCTCTGCCGCAGGACATACAGTTACGGCACCGACGACACCTACGAGATTATCATCCCCTGGTGTAGTCTGATATTTGGGTTGTTTCAGTATATCAAGATATACATTACCAGACACAGAGTTGGATCAAACACGGGCTATTTATCTGAAGTTCGGTTGGAAAGATGTTGGCCTCCCCACAGACTACTCCACTCTCCCTCAAGCAGTATTCTAAGGACATACCGCCGGGCTGGCGGCCACGGGCATATCCAATTCGTGAGTATCTAGAAGCGCTAGAGATATGGAGTCGACTCACACGGTTGGAACAGGACCAGCTCGGCGCAGCGGTCATGAGCAGACTGGAAGGCCCGGCACTACGAGCAGCTCAAGATCTACGCGTGACGCGACTTGATCAGGCAGGCAACGTTGTGAACTACCGTGGCATCGAGGCGGTCAGTTTACCAAGAGTTGCAGCAATATTAGACGGCCGAGGCAACGAACTCGCCCCACTACAGCACAGTGGAATCACCATTCTGAATGACAGATTGTTTGAGATGTATGGACTGGACGACCAAGATTTGGCCTGGACATCGCTGGACAGATTCTTTACTTTACGTCAGGAATCCAGTCAGGACTTCATCTCATATCTCTTCGAGTGGGATCACTTATACGAAGAAGCTGAACGATATGGAGGATTACAAATGGGCGAGTCAGCTAAGGCGTGGCTTTTCTGGTCACGGACGACATTCGCTGATAAGACTCTCGCGGATCTACGCTTAAAAGTCAATGGAGATCTCAACAGATGGCGCGAGATGGTTCAATTGCAGCTGAAGGTAAGCAAGAACGAGATGGCAGCTAACGAACAGCACGTTGGATATAAGAACTACTGGGAAGATTCAGACTCCTGGACAAGAGAGTATGAATACGACTACGACAACTACTACGAGGATGATGAGGAGTACTACGACGAGTGGTACGACGAAGAGTATGATGAAGATGATGATTGGTATGACGACAATGGAGATCAAGATGGATACGGAGGCGCAGCAGCAGGTGGCACTTCATCATCTCTTCCATCCCCATCGACACCGGACGAGGACTACTGGCAGCATGTACGCGGAAAAGGATCATACGGCAAAGGAAAGGGCAAGGACGACAAAACCGGCAACGGCAAGAACGGCAAGAAAGGAGGTAAGAAACGACAAGGAGATCAGTGTACGCTATGTGGATCAAGATGGCACAATTCAGACACCTGCCCTCTCAAAGATGATCAGAAAGAGGACAACGCGTATCAGATTGACGAGCAGTATGATGAAGAATACTACGGACAAGGAAAAGGCTATCGCAAAGGAAATCGCAAAGGTAAAAGACGTGGCAACGGCAAAGGATACGATCGAGATCGGCACCGAGGCTATCAAGACAATCGAGGATCTCACGACCATCATCGACGCGATGTTCCACGTTTCGGCAGAAGCGACTTCCAGCAGCGACAGCAGAAAGGTAAAGGACGTGGCAAGAAAGGATATCGATCAAAAGGAAAAGGCTACGACCAACGACGACAGTTCTATCAAGACGCTGATCGCGAGGACGACGCATATGGAAGCTACACGACCTTGCCGGCCATCCATGAACAAGAAGAACCAGACGAACAGGCAGCAGTACCGAATGAGACATCCACGTACGACAAGAACATCATGACACGGACCCCTTTATCTTCAGGAGCGTGCCAGTTCGTACCTACCTCGACGACGGCAGAGAGAACACCGACGCGGAAAGGATCAGCATACGACGACATATTCGGCACCGGAGAGAGAACCACAGTTGGACAGGGACAACCACGGCATCCACCTGGGTTAGGCCCAGCAGCTACGGCGACTGGCGCGACGAGCTCAAGCTTTTCGGCATCATCAAGCGCAGTTTCGGTTTCAGCGTCTACTCATACCTGCTACAGATGTTTCTCAGCGGCGATTGCGAAGTGCGGCACGTGTTCCCGTTCGTTTTGTATATGTCACGGATTCAAAGGACACTTGATGGTGATGTGCTCTTCTTGTTTGGATATCTCAGCCGCCCGGCAGCAACAACAGCATCAATCACAGCAAGACGCACAGTCACCAGGGACCACTTCTCAGCAGCAGACCACACCAAGCTCTGATGACACGTCATCAAGTTGGATGTTGATACCTAGACCGGACGAATCGCAGATTCAGGACGAGCCAGAGGAGTTTGCAGCATTGCCAGCCTCTGGCAACCCGTTCAAGAACTTGGCGGTCATCAGCGGAGTCAACGTCATCGGCCTCATCGTAGACCCTGGAGCGGCTCGCGGTCTTATCGGAAGTGCTACTCTTCGAGAGATCTTCGACAAGCTACTACGACCTCGCGGCCTGATGAAACACGTGATGTGGTATCGTTCAAAGAACAAGTTCACGGGCATCTCATCTCAGCCCCAGCACAGCATCGGTATATGTGTATTTCCTATTGGTCTGGTTGGAATGAAGCATGCTTACTTTTCTTGCGATGTCATCACAGGTCAGTCAGCGAACTGTCCTGGACTTATTCCACTACAGACTCTGCTACGACTCGGCAGCATCATATCGTGCGGACACTTCCAGAATCAAGACGGACTTCTGGGACTGAGACTCGGCAATGGCGAGATGTGCTCACAGAGGATTCTCTTGACGGACTCATCGCACTACTTACTTCCGATCGACAACTTCGACAAAGAAAAGAACGACGTGTGGAACAAAACAGTGCTTCAGCATCAGCAGGAAGTGGACGACGGAGCACATCAGCAAGGACAGCATCATCACGGAGTCACTCTTATATCCATGATCGACGGCAACGACCGAGCACCACATGAGGACCGCGGGACTCATTTTCATTGAGTCCTGGGCACGACGCTAAACTGTTCACTCCAGATACTCTTACCTCATTCTCATCTACGACACGGAAATACTATCGAGATTGGCAAGCTCTTTCTTCAAAGGAATCTTTCTCACTGTGGAACGGCGAACCACTCTTTCCTTCGCACCTACTTCCAGAGGAGTTGGCAGTTGCAAGGACCGAATTCAATTCGATTCCAGAAATGTTCTACGCGACCTACACTTGGCTACCGGTCATCACGCCCGAGAATTACGACGCTTTCGAGGCAGCATTGGCCAAAGGACCTTATTGCGGATATCCGATTCTATGGAGTTGGTGTTCAGGTTCATCCCATCTATCTCTCTGTATGGCATCATTACCTTTCTTATGTGCAGTACTTTTCCCAGTTGACCTACGCTACGGATGGGACCTCAAACATCGACCTCATCAACTCAAGTTACAGAGAGCAGACAAGACATTCAAACCAAGAGTTACGACTATGGAACCAAGATGCAAGTATTGGGGTCACATGGGCACTGGACGAGACATCAAGGACACCATAGAGTTACGAGAATCAGAAATGCCCATGCTGAAGTTCATGACCTCACACGCTGTCAAGATCAAGCAGGATTTCAGAGACAATTTTGTGGAGAATCCAAGATCTTCTAGTATTTGGACGAAGTCTCCCTTGGCAGCTCTCCTTGATCATCCAGCTTATTCGAATCAACGTTACAATACTTGTATGTGTGCTTTCTCCAGTGAAAAGGACGGCCGAAGGAACAAGAAGGACACTACGTTGATTTCGACTTTCTGTCTCAGTCATTCTGCGAAGCGCTGCAGCTGCAAGAAGGAGCACATACATCTTCAAGGTTATGATAAAGAGACGCATCGCAAGCGGACAGCAGCAGCAGCAATGTTTTCAAAGAAGTTCTGTACGGCACTCTGCAAGGACATCTTGGCCCTGGAGTCCAAAGAACCAGGAATCTCTATCAACAAGTTCTCAAGAGCTTTCCCGGCAGCAGCAGATGACGAGGCAGAAGATGAAGCACCATTAGCTCAGTTACCAGCACCAGCAGGACCTAAGTCCTTAGACGACCTCATGGAAGAATTCAAGGACATCGACACCAAGAGCATCAAGATCACGCTCGACACCTTCACGCCCACGGAAGCACAATGGATCAAGGCAGCGATTCTTTCCATCACCGATTACACTATGAGTTTCGGCGTTCCTGGGACACCTACCGGACGGATTTTGATGTTGCCTGGTACTGGTAGACCACAACAGGAAGGTGCACGAGTTCTATGACATGCTCTCAGCCAAGTTTACATGACCAGGACTGTGACATCTCAATGCCATATGTCGGAAGCACACAAGTTTGACGAGACTGAGTTTAGCAATCCTGATGACTACAAAGATCGCATCAGATTTCTAGGCAACAAGGACGGCCACTACCACATGAGCGTAGTCAAGGATTGGAGAAGCGCACCTGAAGACGACATAGACACCACGACGACGATCTACATCATCACTCTCCTCGGCGTTCACCTTTCGGACATTATACTCGACGGTCCTCCCGGCCGACGAGATCAAGCTCGACGCCTCGGAGGAAAGCAACCACGACCTACACATGGACCATATGCTATTCCACCAGAGAGGCCTGGACCACTTGCGGCTTCTACTGACGACGCCATCGAGAAGATCGAGATCAACGGCCGAGTCTTGTCACGGACGAAGCCCAACATGGAACTTCGGGAGCTACCCAAGAAGTTGACTCATGCCAACGAGAAAGATCGTGCCGGACTACTGCGTCTACTTCATGAACGCTTCTGGCACAATTCTCCATTGGGCGTGATGAAGTTGCTGCAGGCCATGCTCTTACCTCAGGCTATCGTTCTACAGGGCATGGAGATTTGCAAGGCTTGTGAAGTTTGTCAGCAATGGGCTAAACGACACATACGACCTCAGATTAAATCGTTTCTGGCTACAGTGTTCAACGAGATGGTACAGCACGATTTGTTCTTCCTCTGGGATGAAACGTTCATGATTCTCATTGATGAAGCCACTAAGTGGAAGACTGGAGACCACCTCATCAACAAGACGGGCCCAGTCTTGGTGAAGGCGCTCAACTACCTTTGGATACGCATTTGGGGCGCGATGCAGAACCTTCTCACTGATCAAGAAGGAGGTCTCATGGGACACGAAGCCACCAAGCTATGTGATCGACTCGAGATCAACAGACTGGCTATCGGCAAAGGAGGCGCTACCACCAAAGGACTTGTCGAAAGGCATCTAGCCCTTCTCAAGCTTTCTATGCTCAAGCTCAAGCAGTCAAGTCAAGCAGAAGGATTGGATCTCAGCTACTCCGACATCTGCTACGAGTGTTGCGCAGGCCACAACTGTACTCTCAACTATGGCGGCAGCACTCCACAGTTGGCCTTGACTGGACAATTACCGAGGATGATTGCGATCGACAGCGAGACCATCACATCCATGACGGGCGCCCTTGAGAAGCGTCCTGACTACATGGAGTCTATGTCACGCGCACGACTACTGGCTCGACAGGCTATCGTACAGTCAGTTATTCAAGATCGATTAGCTCAGGCATCCAAGATAACTCAGCACCAGCACGAGCCGGAGCTACTCGCACCGGGAACGATATGTGACATTTGGCGAGAACCAGCACGGAAAGACGAATGCGGATGGCGAGGACCAGCGGAAGTTATCAGCCTGGAGCGACGCGCAGGATCGGCAATAGTCAAGCACCAGGGCCAGCCGCTTATCATTCCTCTACGACATCTTCGGCGACACGTTCTTACCGAGCACTACATCACGGAGCTCAACAAGAAAAATGACATGAGCAGCTTCTACATACACTACGACCTGGTCAACCCTACGATGGTCAAGGCAGCGGCTACCTTTCTGGCGCCATATCAGATATATGCCGATGGAGTCTTGGTTCCTTCGGAGACGCTGTACGACCTGATGGATTTAGTTGATGGATCTACGCCCACTAAAATATATTGGTTTGGCTTGGTATGGCAGCAAGAGCAGTATCGATATGTTCCCAGTGAAGAAGCTTGCGATTCATGCAAGCCTTTGGCCCTGGGCATCAAGATATTCAGCGATACGTTCAAGCCCGTGCATGGTATCTTGTACGGCTCACAAGTACGTCGACTTCCTCAGATTGAATATGCACAGTGGGCTCTACTGCTACGCTGGCGACGAGAGGACCGAGCGGACTACAGTATTCGTGTACGACGTCCAGACATAGCTCTTCGCTATACAGCCGAGCAATCTACCAACTACAGCACAATGATGCTCTACAGCTATGACCATTGCGAGGATCTGGACAAGCATTTCGATCCACCAGAGCTGGACTGGAGTGGCATCAGCATGATTGACTGGCCTGGCGACCTCTCTGACATTGTTATTCCGGATCAGCAGCCACCGCGGGATCCACCAGCACCGCCAGCTCGGGCACCACCAGTTCCACCTTTTCGGTCAAATGCGATACCTCCACAAGAGCCTGGACGACCACCAGATCAGCCATCGCATGGTCGACCCTCGACGGCACCAGCTACGGCAGGCACACCGCAGCTCAACGTCCCAGGCGACCAGACCATCGACAGCGACGACGACATGGAGGAGATGCCAGCTCATGGACATGATCACGACCTACCTCCAGCACCTGGACCAGCACCTCGACGCATCTCCCGAGAGGCACCTATGGGTCCACCTTCGTTGCAGCCACAGCACCGAGACACACAAGGATCAGAGGACTCACTGCAGACTCCAACTACTCCTGACAAGCTACCTTACATTCCTCTCGACTTGGACAAGTCCAAGACAAGCACAGCGGAGAAGCAGAAAGCAGTTGATCCTCCAGACGCGACACAGTCACCACCTCAGAAGCGAGGAAGATCATCATCGCCATATCCATGGCCCTCTCCTTGGCAGCCTGAGTCACCACCACGACCACCGACGACTTCTACGGGGAGATATCAACCAGGAGCCTCTTCATCGTCAACGGACTTACCAGCGGCTACGCCGGGTACGTCCTCGACACAGCCAGCTCCAGCGGATTCGACAGAACCACCTATACTTCCCATTCGTAAAGATGAAGCACCAGCAGGAGAGCAACCCTCGACTTCTACTGACAGAACTCTGGAATACAGCGACGACCCAGATGGAGATACCAGATACCAGGAAATGATTGACCACCTTGACATCCCCAAGATTGTCAATCTATGCGAACGACTACCCGACGGAACTCATAAGCAAAGTATGGAAGCAATTTATGACGAGATGATCAGCAACCTTTCAGATGATTTTGATTTTGTATCTCCGACACTTTACTCCGACTCGGACCGGTACTTGTACTTCCATTACGATTTGCATGAGTCAATGGTTTTTCGAGTTGATGATTCGACGGCGAACCTCACAGACGACGAGATGAGACGTTTTGCGAAGTTGGTTATTGCAGGAGATCATAAGGAGTTGAAGGCTTTTGTTACTCATGATATTTTCGAACCTGTACTTCGAGACCACCTACCCGATAAGGCGAACATAGTTGATTGTACATGGGTGAGGAAATGGAAGGTCAAACACGTTGAAGTCAAATCACGACTATGCGCTCGAGGCTGTTTCGACCGACAGAAGAACTTTATTGAGAAGCACAGCTCGACAGCGACAAGATTGTCGCAGCGTTTGGTTTTGAGTTTAGGATGTTGTGAAGGTATTCTACATGTGAACGACGAGAATGACGGCGACGTCGACACCGAGAGCCTGGATATTTCAACGGCTTTTCTACAAGGACTTGGATACGACAACCTACGCGAGAAAGCAAGGAATCTCGGCTATGAGTATCGCGAAGACCGGACAGTCTACATCCTTCCTCCGGAGAATGTGTGGAGCCACTTTCGACGCATGCCGGAGGCATCTTCCAGTTGGAAAGTTGCAGACGAGGATCGACACAGATATGCCCTCAAATGCCTGAGAGCAATGTATGGTTTCACAGACGCACCATTGATGTTTCAGTTGGCCTTGTTGGAGTTTCTCAAAGATAAGACAGGAGCTAAATCATCGGTTTTCGACGACAACTATCTTTACTGGGGCATCGAGTACAAGGGCAACGAGGTGATCGTCTTAGTCATGACAGTTCATGTGGACGACTTACAGATTACTGGCAGCAGATTCTATCGCGATTGGATACACAAGAAGTTGGAATCCAGATTCGGCAAGCTCAAGAGGCAGACGATGCCATATACACATGCTGGCCTACAGCTCGAACGAATTGCACCGACGTGTATACGCATTCATCAAGATCAGTTCACATCATGTCTTTCGCCATGTGTTATACCAAAAGAGCGAGTTGATGTACCAGATGCACCCTGCACGGCAGCAGAACACAAGACGTTCAGATCTCTTACTTGTGGAGCACTCTGGGCATGCCAGACACGACTGGAGGAACTATTCAACGTTGTCTCTCTACAGACCAAGCTACAGAGCCCGACCATCAAGGACCTCCTGGCGATCAACGCAGTGATCAAGAGACTCAAGAAAAATCCCGAGAAGTTTGGCATCTACTACAGGAAGCTCAAGGCACCACTACGGATCTCTTGTATTACGGACGCCTCTTCAGCCAACAAGAACAGCAATTTCGCCACAGAAGGAGTCACGATAGGTCTTCAAGAAGACCGACTACATTTTCCTCTATGTGATCGACAAGATTATCTGCAGGACAATCTGATCAATCGGCTCAGTGGGAAGCTACATGCACTGGTGGTCACTTCGACCAAGTCTAAGAGAGTCTCACACAGCACGTCCCATGCGGAAACGTTGGCAGCAGCACGAGGAGTTCCCATGGCACAGATTATCGGCATGAGGCTCACAGAACCGGAGATTAACATTCTATGCGGACCTCAGAAGCCACTACAGCTTCAAGAACGACTCGACCGAGGGCAGTTGAGTTTACCAGTGGACGCTTTCATTGATTGCATGGACCTGTGGGAGTTATGTTGCGGACTTCGAGGAACACCACAGGACAAGTCACAGCGTTTGGGTATTCTGTCGCTTCGAGAAGAGCGACGAACCCTGAGACTACGACGACTTTATCATGTACGTACCAAGTGGATGGTTTCAGATATGTTGACAAAGTTCGTGGGAGCAGATTCCAAGTCACTCTTGGAGCTGATCACCACCGGTTGTTGGACGATCGCAGGCACACTTCGAGTCAGGCAAGGATTTGGACTAGACAGTACCAAGTCCAACACGACAAGACTATGATATTTCAGTTCAGGATTTTCATCAGAATCTGGAGTATGATCTGGAGTTTGGTTATATGTGAGATGTTATATGAGCAGCTCCACATGTATAGCATTGATCGACTTCAATTGTGGAGCTAGTATTTTATGTTCACCGCTATCGGCTACCACTTCGAGATGGATTATCATCAGATGTATTTCAATGGATTTATATTTGGTGGCCGTGGTGGATATGATAACCCTGTTATGGCTTACTTAGGACTGCTGTCCTACTCTTCTCCCTTCTCACTCCTTCCTAGGGCCGCTACCGAGCTCCAGTAAAATCGACTGGGTTTTAATTTTTATAAGATCCAACATGTCCTAAAGAAAATAGGACCAGAGTTGAGATTATTATGTCTAGGACCTGTTAGGCATGTTGTCTCATACGCTAGAAGCAGTACCGTACTGTAACGTACTGGCTCAAGTCAAAGCAGTAAAAGATTATCATCTTTATTGCCATTAGTTCATATAGCTTTCGCTTAAAGAACTTAATATTTCCAGTTCAGGATTTTCATCAGAATCTGGAGTCCTGCCCCCCCCCCCCCCGGCGCGCTCCGAATCTCCCTGGGCACCGCCGCCAAGCGGGCGCATTCGCCAGTCAAACTCATAACGGATGGCTTGGTTTGGCATTGTGAACAGACCAATATACATTCATATTTTCGCCCGGCGACCTGGCCGACCATGAGGAGACAGCTCGCGCGGCAGAACCTTTTAGGAGTTGGAAATCGATGATCAAGCGAGCGCATTTACGCGCGCGTGCAAGGCATGTTGACAGCGTCAAACAGCAGCAGCTGCGCGCAGACCTCCTCGGCGCTACCAGAGGGGCCGGCATCGGTGACCGCGCGTTCCTCCGATCCCCCCCCCCCGCGCCTGGCCCCTTCGGCATTTCCACGCTGGGACTGCGAAAGTGGCCCGCCCAAGCGCCTAGGCCTCCGAGGTGCTCACCGACAGCTCGTATCCAGCGGAACGTTTTGCTTGGAGGACCAAACAGACGAGGCTGATTCCAAGGTTCTGCAGTGTTCCAGTTACTGTCCTGAGGCCAGTGAACCCCATGTCCCCCCCCGTTTAGGGCCGTCGGCCCCTCTCTGTTCGCGCCCGAGATTTCCGGTCAGGGGGCGCAGGCGCGCTTGCCGTGGATCTCGGGAGTCGCGGGGGCCGCGCAGCAGCGCCGCGCAGCAGCCCAGTATACATGCACACAGCGCAGTATACACGTACCCGCGCAGCAGCGCAGTATACATGTACCCATGCTTCTAGGCCACCGACAAGACGTGCATAATGGATTCGCCAGAGGTGCCAGGATCATTCGCGCTGCCAACGCGACCGAAGACAGGCACAGGCACTCGCATTTGGATGCTTGGTTTTGAGTTGTTCGGTTCGCTCCTACTGAGAGGGCGCGTGACAAGCGCGTTCGTATACATTGCTTTAGACCGTGATCCTCATTGCCCGCTGACCCGGAGGGAGCCAGTAGAGCTGTGAGATGTTTCAGGGAATTTTGAGGAGCCCACATCGAGCAGCAATGATGTCCTCTGACAGCGATCTGCGCGGAGAGTCGATGTCGCCATGATGGCAAGCCGCGCGCAATGGCACGCCAGCTATCATCGTATGCCCCCGGCCCCCCGTCCAACTGCAGATTCCGCTCCCGTTCCATCATGGACGTTACCTTCGCTTGCTCTGGTGACCATCCTGCACGGCAAAGCCACGCGTGCCCACGCACAGTTGTTGCAGCCCGACGTATGCACCTTCGGTGCAAGTTCCCGCCAATTCGTTTCGCATGGCCGTCATCAGTTTTCAATATTTCTCAGCAGACGTTCGCAACCTCATGGGAGATGGAAATGCAGGCATACAACGCGGCACATCGAGGCAGGTGTTCGCCATGCCCCCCACCTCCTCGCTTCAACGCTTTAGGTTCGGACTCTCTGGCGGATGCGGCCGTGGCCCACTGTCAAGCCTTGCAGTGTGTCCGTTCCCTTCGCGCATCCGCCGTCATGTCGCTCCTATTTCTTAGCGGTCGGGCGGGATCAAAGGTACAGTTCGGGAGAGGGGCCATGATTGTTTTTTTGTGCCTCCGCCCTTGCGCCCACCCCCGCGCCCGTTTCGCGGGCGAACGCTCCGCCTTCAAGTTCGAGGCTCGGTGCGTGATCCAAGACAATGCGGCCCGCCTTCGCTGGGAGTGAGTATTGCTAGTCGTAGTAGGAGCAGGATGATGAGGAGGAGGGAGGAAGAGGAGCAAAAGGAGCAGGAGGAGGAGGAGGAGGAGCAGGAAACGGGAGGAGAAAGAGGGGGGCGAAGTGGAGGAGGAGGAGGAGGAGGAGCAAGAGGAGGAGGAGGAGAAGGAGGAGGAGGGGGTCCAGCGCCGAATCAAGAAGTCCGCGCGGGGTTCCGAATGTTCATATTGATGCCGTTGCTGTCTTTTTTCAGGACCTCACGGACGCGCGCAAGATGGCCGCCAGCTTGCCGTCTTGGGAGGCCCCGACGTTCAGGGGCTCAGCCGACGCGGCGGCCGCAAAGGCCGCAGGCGCGGCGGATGCATAACATGGAACCTGCGCAGGCAGGCGCTGTCCCATCGGAGGCTCAGGTGGGCACCAACGTCAAGGTTCGGCGGCCGAAAACGCACACATACCGCCACCCTTCAACAATTTCCCTTGTTTTGACCTCGTGGGGGGCCTTCGTCGCCACCGTTGTATTCTTTTCGAAGTTCTGGACGGGGGACAGCGGTGTTTTTTCCCCCACCCGATAGGTTGGAGGTGTTAGATTTCAAGAACAGACCCCCCGGCCAACCCCACCCGTACCGCGGCCGCCAGACCCCAAGTTGTCCCGAGAGTCCCCGAAAATGTTTGGGACTCCTGCCTCGCGCCCTCGACAAACACGACTGCAGACCGCGGCCGCCAGACCCCAAGTTGTCCCGAGAGTCCCCGGTAGTCCCTGGGACTCCCGCCTCGCGCCCTCGACAAACATGACATAGCATACCATTGCAATTCATGACACGCTACAGCATAGTACAACATCACAAACCATATCATTGCAGAACATTGCAGCACAGAACATGGCATAACATACCATGGCATAACATCACATTATATGCCTTATCATGTCATGTC
Organism: Prorocentrum cordatum; assembly: GCA_963575745.1. Classification (NCBI taxonomy): domain Eukaryota; class Dinophyceae; order Prorocentrales; family Prorocentraceae; genus Prorocentrum; species Prorocentrum cordatum. The sequence goes on from CAUYUJ010014618.1 coordinate 289,261, forward strand.
ACGATAGCACAATCTAGTAGACAGAGCACGACATAACATTACATAGCATGCCAGCACATGGCATCACCATACATCATACCATATCATATCATGCACCACATAGTAAACATACTACGACATAACATAACAGAGCATGACATATCATGACAAACCAATGTAGATCATAAAATAACAAATCACAACATAACGTCACATGACAAACCAGAGCAGAACGTCACATAACAGATCACCACAGAGCATCCGATAACAAAACAAGCCAGATCACACGATGACATCACATAACAAACGAAAACCAGGCCAAACCCCCAGTTGTCCCGAGAATCCCCGAGTCCTTGCCGCCGCCCCGCTGCGGGCGGCCTCCTCGCCTGCGCTCCTCAGTCTAAGGATGGGAGGGGGGAAGAAGGATGAGGGGAAGGAGGCATGGGGCAGGAGGAGGAGGACAGGGGCTCAAGGTTGCGGTGGAGATCGTTCGAAGCAAATCATGTTCTTGGTTTCCCCAGAACGATCGGCGGTTTTTTATCCACCGAGGGTAGCTCATCCCGATTTCGGTGAAGTTGGTAATCCTCCGGGTTCCAAGGTTGCCGAAAGATATATCCAGAGTCGCCCTCCCGCGGCGGACCCCCCCCCGCCTGTTTGGGCGTTGGTGCCCATCTCCACGCCTTCGTCCCTGACCGTGGAACGCAGCACTGCAGGGCGACATGTGTTGGGGGTCCGTGCAGATGCTTCGGCTCGGTGTCGAGCCCCCGTGGCGGCGCCTCCAGCGCCGCCCCCTGGCGCGCCCCGGGCGCCGGGGCGGGGGGTCCAGCGCCGATCCCAGAAGTCCGCGCGGGCGAGGAATCCTGCCCGTGCCGCCCCCCCGGCTCCCCCAGCAGGGCACGCCCGGCCACAGACGCTGGAGGCGAGGGGGCGCCTTTGGCGCGGCCCCTTCGGGCTCGAGCTCGCAGTGCTCGCCCTCGCTCGCCGCTCGTGCCGTGGTGTCCCCCCTCCCGCCCCGCCCCGGCGGCTTCGAGACGGGGGCCTCCGTGGGCTCGCCAGGTTCCGCGGGCGGGGCCCCGCCTCGAAGGGCGTCGGCGGCTGGACCGGGGAGGCGCCGGCCCGTCGTGAAGTGCGCCTTGCCGCGCAGGTTTTAAGTCCGGCCTGTCCCTCTACAGGAGGAAAATTCCAAAGAAGTCAAGCACTGATCTGAAATATGTTTGAGTATCTTCATGTCTGTCGCCCGAACGCCGCCTGTAGGAGGGCATGCCCGACCGAAGTGCGGGTTCCCTTGCGATCCGATCAATCCGATCCGATGTCGATGCCGTCCGGCCCGATGCGATTTGATTCCAGAAGGTCCGGCGATGCGAAGCGGCCCCGTGATTGCATGGCGATGTTGCGCATCGTGGAGCAGCCGATCCGATTCGATTTCGATTCCGTGCCGATGCAGCCCGATCCGATTCAGATTTCGGGTCGGTCCGATTTTCGGGCGGGGCTAGAACGAGGACAAGCCCGTTCCAGAGCGTTCTGGAACGCTCTGGAACGGATAGGCACCTGTCGAGCGGCATCCGGGCGCCGTTTGGGGCCCTTCGAGTTGTGTTGGGAGGCAGCGATAACAACCGTAGAAATATACCAACGACCATAGTGATAACAACGACAATGATAACATTGATAACAATGATCACAACGATCACACCAATCACAACGATCACAACGGTCACAACGACAACGACGATCTCTATGATCATCACGACAACGATAACAACGATGACAGTGATATTGGATACCACGATGGCATCGTTAGCATTATCGTTGTTATCGTTGTTCTGGCTATCGTTGGTTTAGTTGTCATCGATGTTATCTTGGTGATTGCCGTCGTTTAGCCTTGCTGTCGACCTCTTCTCTGGGGCCGTCGCAGGGCTCTCGTGGGGCCTCCTTGGGGGCAGCTTTGGAGGTCTACCGCGGCCCTCTTCGGCCCGTTCGGCGAGCTGCTGGGCCGTCTTGGTCATGTCGTGGACTGTGTTCGCCGGCTACTCTCAGGAGGGAACAAAAACACACACAGGCACAAAAATCGACAATTCCCTAGAAATTCTGGGAAAATATGGGAATTGGGGGGGAAGACAACAAATCCGACAATATGGTTAAACTATGGGGAATCGAATCCTGTTATTTGTGTTCATTTACTTGTGTGTCCCAGGGCCCCTTCATACTCGTCGCCTTGGGCCTCCTTGGGACACTCGATGTGCGGTCTTTCTGTAATGGTGGGGCACCCTTGGAATCGTTTTGAAGCAGATGAGGCCGTCTCAGGACCACCTTTTGGGACGACGTGCCTGGAGGCCAGAGCGCGTGACATGACCTGCGGTAAGCCTTACGTAGCTAGTAACAAACAACGATGACAGGGCAGAGGGGGGGGGGGGGGGGGGAAAATGTGCTCTCGTGGGACCATCTCGGGGGCCCAGCGGGGCCCTCTCGGGCTGCTTGGGCCCTTCTTGGGCCGTCCAATGCCCCTCTTGGGTTTTTTCGGCGCGGTCTGGCGTCCTCCTTGGCTTCCAGCTGACGGCGCTGACCAGCTGTTGGACCGTCTTGGCTGCATTTTGGGGGCCGTGTGGGGTCTGTACAAGCACGTCTGACTTCTCCTCCCCGCCCGTGTCAATCATCTTCTCTTGTTGTTCGCGCGTGTGCGCAACCTATTCGTCATCGTCGGAACCATGCCCACCCCCACGGGCAGTGGAAGTTGGCTTTCCCAGCGAACCCCTTTAGGTGGGGACGAGCGCGCCGAAACCCGGAGGAGACGGTACCCATTTCCACCAAGGGGGTAGATTGCCCAGCGAGGTGGTTCGGATACAATCCCTGGAACACAAATTTTGCCTTTGCCCTGGTTCGGTATCCGGCTTAATCCCGCTTGACCCGGCTCAATCTCGCTTAATCCGCGGACTAGCCCGGCGCAGCAGCCCCCCGATGGGGCTCAACCCTCAACCTTTCCGACGAGGACCTCCCAGTAGTTGTTTCCCAACTAGAGTCGCGCGTTCGCACAGTGTGTGTTTCCCCCGTACAGCCTTCTCGATCGCAACCAGCGCCCGTGTTGGCCCTCTCGTGTCGCTTCCCGCGTCGTGTTGCGATGGGCGTCGGTGGGCAAGCTCACGTTGTCCTTGGCATCCTTCGGGCGGGTGTTTTGTTTTCCCCCTCGGCAAGGACCATCGAGGGGCACTCTGTCAGAGGAGAAGGTACCCATACCACTACCCCCGCCTCGTTTTCCCCATTTTGGGCCTTCCGGGAGGCCCTCGTCGCCACCGCTGGATTCGCCTCGACATTTTGGTCAGAACGCACCCCGGAAAAGGTCCAGGGAGTAGCGATATCAGTACCTTTTGGTTTCCCCGCGTTGGGCCACCTTGCGAGAAAAAGAGGCTCGCACAACACCGAACAAAGGCACGGGGCAGGGGCACCCGAGCGATGGCAGGTTGGGGCTGACACGCTTTCTGCTCAGTAGCACATAATGGGAGCCTCGTATACTCTTTGAATTCCGTCGTTAGCGTCGATTCGCGTCGATTAGCGTCTGGGCGTTGATGAGTATCGCCGATTTTGCGTCAGCTAGGGTTGATCAGCGTCGATCCAGCGTCGAGTAGCATCGATTTAGCGTCGGTTGGCGTCGATTCGCAAGAGCCAACAAGATGGCATGGGAGGCTCCTGTTAAATGCCACCGAACGTTCTGAGGAGCATCGGTTCTCTCACACCCTGGGGCATCATCAAGACAGCTGCGGACTTCACGTCGGGCCTGTGTGTAGAAGGGTGGGGGGGCGGTGTCTCACGCTGATTAGATCCCGCGCCTAGCTCCTCGCTTCGCTATTTCTTATGCCTCGTTCTACGATTCCTCCCACTCCTCTTCCTCCTCCTCCTCCTCCTCCTCCTCCTCCTCCTCCTCCTCCCTCTCCCTCCTCCATTCATTATTCCTTATAAATAATTTCCCCCTGTCGCACCCCGAGGCTGGTTTTTAGGTCGGACCAGGCGTTCCGCCAGCGACTTCCTCACCATTTATGACCCTGAAGCGTAAGCCCGGAGGGCGGGTCATTTTCAAATTGTGGCTCTCGCCTGAGCGCCGCGCACATTCGCTTAAAACATGCCCGAGGGTTTCACGGATTGTGGGTGGGCCGTTTTCAGAATGTGGATCTTGTTTTAGCGCCGCGCATATTCATTCCCCAATCAGTGCTTGCACTTAATGGGGTCCTCGCGGAAGTTGAAGGATTTGGCGAAATTTTCCCGCCGATTTGGTCGCACGCTGGGTTCCCGGTTGCAGTTCCCGAGTTCCCGGTTCCGTCTTCCGGGCCGATTTCGGAGGGCGGCGAGGTTCTCCGGTTCCCGATTCCCCGGTCTCACCATCGATCTCATTACGTGCTTCTCTATCGATCTCATCATCGATCTCTCAATCGATCTTATTGTCGATCTCACAAGCGATCTCGCAAGCGATCTCCTTAGAGATCGCATTCGCGATCTCGCGATCGATCTCACTATCGATCTCATTGAATCGATTTCTCTCTCGGTCTCACGGTCGACCTTACAATCGTCCTCGCCATCGATCTCATTATCGATCTCACAGTCGACCTCAAGACCCATAGTTTTAATTCCCAAATCATCCATTGATTTGGGTCTTCTCAGGTGTAATTGTAAGCATGTGCAATAGTTTCACATATTCAGGGCGGGGCGTTTTCCAAATGTGGCTCCCGCCTTAGCGCCGCGCACAGTCGCTTTCATCATGTCGAAGAGTAGGGCGGGCCGTTTTCAAAATGTGGGTCTCACATCAGCGCCGCGCATTTTTTAACACATGCAAGAGTTTCACGGATTGAGAGCGGGCCATTTTCATAATGTGGTTGTCGTTTTAAGAGTTTTAATCGTCCGAAGAAGTTGCAAGAATTTCACGGACTGAGGGCGGTTCTTGTTTCCAAAATGTGGTTATCGCCACAGCGCCGTGCGGATTCTTTGTTGAACGCTACAAGAGCTTCACGGGCCCGTGGTCGACGTGCAGAAGTTGTTTTGGAGATGTGTTGGAGAGATTCCGGATTATGAGGGTGCAACAGTTATGTTGATTCGCGGTATTGAAAGTACCAGGAATGGCAGTATGGCACGATTCAGGATCGTCAAGACGCAACAGTCACGTGGATCCCTGGCGTGGTCTTCAAACGGTTGTCTTCCAGCGAAGCAGTTCTCTCAGTTGAAAAAATGTTGTAGGGGTTTATGGGGAGGGAATTTGGAGGGAGGGTTTATTCCAAGCTCTTGGATCTACAGTGGTTCTCCACCTCCTCCTCCTTCCGGTCTTCCTCCTCCCCCCCTTCCCATCCTCTTCCCCGTCCTCATCTTCTTCCTCCTCATCCGCTTCTGCCCCCTCATCCTCCACACTTCCAGTACGGAGCAGGCTGATGGGCGGAGGAGGCAGGGGGGTAGCGGGTGTGCCAGGCCAGAGTTTTGCATACCCGCCGCTTGGTGAGACGACCATCCGAGGACCCGAGGAGGCGGTTGATATCTGTGTAGACCTGGTATGTTTGTATGTATAACTCCGTTCCCTGGGCAATAAAGAGTACGCCCCCCTTTGAACCCCTGAGTGGTTATTCTCCCGGGGTCAGACAGATTTGATTGCGGAGAGGAGCCGCGAGGCCGATCTTGATTATCGCGGGGGAAAGTGGCACATCGAATTTGTTATGTTCTTATGTTGACTCGCAGTGAAATCAAAAACGCTACGCATGGAACACATCTTCAAACACCAGAACCAAAGGGTGCCGAGCTTGCATGGGCGAATGGTTCGAGATGGTACGCAAGAGAGGTTTCTTGGCCAGGAACGCCAAGGACCTCTCTTGCGCAGGCCACCTTCAGATGTGAGACCCGGTGACACCAAGGACAGTTCTGTGTCAGGATCTAGTTACACGAGCGCCCAGGATCATCATTGTCGGTCCACATCATCATCATCATCATCATCATCATCATCATCATCATCATCATCATCATCATCATCATCATCTTCATCTTCATCTTCATCTTCATCTTCATCTTCATCACCATCATCGTCCGCCTAAAAAACTTTAGTATCCCCCCCGACCCCGAACTTCGTTATCCCCAGGGCAGGGTCTGGGGTTATGCACATATCTGTGGACATAGATTTGTCGAGGCGCCCACACATACACGTACGTACGTAGCTGCATCTATTTTTATATATTTACACACATAAATACACATAGTGCCACCTGTGTATACACAGAGAAACTATATCAAAGTGTCCAGCCTTGGATGTGGCATGGCCGCGGCATGCTTCTCTTTCCCTTCGAGCACAGACCTGCAGCGCCGTGCGGTCCGTTAGCGGCCTTCGACCCCTGGAGCTCTCGACCCCAGCCCCCAAGGGGCCGGAGTGTGGTGCGATGCTTGTTCTGGCGGCCCTTTGGGCCGGCAGGGGGTAGGGCAAAGGCCACCGGGTGCCTTAGAATCGCCTACACGTAAGAGTGGCCCTTCGCCGGAGTGACCTTCTTGTGCTGGCCCAGAGGGGGATCGGGTGATTTTTTTTGTGGAGTGAGGTGGACCTCGCGTCGGCACCCGCATCGCGCGATTTCGCTCGCATCTGAGCGCGCTAGGTTTGGGCCCACCCTTTGCAATCGACAGCAACACATTCGCGTCGTACCCTATAGCTTGCATGGGTTACCCGAGGGGGAGCCAGTCAACCAGACGGCGCGATTTCTGGCCCAGGACCAGTCCCGAATCCAAGCCGACATCCCAAAACCTCTGGCCTGAATCGATTCGTTTTTTGTTTTGAATGTCTTTGCATATGATTGAATACGTTTTTCGATCCACTGGGGATATAACTATTCGATTATAAGTTCTCCAAACATATTCATACATGTTCCAGGATCTCGGATGGGGCCAGTTTTGGGCATGACGCCGGGCCTGGTCAGACGTCATCGCGATGCAGCCCAGCAGTGTCAGACCTCATCGCGGTGGATCCCGGCAGCGTCTGTTTGCGCAGCGCCTTCGAAGTGCCACTCGTGGCGCTCGAATTTAAGCGGCGGAATTTCGCGGTCGCCTGGTGACACGAAAAAATAATTTGAGTGGCGCCCCGTCGATCGTTGATGCGGTGCGGCAGCGCTGGCTTGCGCGATTGCGTTGGGCCCACACTGGCGCCCCTGAATCCGCGCGCCAATGATCACTCTGGCCGAGGGTCACCGACGACCCCCCTCCTTCCCACCCGTGGCCGCGAGGTGTGCCGGGGTTCGTGGTTTCCTCTTCCTCTTCCTCATCCTCCTTTTCCTCCTCTTCGTGCGCCAGGGAGGAACGCCCAGCGCAGATCCAAGACATCCGCGTGGACCTCCAAAAACTTATGTTCATGCAATTGTTTCCACTGGGAAATTGAACATCCCAGGGCGAGGGGATATTTCCGGCGGGAGAGGGGTTGAAGGGCCTGCTTCCCACCACCACCATAAGTTGGAGGGGGAGGTGGAGGTGGAGGAGGAGGATGAGGAACAGGAAGACGAATATAATGAGGAGGAGGAGGAGGAGGAGGAGGAGGAGGAGGTGATGGTGGTGAAAAACAGGCCCATCAGGGGGCGGTGGTGGAAAAACAGGCCTCTCTAACTTATGGTGCTGGTGGTGGGAAACAGGCCCATCAGGGGGAGCAGCAGATCCAAATATCCTCCTCCTTGGAAGGGAGACTTCCACGGCGGCCCCGCTCCCCGCACGGCCGCAGGCGGCCGCCGACAAGGTCCGAAGGTTGCGCGAGGAGGAGGAGCCGGCCGCCTCGCGGCCCCTCCCCGCAAGCCCCCCGCCGCGTCGTCGTCGGTCGGCCTCGGTCGTCGTCGGCCGTCGTCGGCCGCCCACGTCGGCGGTCGCAGGGCTCCTTTCGACTCCTCCTGCGGGATTCGATTTCGGCTTCCGATTCCGATCCGCTTCGGCTTCGGATTCCGACGTGGGATCCGCTTTGTACCTGGAGGCCCACTGACTTGCCGATTCCCGCCGATTCGACTGTTCCCGGCTCGGCTGGCGAGTTCCGCCGATCCGATTCGTTTCGGTCGCCGACCCGACTGATCGATTCGATTGTGGGGTCGCCTGCGGTCGTCGACGTCGTCGTCGGCCGTCGACGGCGGTCGTCGACGGTCGTTGTCGGCCGGCTCACAGGTCGTCCCCAGGAGCACGGAGGCCAGCGCGCGTCGCGTAATGCGTTTCGGGCTGGGATGGCGCCCTTCTCTCTGGGGCGGCGGCGTCGTGCGGGCACGCAGCAGAGGAACCGCACACCGCGGCGCGCGGTGCGCGACGCTGGGCAAGCCGGTGTATGGTTTGGGTCGTCGTCGCAGTCGTCGTCGAGTTAGAATTGAGTCGGGCGTGTCCCTGTGCAGGGCAAATGTGCAGAAATAGTGAAAAATGATTCCGGCAAAGCAACCTGACAGCGATGTGTAGGAGCATACCTGGAAGCATTCCCCTTAAGATTCAGATGAGAAGCCAGTTGTAGAATTCTGCTGTTCTCGCAGTCGTAGTCGCATTCGCGATGACAGTCGCAGTGGCAACGGCAGTCGCAGTCACAGCCTCAGCCTCAGCCTGCCTCAGCCTCAGCCTCAGCCTGCCTCAGCCAGCCTCCTCAGCCTCAGCCTCAGCCTTCAGCCTCAGCCTCAGTCTGCCTTCAGCCTCGGCCTCAGCCTCCGCCTGCCTCAGCCTCAGCCTGCATCAGCCTCAGCCTCAGCCTCAGCCTGCCTCAGCATCAGCCTGCCTCAGCCTCAGCCTCAGCCTGCCTCAGCCTCAGCCTCAGCCTGCTTCAGCCTCAGCCTCAGTCTGCCTTCAGCCTCGGCCTCAGCCTCAGCCTGCCTCAGCCTCAGCCTGCCTCAGCCTCAGCCTCAGCCTCAGCCTCAGCCTCAGCCTCAGCCTGCAGCCTCAGTCTGCCTTCAGCCTCGGCCTCAGCCTCAGCCTGCCTCAGCCTCAGCCTGCATCAGCCTCAGCCTCAGCCTCAGCCTGCCTCAGCCTCAGCCTGCCTCAGCCTCAGCCTCAGCCTGCAGCCTCAGCCTCAGCCTCAGCCTCAGCCTCAGCCTCAGCCTCAGCCTCAGCCTCAGCCTCAGCCTCAGCCTTCAGCCTGCCTCAGCCTCAGCCTGCAGCCTCAGCCTCAGCCTCAGCCTCAGCCTCAGCCTCAGTCAGCCTCAGCCTCAGCCTGCAGCCTCAGCCTCAGCCTCAGCCTCAGCCTCAGCCTGCCTCAGCATCAGCCTGCCTCAGCCTCAGCCTCAGCCTGCCTCAGCCTCAGCCTCAGCCTGCTCAGCCTCAGCCTCAGTCTGCCTTCAGCCTCGGCCTCAGCCTCAGCCTGCCTCAGCCTCAGCCTGCATCAGCCTCAGCCTCAGCATCAGCCTGCCTCAGCATTCAAAATGTTGCCCGGGAATGGAGTTCTGGGAACTAGCCTGCCTCAGCATCAGCCTGCCTCAGCCTCAGCCTCAGCCTGCCTCAGCCTCAGCCTCAGCCTCAGCCTGCTTCAGCTTCAGCCTCAGTCTGCCTTCAGCCTCGGCCTCAGCCTCAGCCTGCCTCAGCCTCAGCCTGCATCAGCCTCAGCCTCAGCCTCAGCCTGCCTCAGCATCAGCCTGCCTCAGCCTCAGCCTCAGCCTGCCTCAGCCTCAGCCTCGTATTCAGTCTGCCTTAAGCCTCGGCCTCAGCCTCAGCCTGCCCCAGCCTCAGCATCAGCCTGCCTTCAGCATTCAAAATGTGGCCCGGGAATGGAGTTCTGGGAACTCGAAGAACACGAAGTGGCGTACAGTTGGCTCCGAGCATTCAAAATCATGCCCAGGAATGGAGTTCTGGAAATTCGAAGACCACGAAGTGGCCTACAGTTGGCTCCGGGCATTCAAAATCATGCCCAGGAATGGAATTCTGGGAACTCGAAGACCACGAAGTGGCCTACAGTCGGCTCCGAGCATTCAAAATCATGCCCAGGAATGGAGTTCTGGGAATTCGAAGACCACGAAGTGGCCTACAGTTGGCTCCGGGCATTCAAAATCATGCCCAGGAATGGAGTTCTGGGACCTCGAAGACCACGAAGTGTGTAACTGTTTGCTTAAAACGACTTCCGCGGGTTCTCCCCGGCACCCGCCCAGACCCCCTGGGGAGTCAAGATGCTCTCTTTTGACACTACTATAAACCTATCAGTCTTCGCTGTTAGGTAAATGGTCTGGGGACGATGTTTTGAATATCGTTATGTTATTTTGTGGTAGTTTGCTATTCTCTTTAATTTTGTCGTCCAAGATCGGCCTGTAGGGGGACATGCCCGACCCAAAGTTAGAATTCGTGATTGACTGTTCCTCCTTATCCTCCTCCTCCTCTTCCATCTCCTGCGCTCTCCGCGTCCCTGTGTGTGTGTGTGTGTGCCGTAGCCATTTTGGCTCAAGTGAGCCCGCGCTTCGGGAGGCCCTCGCAGCGCGCAGCGCGGGCGCGTGGCGCGCCAGAGGCCGATGTCCGCCAGTGCTGGTGGCGGCAAGCCGTGGGCGGCGGCTTTCGCCAGGTCGCTGGCCCGGCGCCTGCGGCGAGAGCGGCAGGCAGAGGGGGGCTGGTCTCGTGCGGCCGCGTTGTCACGCCGCACGAAGGCGCTCAGGGCCTCGCTCGACGTCCACTGGCGCCTTGGTGACGCCGTCGGCTGCTACCTCCCCACGCTCGGCGAGGAGGTGGCGGCCGCGCGGCTGATCGGTTGCGACCCTGCCCTCATCGCCGAGGCGGACGCGGCGCTGGTGGAGGGCAACTCCGCACGCCACGCGCCGCCGCCTGGCGCGGCGAGAGGGCTTCTCAAGATGCCTGACGGGCTGGTGGTTCGGGCGCTCGAGCGCCTGCTGGAGGATGCTGCGCCGCCCCTCCGCCGCGACGCCGAGCCGTTCGTCCCAGCCAGTGTCAGGCTGGCCTCCGCGTTGCGGTGCGAGCTCGGCGTGGAGCAGGTCGCGTGCAACCCCAGCGTCGTCCCGCCTGTGCAGGGCCACTCCCGCGTCGTGGTGGACGTGGAGCCCCTTCGCGATGCGGCTGGTGCGGACGACGACTCTGTGTCAGAGGATTCGCAGTTGGTGGTCAACATCGGCATGTCGGCTGAGGATGTGGTGGACCCACTCGTCGCGTGCAGTGCCAAGCCGCTGGAGGAGGTTCGGGAAGATCCCGACGTGCAGGCCTCCAGCGAAGTCAGCAGCGTGGACTCTCCTGGAGGTGATGAGCACAGCAATGGTGTCCAAGGTGGTGGAGACCTTGGCGTGGTGCTCTCCGACGGTGAGCCTGCTGACGACCCTGGCGGAGGTCCTCATGATAGTGATTGCGTTGCCCTCGGCTCCGAGGGCGAGTCTGCTGATGAGCGTGGCGGACATGATGTTGAAGATGGTGTGGCCCTCGGACACGGTTGCGGTGATGCTGATGGTGCTGTCATCCCGATCGCGCTCTTGCAGTTCCTGGTTCAGCAGCAGGACGCTGGCGCCGTGGTCCACGAGGGCGACCTCATCGTGCGGCACCTCGAGCAGATCGAGGACAGCATCCAGTCCGAGGCCCACCTCATGGAGTGTGAGACGGAGGTACAGTAGGCCATCGACAAGATGATCGACCGGGGCCTCGTCTCCGTCATGAGGCCGTCGCTCGGCCTGTCGCGCGCGAGCCGCCTGCTCGCTGCTAGCCGTCCTGCGGTCGTGCGTTCGTGGCCGAGCTCGGGGCATCCTGGGGATGGCGTAAGTGGCGGATCCTCGTGAGGTCCCAAGCGCCACCCCCCAGGAGCTCCAAAAAGCGGCGCCGAGGGTGGCGAAAATGACGGATCCTCGTGAGGTCCGAGCGCCACCCCGTCGGCGCCGCCCGTCTTAGTTTTGGCGCTGTGCACTTTCCCTTCGGGTCTTTCCATTCCATTCCGCGTCCCTGTGCACAACAGGTGCGCTTCCCCAGCCGCTTTGCCCGGAGAGTTGCCACTGTGCACCTCCTCTCTGCCCGCGCGTCTCTACGGATTTTTGGCTTCGTTCGTGCGTGCGTGCGTGCGTCGTCGTCCGGTGGTCGAAGCAGGCCTGCTTACCGGGCGAGCTGAGGCGGGCCACACCGCTTTGCCGCTGTTTCCTGGAGATGTGGAGGCAGTATACTGCCCCCACGTCTCCAGGAAGCAGCGGCAAAGCGACCGGCAATCTTGAGTGACGGTTCCGTGCAGCCATCGTCGCCCGACTCGTCGTAGTCGGCCCCATGGGTCGTCGCCGTCGCCAGACGTCCAGAGTCTCGAGGAGACATGTGCCCCAGGCTCTGCGCCAATCTCGCCATGAGAGGCCGTTGCGGGGCACCGCTGGTCGTCGACCTTCGGCTCGGATATTGAAAGTGTGTCCCGAGGAAGGGGTCCTCAGAGGTCTAGGTGCCGGTGAGTTGAACAAATCGAGTTGCGGGAGGTCCGGGTCGTCGTCGTCGTCGTCGTTCGTCGTTGGCGTCGGCGGTCGTCCGTCGTCGTCTTTCTTCGTCGCTCTGTGTTGGCGGGCGTCCGTCGTCGTCGACGTCAACGTCGACGTCGACGTCGTCGTCGCCGACGTAGTCGTAGTCGTAGTCGTCGTCGTAGTCGTAGTTGTCGCCCCCGCTGGTCAGTTGCATGTCCTCCTCATCCGCGTCCTCGTCCACTTTGGAATGCCCGCAGACCAGACATGGCAGCAAGGATGCAGTGCCGCAGCAAGTCTGGTTTGCCATCCCCAGAACGCTCAGCCCCTCGAGTCGGACACCGCCGTGCACTCCCCCCACCGGCCTCCCACGCCCCACGCCAACCAGTCGCCGCTCGCCTTTCCGGCCTTCGTTCCGTGCGTTGGTGTTGTTTTCAGGAATCTAGGGCTTCCATTGTGCTAACCCACGGCGCAGTACAGTCGGCCTGGATCAATAGGTCGACCCTGCCAGCTCAAGGGTATCCTTGTGTCCTGTGCCTCGCGACGCGTGCCTTGTTACACTCCTATGGCGATGTGGCCTTCGGAAGGGTCTTGTGTCCTCTCGCGTGCCCTGTCCAATCAAGGCCGACCGTAAACCCCACGCGTCCCACCCCCTCCCCGCCGCCCTGCTTCCGCCTCCCTTCGCCTGGCATCGCTCGAGCGCGTGCAGCTTCTCTCGGCGAGAACCATCGAGGAGCCCCCCCTGGATCATGTGGCAGAACGGCATGCACGAGGCCGGAACACACATGGGGAATGGACGTCCGAGCGACTCGTATAGGGAAAAGCGCCGTAAACATCGCTCCGCGAGGAACTCTTGGATCCGCGCTGGGCCCCCCCAGCGGCGCCTCTGCGGCCGCCCCTGGCGCGCTCTGCGCGCCAGAGGAGGGAATCCAGCGCAGATCCAAGAAATACGTGCGGAGCGCCAGAAGGTTATGTCTCTGGCGAGTTTCCTTCTGCCAACCGCTACGTCTGGGGCGATGTTCTGGCTTCGTGCGTGCCGCTTTGCTGCATGACCCAGGGGGTGCTCCTCGATGGTCCTCGCCGAGAGAGGCTGCACGCGTCCGAGCGATGGCAAGTGCCCCCCCGCGGCCCTTCCCCCGCCTCAGGAGCGCGAGAGGGTCCTGCAGCAGGCCCGGCGGGAGGCCGCCCGCTCCCCGGACCGCGCCCCCGCGACGAGGACGACGAGAACAACGAGGATGACGAGAGGGACAAGCAGGACGAGCAGGACGACGAGGACGACGAGAGCGACGAGGAGGACGAGGACGACGAAGAGGACGAGGACGACGAGGGCGACGAGGACGACGAGGACGACGAGGACGACGAGGAGGACGAGGACGACGAGGAGGACGAGGAGGTCGAGGACGACGATGACGACGAGGACGACGAGGAGGACGAGGAGGACAGAAGACAGCGAGGAGGACGAGGAGGGCGAGGAGGACGGGGGAGACCCCTCCACCCAGACGGCAGCTGTCGCGTCGTGCCGTCGCGGCTGCGCCCCCGCCGCGGGAGCTCCAGATAGAGCGCCGCCAGTCGAAGCAGCAGAACAGCGGGCTCACGTTGGAGACCCATGCCAAGAAGCATTTTGCTCGCCTCCAGGGCGACCTGGATGTTCTGGGGGTTCGATGGTTCTGCCATGGGAGGCGTGACGCTCCCACGCCAGAAGTCAATGGACTTTCCAGGGTCTCAGGGCTGGATTTCTTTGGCAGGTTTCTTGTGGACTGGCCTCCACTGTAAACATAGGCTTGTGGCGCTTCGCGCGGATTTCTTGGATCCGCGCTGGGCCCCCCCCAGCGGCGCCTCATGCGCCGCGCGGAGCCAGGGAGGGGGATCCAGCGCAGATCCAAGAAATACGCGCGTTGCGCTAAAAGATTACACACACATATAAACATTTATA